>CM068706.1:33250600-33850600 GCA_035079005.1 Fraxinus americana | reverse complement strand
CCAAGTAGCTCGAGTCCTGCAGAGGAGCTCGAGGCGTACTACTTGGGGGGTACAATGGAACTCGACGACAAAATTTTGCCTCTATTAAGATCGTGATCGGGGTTTGAAAAGAACTTGCTGTCTTAATATGCTTCATTGTATTCAAATAGTGTGCGTTACATGGTATATTGGCCATAACCGAATGCGTAAACCATTTGAGGGCATGCAAGCCCAAACCAAAACTTGAAAAAGGGAATAAAACATTAAGTTCGTACCGAAATACCTCTGGCCCTTGCTACCTCGTTGCTCGAGTCAGTTACTTATGATGAGTGTTGAATGTGTTGGCATTGTATAGCACAAACTTAGCACGAACTGATGAGAACCCCGAGTCTTTGGAGCCTTGTTGCGTACCCAATCACTTGTAATAAATTTTCAAGTTGTCAGCGTTCCAAGGCCTTGGGAGCGATTTCCCCGAGGTGTCCCTCAAACTGTATGCTCCCCCTTTTACTTTTCGTATCACTTCGAAAGGTCCTTCCCATGTGGGTCCTAACTTACCCGCGGGATGTCCGGCAGCCGCTGCTTTCCTCAGGACCAGATCACCAACTCTGAACCTTCGTGCCTTTACCTTGGTGTTGAAGTGTTTTGCGGCTTTATTTTGATAATTTGCAGCTCGTAGTGAGGCCTGTTCTCGCACGTCCTCAATCAAATCAAGATGTTCAGTAGTCTGTTCTTCACTGCGGGGCTCGATCATCCTCTGTGTTGGGATACCGATCTCGACGGGAATCATGGCCTCTACGCCAAAAGCCAACATAAAAGGGGTCTCACCGGTTGCTGTTTTGTGAGAGGTCCTGTATGTCCAAAGTATGGTGGGCAGCTTTTCGGGCCAACTTCCTTTGGCATCTCCAATCCTTGTTCTAAGGTCTTCTAATATAATCCGATTAGTTACTTCGGCGAGACCGTTACTCTGGGGGTGTGCGACCGAAGTTAGGCGATGTTCAATTCCGAGGTTGGTACAAAAATTCCTGAATTGTGAATTATCAAATTGCCTCCCGTTGTCCGTTATCAGAAACATTGGTATCCTAAATCTACACACGACAGACTTCCATACGAAGGATCTGAGTTTGGGTTCGGAGATGATTGCCAGGGGTTCAGCTTCCACCCACTTTGTGAAGTATTCCACTGCAACAACAACAAATTTCACTTGACTTTTTGCGAGTGGAAAGGGTCCAAGTATGTCTACTCCCCATTGCTCAAAAGGGGCAGCATAGGGTATGGAAGTGAGTTCCTTGGCGAGAGTATGTATTAAATTGCCGAACCTCTGACACTTATCACAGCTCTTTACATAGTCCGAGGCGTCCTTCTTCATAGTTGGCCAGTAATACTCGTATCGTATGAGCTTGTAAGCTAGTGCACGAGCTCCTTGATGATTTCCGCATATACCTTCGTAAACTTCTGCTAAGGCTTGAAGGGACTCGGTGGGCTTGAGACATCTGAGGTAAGGGAGAGTGAAACTTCGGCGAAACAGGACTCCTCTGATGATGCAATATCTTGAGGCCCGAGTCTTGATGCTTCACGCCTCTCTTGGATCAGGAGGTAGGTCCCCACTAGCTAAGTATCCCAATATCGGGTCTACCCAAGAAGGCTCTTGGTCGATGTCCATGATGCTTGGCTTTTGACTTATGCTAGGCTCTGTCACCATTTTGACGTGCATTGTTCTGTCTAGTCCATCTATCCCCATGAACATAAGTCTAGATAGGGCGTCGGCCTTTGCATTGTCTTCTCTAGCAATCTTGATGATTTCACAGTCCTTGAACCGTCTTCGAAGGTCATGGACCTTTAGGCAATACAAACTCATTTTTTCTTCTCTTCTCTCGAAAGTGCCCTCGATTTGGCCAACCACAAGTTGTGAGTCACTAAAAACTTTAATATGCTGGATGTCGAGATTGTACGCAAGTTCCAGAGCTAGGATGACGGCTTCATACTCTGCCTCATTGTTAGTGGCCTCGAATTCAAATCTGAACGCGCTCTGAATCTCGATGGCCTTGCTATGGTTAGTCAGTATGACCCCTGCACCTGACCCCGAATTGTTCGATGCTCCATCCACGAAGGTTTCCCAAATTTCCAAGTTCTTGGTCGGGCTAGAATCCACTGGTCCCCGAGGTCTTGGGGTAAGTTCTGCAATGAAGTCTGCTAAAGCCTGCGCCTTAATGGCAGGTCGTGGCTTAAACTCTATGTCAAACTCGCCTAGTTCAACTGCCCATTTCAGTAGTCTTACCGAGACATCCGGCTTCTGAAGTATGTGTCTAAGTGGTTGATTGGTGAGCACAATAACTGGATGAGACTGGAAATATTGGCGTAGCTTCCTGGCAACTACAACCAACGCCAATGCAAGTTGTTCAGCCAGGGTGTACCGAGTCTCTGCATCGAGAAGCACTTTACTAACGTAGTAAATAGGTCTCTGGACCTTTCCCGCCTCCTTCACCAACACTCCACTTACTGCGTTCTCCGAAACGGCCAAGTACAACAGTAACGTGTCACCTGGTTCCGGCTTGGTGAGGACCGAGGGCGTCGATAGTGTTTGCTTCAGCTCTTGAAAGGCAATACTGCATTCCTCACTCCAATCAAAGTTCCGGTTGCCCCTCAAAATTTTGAAAAAGGGGACACACCTGTCAGCTGCTCGAGAAACGAACCTATTCAGTGCCGCTACTCGACCCGCCAATTTCTGAATGTCCTTTTTGCATGTCGGGGCTTGCATTGATACCAAGGCTTGGATCTTGTCTGGATTGGCCTATATCCCTCTATGCGTGATCATGAACCCTAAGAACTTGCCGGAGGCCACTCCGAACATGCACTTCGTGGGGTTTAGCTTCATTCTGTACTTCCGTAGCGTAGCAAATACCTCCTCAAAGTCCGAGATATGACCTCCCACCTGCTTGCTCTTGATGACCATGTTGTCTACGTATGCCTCGATGTTCTTCCCTATTAGGTGAGCAAAGACCTTGTTAACTAGCCTTTGATAGGTAGCTCCTGCATTCTTCAAACCAAAGGGCATGACTTTGTAGCAGTAAATGGCTGAATCTGCCATAAATGAGGTCTTTTCTTGGTCGTCTTCCGACATGAGAATTTGATGGTATCCGGAGAATGCATCCAGGAAACTGTATAACTTATGACCTGAGGTGCTGTCTACAAGACTATCGATTCGAGGTAGGGGATAGCTGTCTTTAGGGCACGCTTTGTTCAAGTCTGTAAATTCGATACACACTCTCCACTTCCCATTGGCTTTCTTCACAGGAACGACGTTGGCGAGCCAATCAGGATAATGAACTTCCCGAATGAAATCTGCCTTGACGAGCTTGGAAATTTCTTCCCGTATGACCTCCCTTCGTTCGGGTGCAAACTGTCTCCTTCTCTGCTTTACTGGTCTCGCACCTGGGGTTATGTTGAGCCTGTGTACTGCAACCTTCGGGTCTATTCCGGGCATGTCTTTGACGCTCCAAGCGAATACATCAAGGTTGCGGGCTAGACAGCTAACAAGCTGGGTCTTGGTTGTAGGATCAAGATCTCGGCCAATGGTGACTTTTCTTCCAGGCTCGAGCTCGACCTCGTCCATCTCTTCGACTGGGGCAAGCCTACCACGATGCTCGAGGTCATGCTCGACCTCATATAGTTGCATGACGTCAGTCTTGATTTCGCGAACACTGGTTACATAGTACTGTCTGGCTACTGATTGACTCCCCCGGACTACTCCAACTCCCTCGCCGGTAGGGAACTTCAATGTCAAGTGGAAAGTTGAGACAATCGCCCTGATTTGGTTTAGCAACAGCCTTCCTAGTATGGCGTTGTACGCCATAGGGGCTCGAACCACTTGGAATGTTGTGACATGCGTGACCTTCTTCCCCTCGGACCCCAATGTGAGGGGGAGCCCGACAATGCCTTACGAAATACTATACCTCCTCCGAAACCCTGAAGGGGGGTTTTAACTAGCCTGAGCTGTTGTGATGATATACCCATCTGGACGAAGGCTTCATGCGATAGCACATTGGCCGCGCTTCCATTATCCACCAAAATTCTCTTTACCTCAAAATTAGCGATGATCGCTGATACGACCAAGGCGTCATCATGGGGGAAGGACACGCCCTCTAGGTCCCTCGAACCGAAGGTGATGTCTCCCACGTCACCGAGATCCAAGGTTGAGACCGAGTGGAATTGCTTGGCATATTGCTTACGCCCGCTGTTGGAGTCCCCTCCCGAGGCTGTTCCCCCGATGATGACATTAATGGTCTCGGCCGTGGGTTGTTTATCCCCATTCTCAGGGGCCCTACCCCTACTCTGGTTGTTCCGCTGGCGTTTCTCTTCACTAACGTATGTGCCTAGGAAACCCCTTTTGATGAGAGTCTCGATCTCACGCTTCAGAGCAAAACATCCGTCGGTTGTGTGTCCATGATCCCTATGGAAGTCGCAATACTTGCTCTTGTCACGGGCTTCAGGCGGACCCCGGAGTCTCGGGGGCCACTTCAGCTCTTTAAGGTCCTTGATCTCCATTAAAATGCTAGACCTTGTTGTATTCAGGCGAGTGAAGGGTGCCGAATGAGGGTCTTGCCGTGGTTTGCTTTGCACGGGATCCGGGCGTTGGTTGGACTCGTGAGGCCTTTTTGGGTCGGGCTTTTTTACAGGCACGGCCTCTCGCCTTGGAAACATGGTCTCTTCCATGTTGATGCACTTCTCCGCTCAGGTAAGAAGGTCGGTTATCGACTTCGATAGGGTCTTTGATAGCGACATCTTAAACGTCTCACATCTTACGGCATAGGTTAGGGCAGAAACGGCAGCTGTGATGTGTAGATCGGGGATCATAAGCCTTTCCTTATTGAACTTCACCATGAAATTCCGAAGTGTTTCGCTGGGCCCCTGACGCATCTGCATGAGTGACGCAGCCGTCTTCCTGATGCGCTTGCTACTAGCAAAGAACGCGGAGAATTTATCCGCCAAATCCGAGAATGAAGATACGGAGTGGGGCTCTAATGTGGAGAACCAATCCCGGGCTGCGTTGGTAAGTGTCTGAGGGAATGCCTTGCACATAACGGCATCGGGTGCGACCTGTAAGTTCATGATGTCCGTGTATATGTTGAGATGGTTGATAGGGTCAGTTGTCCCATCATACTCCTTTATCCGCGGGTACTTAAACCGATCCGGTAGGGGGTACGACAACACTTCAGGGGTGAAAGGCGTGTTAGGGGTGAATCCCGCTGCTGCCTGAGACTTCTGGATCATTCCAGCCGTGATTCCCTCTTGGATGATCCGTGCAAGATCAGCCGAGTCTATAGCAATTGATCGCGAACCTGTGGGGATATGTTGTGCATCTGAGGCTCTTGCTTCACCGTGACTTGGGTCAGGGGGTCGCTCATTGACCATGATATTACTATGAGGGGAAGGTACTGGGGGCGTGGATCTTTGATGTAATAGCTGAGTGAGCATTGCTACCTGCTGGCGGAGCTCCTCCAGCTCTCCGGGAGGGGCTGTCGCCGGCGGGTGTCGTTCTCCAGATGATACGTCCTGGGGACCCGGGTTGTCTCCGACGACGGGTTGGTTAGGGGCGGATGAACTTGTTGGGAGGTGTCCTGAACGCGTGTTCACCATGGCTTTTGGTAGCGATTCCCACAGACGGCGCCAATGATGCTACCAAAATTCATACCTAGATGAATTCGAGCTAGACAAGAGAATTCCACGCAGTCCGGTCTTCGATACCTGAAACAAAGGCGGCGAGGTGTGTCCTCGTTGCCCCTCCGATGGTTAAGTCAGTTAAACTTCTTGAGAGAAATTTTATGTTGAATGACTGAAATCAAAAACATACCTTCATGGCGAAGTTGGGTTGCATATTTATAGATGCTGGTGGAGGAGTCCTAGAATGATTGAACTTCCTGTGGTTTGAACTGCTTTAGGTATTTGAGTTGCGTTAGGATTGTAGAGTTAGAGTTAGGGTGGAAGTTGTAATGAATTAGGAGTTTGTAAACAATTAGGGTTTCGGGGGGCAAGGGGTTGTGCGAGCGATGTGCCTCGAGCCTCGAGCTCGAGCTTGACTACTTCGTCTTTTGGGCCAGTCGTGGAGGCCCAGGGTCGGGCCCATTGGTCAAGGTCGGGACCAATTATACATCATCAACAATCTACTTGGTTATCGAGTACATTATAAGCATGCTAAGGTCAACAAGAACACTCTATTCTGTCACAAAATATCGAACAATATGAGAAGTTATTTATTGTCTCGTCTCAATACCCCTCGAGTCGCCTTATTAGGGGTAGTTCAAATTCTGTAGAATATCAGAGAAAAAGAACAAATGGACCTGTAGGATTCCCAAGAAATCCTTTGATTTCTTCTGAAAGGCTCTAGAAGGATTTAAGCTTTTATTACGTGAAATCAATGATTTTCGAGAGGCAAGTGGCTAAATATTTCAGATTTTAGTAGATTTTCGACTTCCCTTATAAATTCTCAAAAGAAATTTTTATAATTTTTCATTTTAATATGTATATATATTTATTATTTAGTATCTATATATTTCTTGTTGGAAATTGATAAATATATTTTACATGCTTATTTAGTCTCTCAAATCTCCTTAATATTTGATTATTTGGGTAGATTTTTACTTGTAATAGTGTATATATTGTGTTTGTGGGTTAAATCCTAAATTTGAAGGAAGATTGGACATAAAAATGACCAGAGATTGAAAATGAAAAATTTACTTGCGTAGCATTCAGGACATAAGAGCATCAAATTTTGTATAGAGATCTTCACATGGCAAATGATGTATTATTTGAAACATAATCGAATTTGAAGTTCAATACAAAAATAGAATTGTGGATTAAAAGTTATGAACGTTTGAATTTTAGAGATCAAAATTGCCAATTTTAGACGATGGAGGATCAAACTGCATAACTTTTGGATAGTTGTGGACTGTGGCTGCCGAAAACTTAACGGTATCGGCATCTAGGCCGTTTTGTTTGTGCAATTTTGCCCCTGTTGTTCGCGGTTGGCGGTCGTCGTCGGCTCCGATCTGATTGGGGTTCCAATTTTTGGTGCAAGATTCGAGGGCTTTGGGTATTTGAATAGCATGACTTTCAAGGCAAATCAAAGACAAATTAAAGAGGAAATCTAGATCAAATAGAGCAGGGTCCCATATCATACAATAGAAAATCATTCCATACCGTGATACATCAAATTCTTGGAGCAAAATTGCAGTAACTTTTTGGAGGCTTTAGATGATTTTGAAGAGAAAGGACGTGTCATCCAATATTGTTGAAGAATAAAGGTTGTACCCATCTTTTCATCTAAATTATTCGAGTTCCATATTCACTGTTTATCTTGTATTTTTGTGATCAAAACATGATAAGCTAAATTATTTATGGCTAGGATTAATGATAAAATCTTGTTAACTTTTTTATTAACTAATCTTTTGTGATATTCTAATTTGGTATTGCATTTTTATCGATCCCTATCCTCTATTAGGATGTAATTGGGTCGTACATGAAATTGATTTAATTTATCTCGAAATAGAAAATTAACATATAAGGAATGTCGGTTGTTTCTTTTTTAATTGCTTGTTCTAGTAGATAGTTAGAATACATCAAAATCATTTTCAAAATCACAACTGGGTGTGTTTCGAATTAGAGTTAGTTTTAATTAAAGTAAATAAGTATAACTCCTTGTAGGTTCAACACTTTGTTTATCAATTTACTACTTTTTAAGATCCATCCACTTGCGGGATAAAAATTAACAAGTTTTTTGGCATTGTTGTCGAGAACCATTTCTTTAGTTTTTTGTTTTAGTTAATTTTTGATTTATTTCTTCTTTTTTTTCAACTGGTTTACTTGTTTATCTTGATTTCAGTTTTGGTTGTTAGGGAACAAAGAGAAGGAAATGACAACAACACGAGATAAATTGAAGAAATCATTGTGGGATATTTCTTACCCGAAATTGATGTGGATGACTAGTCCATGATATTATTTTTCTCATCAAAATTTATTGAGGACGATTTGCCGATGGAATTATTTTTCCACCACCAATCGTTAATGAGGATGACTTGCTCTATGAAATGAAAACTAGGGGTCATACAAATTTTTTTTTCACTATTCTTGCATTTATAATTCGGAATGACAAAATCACCCGAACGAATCTGGGTACAACAACCAAGTACAATGGAAAAAGGCAATGGCGTCATTGAAATATCAGCCATTGAAGCAGTGGCGGATCCAAAATCGAAGTCCAGCCCGAGTGGACGTTGACCAGTCAACGCTAACAATCAGTGATCGTAAAAGTGATGTCGTTTATTAATATCTAATTATATAATATTAAAAATTATTGAATATATATGTCAACACACTAAAACGTAAAAATTATATATATCCAAATTTCCAATTCCAAATTCAATTCCAAAGCCTAAATCCAATTCCAATTCCAATCTTATTTTCCCCCAATTCCATACCCTAAACCCTAAATCCAAATCCAATTCTAAATCCAATTTTATTTTCCCCCAATTCCAAATCTAATTCCAAACCCTAAACCCTAATTCCAATTTTAATTTCCCCCAATTCCAATTCTTAAATCATATTTCAAACAAATTGAAAACTATCACAAAATCTTGATTTCAAAACTCATAAAAAGATAATAATACCAAAAACAAAAAAAAAAACGATGGGCAGAACAGAAATGATAAAACTCACAGCGAGTAGGCGAAAGCGCCCGATCGCAGCAGCGTTCAAACTGGTGGTCGGTGGTGGTGGAGTTGACAACTAGGTTGTGGCGGAACTCGGTAACGTCGGCACGACAAGCGTGAGGCGTAGCAGCGTCTTCTCTTGATCTCGAAGGCTGAAGAGGAAATGAGACAAAAATGTATTGGGCCAAAGAATGAATGGCCCAACCCAATAAAAAAAGGAAAAGAAAATGGATGGTGTGAGCCTATATAATTAACTTTTGGGCCTAAAAACAAATGGCCCAACCGGCCAACCCAATTAAAAAAACACCAATAAAAAAAAAAGTGTGCTGGGCTGGGCTAGCAGCAACAATCCAATCTTATATGATATAACAAATCAAGAAAAAAAAAAAGAAACCAACAGTCAGACTATCTGAGAATACGAACCAATGCGACATCAGCGCCATCTTCTATTCTTCTTCCCAAAAATTCACCCGGCGGAGCCTAGCACGGGTGGCCGCCCCCCGGCCGAGTGTTGGGTCTGCCACTGTATTGTGTCTATATATTAAACTCTAAATTTAAAGATGATTGATGCAAAAGAAATGAGTTGTGACATAAATGAAATTGATCGCCTGCTTCACACTATTGATATGATAAGAGAACCTTACATCAACAATGAGAAGTTTTGAGGTATATTTAAACCCAGATATGTGGAATTAATTAACAACAAGCACTTAATTATTATTTATAGATGATTAAGTTTAAAATCAATTTAAATCCTAAGTTAAATAATCACATAAACGTAAAGATCAAAAGCAATAAAGTAAATAACACATTATATTATCATAGAGGAAAACCCCTTCTCAGGATTAAAAACCTCCGTGCAAAACTTGCCAAAAAAAAATAAATCCACTATAATAGTTAATTTACAATTAGTCTAGACACAACTAAATCTTAATTGACTCTGGTCATCTAACTTGTAAATCACCAAAACTCATTTGGTTGTGCGACCACACTTCCCAGAACTCTAGGGCACTTTTCTCTTTGAGGATCACCAAGAATGAACTCGTTCTTCACTAGAACCTCGTTCTACAACAATAGAGCTCCAAGCATCTCTTCCCAAACTTCCAAATTCTGAAAGCTTATTGGAGAATGTAGAATTGTGTTTGGTGTTTGATCAAAGATCTTTCTGTGTTTTGATATGTAGCTGAGGCAAGAGAATATTGGAATATGGAAATAATCTTCAATGTATATTCTCTTACTTAATTCAAGGCTCAATTAATGTTGGAACTATGTTTGGGACGAATATATATAGAATAGATCAAGTTGTTGAATCAAAAGATTTTTAGAATATGTTTTGGATCTTCAAGAATATGATCTCTAAAGTAAAATAATGATTCAACACACTTTAGGACATTCATATGGCTGTATATTTATAACGAAAGTGTTTGGTTGTAAAGGGATTTAAAAATCATTGCTTTACGCGATCTAGGTCTACTAGAGTCAGAACCATTGCTCGAGCGGAAAACTTCACTCCAAGCGAGTGGCCAACACACCGCTCAAGTGCCAAGGTCGCTGAGGTCGAGTGCAGGTGCTCCTGTTTTCAGTGCTGGAGCACTAACTGGGCGAACAGTGAGCTGTGGAGAGTTTGATTTTGATTTACTTCTTAAAGTCTACTTGATCTTCTTGAATTTCTTCGACTCCTTTTTTGACTCTACCAACCCCAAATTATTTTGACTATAATTACAACTCAATAACTCATATTTTGATGCTAATTACAACTCAATCAACCCATGATTTTGAATACATAATTGTCAATTAAAAATTTAGAAATTATAAATTTGTTTGGTGCAAATTTGTACTAACAATTTCCCCATTTGACATTTCATGACAAAATCATTTATTTCAAAGTCATTATTAAAACAACATATCCACAATTTACCCTAAGACTCAATTTTTAAAATTTACTTCAACATCTTGTTAACCCGTTTTCTAAAATACATGGAAACAACAATACAAGTCAAAAGCATGATGAAACTAACAATTAAAAAATATAACTAAATCATATAAAACAATGCAAGTAAAACATGTGTAACACCAAAGCATGAAATACTATGTGCATCAATAACTTAAAAATAAAAATAGAATATTAATATTAATATTAATATTGACAAAACACTAAACACAATATCAATATTAAAATTTCAAGAAAAATCCGAAAATCATTCAAAAATACTTATGACTCCTCCTAAGTCAAATATTTAAACAATTCACCATCAAATATCAATTTCTCCCTCTAACTCATATACTCAATTCTCCTGAAATAAATACTCTCCCCCTTTTTGTTATGAATAATAAAGAAAAACAAGTAACATAATCACAAATAACATGGAGATGAATGAGTTAAATATACGCACATGGATGTTTAAAATTATGCAACACATGTGATGGGAGAATAAAAATTTTCTTTTGAAAAAGCTTCTTTTCATAAATTTTTAAATATAACATTATGAACAATTATTCCTATACATGCACAATTCATAAATAGTAAACTTTTCCGACATAACTTATTTTAAACCTAAATGGAATAAATTGTATAAGTTATTTATGTGTGAAAGAAAGTGTCGTTAATATCTTTTAAGTAAGTCACATTGTTAGGAATCCTATGTGTTTGTTTTTATATATGTAGAAGCAAAGCAAATTCATAAATAACTATTTTAAATTTAATAAAATAATTTAATAAATAATATATAAGTTTTAGACTATTTTTCTTATTAATTTGACATTTTAAAATGAATAATTTAATAAATAATTTATTCGTTTGGAATTCAAATGAATAATCAAATTTCAAATTGTGTTCCAAAAGAGTCACCATTTCAGATAGCAGATTAAAGGTAAAATCTCATACCACTTGCTTGGAAAAGATAATAAACATATAAGTACTCGAATTACTTTTTTTAGTGTTGACCTTATAAATAAAGTCCGAAACTTCATATCGTGATCCGAATACAATAAATTCCATCATAAGTTAAATAGATTGAAGCTACTATATAAATGACTAATAATTAATTCATGTAAAGTATAAAATTAAGAACAAATTACATAAACCTCCTTACACTCAAATGTCAAAAATTACATAGACATCTCATGATATATATATTTTGAATAAAAAAAAATTATCCGGTCGACTAATTTTTAGGATTCTTAAGGGAAAAAATCTTGAAGTGCCCAAATTACCACTCACTCCAACTTAAAGCTTGTTTGGGAGGAATTAAAATCCAATTAAAATTAAAAATATAGCCGTTATTGGGTTCCATCCGTCTAATAAAAGTCAACAATAACGACTAGTTTTTCAATTTTAATCCGATTTTAATCTTTACCAAACAAGCTTTTAGTTCTATTCCAAGAACTTTTTTTCTTACGTTCACAGTTTACGAGTTATTTATTTATAATTTTTTTCTTACATGTAATTTGACATTTATAAAAGGGCATTAATTTTTTTAAATAAAATTAGTTTAATATTTATCTTACATAATTGAGATTGAGATCTGCTATTTGTATAGAAAATATGTTGTCAGAATCGAAACAGAAGACACTTCGCAGTTTTTGGTTGGATGGATATTCATCAAAATATAAAGTCAAACCCAATACTAATTGGACATTTTACAATAAAAGCTCATATGTAATTTTTAATTGTATAATTTTTCTTTGTCCTCATATTTATGAGCATATATAATTTTTCTCTCTTATGTGCAAATTTTTCTTCATTAAGTTTTCTAAATGCTAAGCTTTAGGCCGACGACTCCAAAATTAGATGACATATAGGGCATCAAGTTTTAATATACCCAACAAACTTAATTATTCGAGTCAAATATACTACAAAGCAAAGTATAAGATGTAACTCACAATTTTTATATCATTCAATTTTTTTCTTTGAAGCTCAATAATAATTTTTCTTTTAATGTGGAATATAATAGAGTTTAGGTCAACTAGTTAAACGTCAATTTATATTCAAAGTCAACTCACTATACTAATGACCGTCATCTCAAATTTCACACATACAATCAAGACTCACTCAAAAAAGCTTAATGTGTGCGGTGCAAATTGTACATGAAATAACATATACCAAGTACTTCAAATAAGTTATAAATAAAGATAATGAAAATTTTATTCACAGTTCATTAATTTTATTAGTACTTGATCCAAAAATAACATGTCCAATGATATCACCCAAAAAAATAACTTTTTCCTTTTTCTTTTTTCTTTTTTTAACTTTTTTATTGTTTTTAATTTAAGAAAAATGATAATGCACACAAAAAAATGAAAATAACAAAAATAGAGTGCATGCATGAATATATAAATTCCATGAACCATGCAGATGCATGCACCTAAAAACTTAATCAATGAACAACATAAGGGCTCTTACGATGAAGAGCAACACAAGCAATGCAACAATTTAAAACATCACTTTGACCTATGAGTTCTTTCTTTTTGACCCAAATCTACTTAAAAAAAGATGTAACATTAATCAATTTATTTATCTACTCAGTCAAGTGACTCACTTGATTAGTCAAGAATCTAATTTGAGTAATTAGATCTTGTTTGTTGTTCATAATCAAGGGTTTATGTCACTTAAGTCTAATGTGACTTAAGTTACCATAGTTATGATGTATGGGAATGAATTTAGAAGTGATCCTAGGTTTCAAATTTTGAATTTTAAGTGGAGGAAACCTACATTGTACATATGATTTATGTCATAGGTCTCCTACTCTCTTGGTCTCATTCCTATTTATGAGTTCACGACACATAGGTCTTATGTATCGTAATTTACTGCAATGGTGGCACGTTGGGATGAGCCTAGGAATAACTTTAGGTTTTAAGTACTAAACTCTAGAATTTACCAGAGGAAATACAAAAATGTTTTTTGAAGAAAAAATGGTATTAAAATTTATTTTATTAAAACATGAATATCCTCTATTCTTCTTTGTTTTGTTCAGGCATATCATATTATCAATCTTCTTAAAACTGCTAGAGAAATCTTGAAGGCGGATATTTAATTTTGCTTGATTGCTCATTAGAGATTCAACTTTAACATTTAAGGACTCTTACTCAACCCTTAACTCATTCAAACTTTTAGTGGATTCCTCAAGTTTGACTACAAGGCACTCCTTTTCTAATTTAAGATTATTCAATTTTTTAAAGGCAGAATGATTCACCTTTTTCGACTTAAGGTACTCTCCAAACAACTGCTCATAAGCCTCCCGAATGTCCATATCTCACTCACATCCAGAATCAAAAAGTGATTTATTCATCTAGACAAAATTTTGGTCAATGATCGCTATTAAACTCTGATACGACTTGTTGAGAAATTTTAAATCCAAATATGTGGAATTAATCAATAACAAGCAACAAGTTATTTAATTATTATTTTTAGATGGTTAAGTTTAAAATCAATTTACTAAGTCAAATAATCACATTAATGTAAAGATAAAAAAAATGAAGTAAATAACATCAAATATAATCACGGAGGAAAACCACTTCCCAGGATCAAAAACCTCCGGGCAAACCTTGCCAAAAAGATCCACTAGAAAATTAACTTATAATTACTCTAGACACTGTTAAACATTAGTTTACTCTAGCCACCTAACTTGTAAATCAGCAAGGAATTCCTTTGGTTGTGCAATTCCCACTTTTCAGAACTCTAGGCCACTTTTCTCTCTGTTGGATCACCAATAACAAACTCGTTCTTCACTGAAACCTCGTTCTACAGCTCTGGAGCTCCTAGCACCACTTCCCAAACTTCAAAACATTGAAGGCTTATTGAGAAGATCTTTCTATGTTTTGATCTGTGTTTGAGGCAAGAGAATATTGAAATATGGATATAATCTTCAAAGTTTGTTCTCTTGACTTAGTTCAAGGCACAACCAATGTTGGAACTATGTTTTGGATAAATATATGAAGAATAGATCAACTGGTTGATTCAAGAGATCTTTGGAATATGTTTTGGATCTTCAAGAATATGATATCTAAAGTAAAATAATAATTCAACACATTTTGGAACGTTCATATGGCTATATATTTATAACGGAAGTATTTAGGGTGTAAAGGGATTCAAAAATCATAGTTGCATACCAGGTCTCCTGAAATTTGAGTCGCCACTCTAGTAAAAAACCTCGGGCGAAGCAAGCGGTCAACATTCCACTCGAGCGCCGGGTCACAAAGGTCAAGCACCGATGCTCCTACTTTCAATGCTCGAGCACCAACTGGGCAAGCAAAGAGAAATCGGGAGTTCAAATCTTGATCTACTTCTTATAATCTATTTTTTTATCTTCTTCTTGAATTTCTTGGACTCTACCAACCTAAACTATTTTGAGTATAATTACAACTCAATAACTCATATTCTGACTTAATTACAACTCAAGTAACTTATGATTTTGAATATGAAAATTTCCAATTACAAATTTAGAAATTGTAAATTTGCTAATTACAAATTTGGACCTAATATGAAGTTTTGATCATGTCTATCGTGGGTAGGAGATCATGTCTGTTGACATAAAATGACCAAAAGATGCAAACGAGAAATTTAGGTTTGTAGCATGTGAGAATATTAGAGTATAAAGTTTTGTACAAATATCTTCATAGGATAAATGATATAAATTGGAAAGATAATTAAATTTGGAGTTTAAAGTAAAAAAATTTCAATTCGAAATTGTGGATCGAAAGTTATGCAGGTTTAAAGTTCATGAATCAAAAATGCCAATTTTCTACGATTAGGAATCAAACTACACAACTTTGGATAGTTGTGGACTGCTAGGGATGGCAAAAAAACCCGACAAACCCGATACCCGCGGGGACCCGCCCCGAACGGGGAGAGGAAAACCCGCTTAAACGGGTAACGGGGCGGGGATGGGGCGGGGAATTATTCCCCGAAGCGGGGACGGGTAACGGGGTCCCCGCCCCGTTAAAAAAAATTTTTTTTTTTTTTTTTTAAGAACTCAATACTTTAAATGAACATTTTCGTTAGTTCTAATAGAAAATAGCAACTAAAATTATTTGTTTAAATATAATGAATATGGACAATAAAAATAAATTATCAAAAACTAAAAAAAAAAAAAAAAAAAAAAATTTAAACGGGGAATAAACCAAACCCCGCCCCCGCCCCCGCCCCGCCTTAAACGGGGAACGGGATGAGGACGGGGAATGAATTTCTTAACGGAGCGGGGGACGGGGAGGGCATCCCCGCCCCCGCCCCGTTGCCATCCCTATGGACTGCGGCCACCATAATCTTAACGGGGACCGCAGTTGGACGATTTTTGGTGCAACTTAGCACCTATTTGTTATATAATTTTATTTTAAATTATTCTGGTTATATATATATATATTACTTTTTCTCTTGTATTTTTGTGATCAAAACATAATAGCTAAACCATTTGTGGCTATGATTAATGATGAAGTATTGTTAACTCCTTGATTAATTATTTACTCGTTTTAATTTCAATTCCTGTGATTGTTGATTTTTATTTTCTTATTTTGTTTTGATGCTTGATCAACATTTTAACATGTTTGTGACTTATATTCTTTTCGAGAAATTTGGTATAAATTAGCACATAGTAATAATTTGTATAGGAGATAGAGACACTTCTAGACGTAATGCAACCTTTTCGTGATATTCTAATTTCGTGTTGCATTTTTACCTATTCAAATCCTTCTCAGAGGTATTATTGAGTCGTAGATAAAATTGGTTTAATTTATCTCAAATTTACATATAAAGAATATTGGTTGTTAACATAAATTAAGAGTTGATTATAAACAGGTAATTAATGATTAAAGTTGGTTAACAAGGGTGAATTTGAGCCTTCCGTGATTTGATTAAACTCTAAGGTTTGCTCCCATTTTAATGACTTATTTTAGAATATAGATAAAATCAAAACAATTCTCAAAATCATAATTTTGCGAATTAGATCTAATTTTATTTAAAGTAAATAAGTAGATATTAATCATCATGGATTCAACATTTTAGTCATCACTTAATTATTTATTATGATCCGTCAATTTATGGTATAAAAATAAAAAACACAAATATTTTAGCATTGCCTTTATTGTACTTAAACTTGGGCACCTTCCATTCAAATGTGTGCACCGTCTGTGTAAATATTGCAGATATGGATTCTAAAATTTAAACTTTTTTATTCATATGGGCTCATTACTAATCTAAATAAAACAAAGAACTCACTTTTCATTACGAGGAAAATACTAGGAATCAATATATTGTGGTTGGCCATACGTTACATGTAGAATAAATTTCATTAATCTATGATATTGACATAAAAAATAGTGGAGGTGTTAGAACCCCAAGGTGATTGCCATTACATCCAAGAATAGGGAGAATTACCCAAATAATCACTTAACTTTACAAAAAGTTTTCATATGGTCACTAAACTTAAAAAATCACCTCATTCATTACTGAATTTTGCCACGTAATCTCGTTCATCACTGAGCTCACGTTTAAAAATTTGAAGAAATGCTGATGTGGTTGATGACGTGGCACTACAAATCAGATAGTGGATGCCAAATAGAAGAAGTGCTACACATGGATTTTGAAAACTCGTTTTCTTCCCAAAAAGGGAGGGAGGGAGAGAGAGAGACCAAAAATCGGGTTTTAAACCCTTTTCTCACAACAACAAAATGTACAAAAACTATTGAAACTACACTACAGACTATCTGCACAAAACAAATGTACAAAAATAGATACATGTGGGTAAGCATTGATATACGAAAACCAATGACTTTGTTACTCAAAATTTTAGTAATTCTTAGTATCTCAACACCGCTCCTACATGTATGAGTTCCTATCGGTGTCTTCTCATTATGGTAACGTTTGTTATGTCCATTCTCTCCACACACCGAAATGTCTTAAACACTCTCACCTTCTTCCTTGTAGACACCCGTGACTATAATTGAAAAGCTTCAATTTCTTGAGGTCCCTTTCATCTTTTTCCTTTTTCTCTTCCTTTACTAGCTTCGTACCATGGTGGAGGAAGTAGGGACTTCTCTCGATTCAAGCTACAAATATTTCCCATTGATGAGATGTATAACATTTCCGTATGTTTCATGTATGTATCAACCTTAAACCATTTCAACACGTAATCTTATATGTCATTACCTTTATCCATGATGCAAGCGATTGAATGTAGACATGGAATCCCAGAAATCAACCATCTTCTATATGTGCAAGTTCAATTCTCCATATCAACTACAAATCTTCCATACGAACAATCAACTTGATATTGATGTGCCCCATTCCAAAGCAATATACATTCATGGGCCGCATCACTAAACTTCTCTAACTTTTTTTGTATCTTGGGACATTTAGGCTTGTTATAATTTCATAGTTTATCCCGCTTCATTTGAATTCGGTGCATCATTTTGTTCAGAATCCCAATCAACATTGTTAGTATGTATTTGTCTTTGTCTTCCAAAATTAAGTTGTTGAAGTACTCACGTTGGTTAATAAGAAGCATTTCACACGTCAACTAATTCGAGAAGTGAGACCTCCTCTACTCATTCGATGATTTTTTCATCAACCATCCATGTGCCTCTCATTAGCATTTTCAGTCTTCGCCATCCAATACTTGAATGATCCAAAGTGGTTTGACTTTGTTGAATCCCACACAAAATCTTTCAACTGCTTACCCTTGAAGTCACTTCTAAAGAAATTCTAATTCATATGGCTAACACAGAATCTATGTTCTCCTTCTAGAAACAAATCTACCACAACATTAACTAAGCCTTTCTGTTTATCACTCAATGAAGGTAACGGATATCCAATTCTCCATCGCTAGATCTTCAGATAAAAATATCAAAAATCATTGCCACAAAATAGTGTTCTATTTCTCAATGATTGCATATGCAATTGGATATATACAATTGTTAGCACCTATCCCAACTGCTGCTAGAAGTTGCCCACCTTGACAAAATGCCTACATCCTTGAAGAAAACCCCTCTTACATGCCTCTATTCAAACATAAATACCCATGAACACATTTTTAGCATGAAAAATGATCACAGTAGAACAAAGATTTTTTCTCCTCAATTCCTCATCATAACAACCTAACAACGCAAATTGTTCTGCATCATTCCCTTCTACTAAAACTTTGGCATATTTACTAGTATTCCATGCAGTTAATATGAACTCCTGAGGCCTTTCTTGCTCTAGTTCTGAAATGTTTCGTCTTCCATTCACGATAGGCTCTAAAGTCCTCAAATTAATAATAAGCAAGTCACTTATATGTTTCCTGCTTATTCATACATACATTCAAGCAAGTATGTTTAGGGTCGTATGTTTTTATTTGGATTGTTTCTTGACCTTATAGCCTAGACACCCACAACTTCCATGGACAATCATCCTTACAAACATAATGCACTAAATTCTTATCATTTTACTTGAAAATGGGTTCAACCCTATTGAAGACCGCATGATTTCTAACATCAAATTTAAATTCCTCGAAAGACCCAAATAATAACCCTATCTCAAGTTCAAGATTTCTCTTTTCAGTTTGAAGAAAAAATACAGGGAAATTAAGTGTACCGATGTTCTTAGAACCACTATCAATTTTCAACTCTTCAGAAGATGCATTTGACGAGCTATCAAATTTCGGGGCTACTTCATCCTATAGCACGCTATGCATACCCATTTCTATATCTTCAGTAACGTTACAATCAAACAACATATCATCATTGTCATATACATCGCGGTCAGAGTCATTGAAGTCTAGATCGTCTTCTAACTGAATGTCTGCGAATGTAATAGCAACAACATTAATACAAAGATTGATAAATATGATTTTTTTTTTTTGGTACCAAATGCAACTTAATCTTAGCATTAATACTTTAGGTACATTATACCCGCACACGTATCAAACTTCCTCAAGATAGATAATAAAAACAAACGAAAAAAATATATCAAATTTCAGCCAAGGTGATTTTTGCTTACCTGTTGATTGTTGCTCAATGTCAGCCATAGTAGTTTCAAGAAACCCTCGTCGCAATTCCTCCCTTGAAGATAAGACCGAATAGGTTTAGCTGGAGTCAACTTGGGCTACAAAGCTTCGAATGAAAGAGTTTTGGAAGGAACTAATAGGGACTTCGAATTGAATGACCGTATACCTAGAGGTTAGCTTTGGCTATGTTCAGCTGGAGATGGGTTTACTGGCTGGAATTTTGTTTGGGTAATTTAGGGATTAAGGTTTTTCATGAGGTTAGGAATGAAATTGATTTCTATTGGGTTGACTTGGGAATTTGGGGATTGTGTTGTGAGAAACGGGTTTAAAACCTAATTTTTGGTTTTTCTTTTATCTTTATCTTCTTCTTTCTTTGAAGAAAACATGTTTTCAAAATCCATGTGTAGCACTTCTCTTATTTGGCGTCACTCTGGAGAGAAGCATTAAAGATTGTAACATACAGTCCCTGTTTGGGAAGAATTAAATTTTTCTACAGTAAATCAATTCTCATTTGCAACCACACATTCTTCAATAAAATAATATTTTTCATCACATCAATAATTTTTTCTTCTTTTTCAACCACATATTTCCCATCATATCACTATTCAAAATCAATTCTTTACCCAAAAATCTCTCCCAAACAAGCTCGCATTCTAAATAGGGTACTAAGTAAAACGATGGCTAAAAGCCCTTATGAACTATGGTTAGGCAAAAGGCCCTAAGGCATTTACACATGAGGAAATTAGGCTGTATACCCTAAAAAATAAAGTATTTTGATTAATACCTTTTAAAATAATTAAACATTTTAATCAAGTAATAATTACGTCCTAATCTAAATTGTTAACTAAAACTCCAACCCCCTAAAGTAACATGATAGAATCCCATTCCTCTCATCCATACGGCTCCATTCTCTGCTATTTGGAGCTGATTTGGCTATGGAGAAGGGGAATTTCAGCTCCGAGCAAGTGCAAGCCCTCGGGTTAAATCGTTACTAAAAAGATGAGAATTGGCGCTCCCATCCGAAACCAAAGGCTTCGCAATTACTGGAAACTTCAGCCCCTCTGTTTCAATGAAATCATAAAAAGATGCAGGATTTTCAACAAAAATCTGCTTCGGAATACCAAACGAAATTTCAGTTTGTTGACAAATCTTCACCTCATTTACAACTTGGAGCATAGAAATCCGATTGTGAAGTCGGTCGATGGCGTCAGAGGGTCAACGACGATAACATCGGTCGGGAAGAGAATTCTTCCAATTCTTTTCTAAATTCAGGGCTGTACAATTTGTGGATGATGTAATGGAATACCTTGATCAATTAAGGGCTTGCGGAGATCGATTGGAACCAGATCAATGCCTCGGTTGTTAGCGTGAATAATAAGCGAGGTTGAATGAAACTCTACACTTTCTTTGGTTCTTAGCGTGTGTTCTTGCTAGCTTCAGGTGCTACTTGTAAGATTTTGAATATGGTATAAGGTGTTTGATAAATTACCTGAATGAGTTTTTGGTTGCAATCATGTACGTGTTTCTATAGATGATAGATATGTATATAGGAGTATACAAAGCAATTACCAAATTCTTCTATTTCTCAACAGCATAGGTGCTCCAAGATTCAAAAGAAAAGTACTTAATATCTTATTTTTGTACAATTACCTTATTCGATATTCAGCATTTCAATCCTGGTATATTTTCCATTGTTCAAAATTGCTGAGGTACGTTTCAAGTTCTGATACAAATATTCAGTCCATGTTTAGCAAGAGTTTAAAGTCTTCACAAGCTTGGTTTCTTTTCTTTTGCAGTGTGTCCAGAGACACCTGGAAGACTTTGGAAAACGCTTGAAGTTCTCGAAGCAATGAAGGGGCCATTTCTTTTAGGGGCACAGAATGGAGTAGAAACGATTGTCACTAAAATTCTATGTTATTTTCCTGCCTCAATAAATTCTACAGATGAAGAGAATCATTCAGGATTTCATCTTGCTGTAATGTACCGTCGTGAAAAGGTTTTTAAGAACAGAAGAATATTGGACAGGATATCTCCAGTTATACTTCCAATTGTACATTCTTTCAAATCCCCCTACCCCAGCAAACAGAAGATATTCTTCTTCTTATTGAACTGTAGAAGACATGAACTCGTAATTTGAAAGCTGTCAAAAGCTTGCTTGTTGTCATGTATCAACACTTACATTGTAAATATTCAATAATTTATTCAAACAAAATCTATTTTTGTAGTCTGTTATTGTTACATATAACAGAGTTGATGCTATGAGTTCTTGGCTACTATTTTGAGCAGGTTCGATCTGTTATATACATTTGACACCTTTGTTGATGCTTGATTGTGTGGTATGCTAAAAGTTGAATTACAGTGAGTTTAGTGCAGACATCACAATAACACTTTTTTTTTTCCAAAATTTGTCACTTTTTTTTTAAATTTTTTGTCACTTTTTTGAGTTTGTCACTTTTTGAGTGTGTTTGTCACTTTTTTTGAGTACATAATCAGCATGCAATGGATGAGTCTATTTTGGTATTTGAGTTTGTGTCACTTTTTGAGTGTGTTTGTCACTTTTTTTTAGTGTGTGTGTCACTTTTTTTTAGCTTTGTCACTTTTTGAGTGTGTTTGTCATTTTTTTTTTAGCTTTGTCACTTTTTTTGAATTTGTCACTTTTTGCGTGTTTTTGTCACTTTTTTTTTTGAGTTTTGTTTTGTCACTTTTTGAACGTGTTTGTCACTTTTTTTGAATGCATAATCAGCATGCAATGGATGAGTCTATTTTGGTATTTGAGTTTGTGTCACTTTTTGAGTGTGTTTGTCACTTTTTTTTAGCTTTGTCACTTTTTTAGTGTGTTTGTCACTTCTTTTGAGCTTTGTCACTTTTTTTGAATTTGTGTCACTTTTTGAGTATGTTTGTCACTTTTTTTGAGCTTTGTTTTGTGTCACTTTTTGAGTGTGTTTGTCACTTTTTTTGAATACATAATTAGCATGCAATGGATGAGTCTATTTTGGTATTTGAGTTTGTGTCTCTTTTTATTGTGTTTGTTACTTTTTTTAAGTTTGTCACTTTTTTAAAAAAGTGACAATTTTTATAAAAAAAGTGACATTGTGTCACTTTTTCATTTTACACAGTATTTTTTACTTCCTAAAAACCTTTCACATGATTTTTCAAAACACCCCTAATTTTAAGGGTATTTTTGTAAGTACCCCTTTACACATTTGGGATTGTCCACGTGAAACAAGGCCTGATAAGCCAAATGAAAAGAAGCTAGACTCAAGAACTATAAGTTACTACTTTGTTAGAGCATCTCCAATAAACTCTCTATTTTAGAGCATATTCTATTATTTGGAGAGCATCTATAAATTTAGAGAGTTAAAATTTAGAGCATTTCCAACAAAATCTTTATATTTAACACTTAATTTTACTACTCCCAAAAATATTTATTATTTTTATTTTATCTTTTATTTTAACTAACTTTTCTTTAAATTATTTTATTGTTTTCTTATATTGAAAATTGAAATACTTTGAATGCATTTAATTATAGAGAGTGAGTTTAGCTCTCCAAATTTGGAGAGTCAAACTCACTCTCTAAATTAAAATGTTAATTTAAAGAATCTCGTAGAGCATGATTTTAACTGTTGACTCTTTAAAATAGAGAGCATCTCATGTTAAACGATCAATAGACTTTAAATTTTATGACCTCTCAACAAGAACCTTTTTCGAGATGGGAAATGCAAGATTCATTGATGATTGTTGCGTTTTTTATATCGCAAATGTACGATATCGTAACAAGCAGAATAGTAGACCTTTGAGTACGGATATCGTTCTCACGAGAACTATACTTTAGGACTTATGCCCCGTTCGGGAGGGCTTAAAATCCAATTAAAATTGAAAATATGGCCGTTATTGGGTCCCACCCATCTAATAAAAGTCAACAATAACAGCTATATTTTCAATTTTAATCTGATTTTAATCCCTCCCAAACAAGCTCTTAATCTAATTTTTCTAATTCCTATTTGACAAAAGAAAGTAAATATTTATATGATTGTGATTATTTTTTTCTAACTACTTTTAACTAATTGAAAATATAAAATGATTGTAAACAATGAATAATTGAAAATTCAAATATGTGATGAATATTAGAACATAATAATTTCATCTATTGATCACCTTAATTCTTAATTCAAGATTCATGACATAATGTAGTATTCGATCAAATTCTTTTATTGTATTCAATTTACCACTCTCGAGTTTTCATTGAGCCTATTTAATTAATTAAATTTCATATCTCTATGTGAATCAACTTTAGTTAATTAAAACACAAGTTCTAAGAATTCATATTATGACCGCAATAATTAGTATATGTATCTCTACACGTTATACTAATTCACCGGATTTTATTATATTGTTTAAATTTCAAACTCAACTCTCGATTTGTAAGAGATTCACATAATTATCAAATTATTGATCAGATAATTTAATGCATTAAACTCATAATAAAACTAACACATAAATAAATAAATCACATAAATTTTGAATAGAAAAATAAAGGATCACAAGTCGACTACATTATTTTCCATAATATAAAAATTAGTTATTCATACTGTAAAAATAAAAATACACAAAAGTGGAAATATGTCACCAAAAATTGACAAAATGTGAAAATTTATGGTATTTGCAGTTTTCTTTCTTATTCTTTTCTCTTTTCTTTCTTTTCTCTTTTCTTTCTTATCTACCGTTTTTATTTTTCTGTTTTTGACTTTTCCTCTTTTTTTCTCTTTCTTTTCTTTTCTCTTTTTTTTCTCCTTCTTTTCTTTTTCTTTTTCGTTTTCTACATTTTCTTCTTTCTACGCCGCAGGTCTTCTCTGTGCCTTTCTTTTCTCCTCCCATGTACTATGCATGAACACACACACACACACACACACACACACACACATACACACACACACACACACACACACACACACATATATATATATATATATATATATATATATATATATATAATTTGGGCATCCAATTAAAATTTTCAATACAAGTCTATTGAGACTCATTTAACTCAAACTCATTTAATATAATATTTTTCTCCAAGGTTTCATCTTTGAATTTTGCTATTATTCGCCACTTTTGCATTCATTCGTCCAATTTTTCATTAAACATAAAATTGAACTTACAAAATACTATATAACATAAATTACGTAGAATCTTATCCAAAAGACAATAAAATATCATGATTTAGGGCTTCGAATAAGTGTAAAAATTACACTTATTGCACCCCCAAACTTGAATCTTTGTTTGTCCGCAAACAAAATTAAAACCTAACAAATACACAAATAAGACATGCTAATTACCTAATCGGTGGCCAGTCAATCAAGTAAAGTAATAAGATTTAGTTAGTTAACCTGACTTTTTATCTCGAAATTGAAATCATAATATCAAATTTATGCACAACTTCAAAATGACTATAAAAAAAATTAAAATCCACATTTTCAATGTAAAATCGATGTGTGTGTGTGTGTGTGAATAATTAAGAATATCATTATGATTTCATAAGTTGTTTCAATTCTCGACCCTCAATGGTCAAATATATTTTTTCATTACTCGTAAGATTCACACACCCCCAAACTTATTATTTTCACTCTTTTACAATTTATGAACTAAGGATGGATTTTTTTTTACTATCATCACCTCTCTAATTTAGCAAAATTTCACCAATTACAGTTCAACATGACAATAAACAATGATTCTCCATTAAACTTGATTGTTTTTATCTCTAGGATTAACTAGGCAACAATCTCTTATCAAAAGTTAAATTTTCTTAAATAGATGTTTGGGACTTAACCAAGGCATTTAGTGCGTCTTCTGTTTCATACACCTGCTTTTCTGAATAATTTTTAGAATAATTTTTTTTTATTTATTTGAAACATTCTCTCTCTTAAACTTTCTAAATGACTCATGTAACAAGCTTTCGGCCGATTACTCCCAAGTCAGATGATCATATGGCACCAAGTTTTAAAGACACTTGCAGACTTCATTGCTCGAGTCATATATTTTTTATGCGTTGATTAGTGCAATGTCCATCATGTAACACCAATTCAAGTAAAACGACCCATAACTTGAAATTTTCACCCAATTGTATCCTATTGACCTTAGACAATCCACACAAGATTTTAATTTTAAACATGAAAATCCTTATTTATATCAACATCTTCCTACAACGGTGAAATCCTCCCAAACTATTCTAAATTTGTTCCAAAAATGTAAAATTTAGTGGTTTTGAATTTAACATCTATAATCCACTATTTCAACATATCCAATTATGAAATCACCTAATTCCTACACAATTCTTAACTTAATTCATGTACTCAATATATATCAAATTTCACATGAAAAGGTAAAAATTAATCTAAGCATGCAACTTATTCACCATCCATAGATCAATTAATAATTCAATATACTCGTCATTGTCAGCTGGTCAATTAACTCATAAAAGCACACAAAAAGAAAATATTTTTATTATATTTTTTTTACTTTTTTTTACTGAAACAATAAAAGTACACAAAAACACATAAAAAATGAAAATTCATGTTTTCCACCCCCAAACTTAAATTAGACATTATCTACAGTGTTTTTAATCCTAAATCTACATATAAAGAGATAGTGAAAAAAAGACTCACTGATATGACTTGTAATTCAATAGCTAGCTTTCCTATTACTCATGTTGGCTCCTTGGTCAACATTAGTTTAAATGTTCTACGACGTCATGTTCCTGAAAAATCAAATAAAGCATTAAGATCAAATGATTGAAACAATTGTTCTTAACTCTAATATCTAATAAACCAATTAACATATCGAAAACCTGGGGAAAATGAGGTATAGACGATGAGTCACAGATAAACTTAAAATTTGGGTCTCCAATTAAAATTTTCAATGCAAATCTATTGAGTCTCATTTAACTCAAACTCATTTAATATAATATTTTTCTCCAAGGTTTCATTTTTGTAATGGCACTTTTACATTCTTTTCTCCAATTCTTCATTAAAGGGCTGTCTATTTTTGTTGAACAGCACAATTCTAGCTGTTGCCATCAATTTTCTAGCCGTTGGGAGCCGCAACTTTTGACTTACTCTCTCACAGTTGGCTTGTAGGTTTGAAAAAAATGGATAAAAAATCAATTGTTTGGCCCAAAAAAATCCTTCCCAGACAGCCCCTAAACATAAAATTGTACCTACAAAATACAATATAACATAAATTAGATAGAATTTTATTCAAAATACAATAAAATATCATGATTTAGGTCATCCAATAAGTGTAAAAACTATAATTATCAATGATGTTGAGTTTGAAATGAGAAATAAGGTCATAAGGAATGTTTTCTTTGAAAAAGAACTTATTTCTCTTCCTAGTATTGCTATTAAGAATGATCAGCTTCCTAGCATTGTTCTAGATGCAATCCAAGACAACGATAAAGTACTCCCTGATCAAAATCAAGAAGTTGCTCCTGAAGAGCAAACTCAACAATCTCAAAAAGAAGTGCCAATAAGGCGATTTACTAGAGAAAGAAGAAGTGCGATTTCAAGCGATTATAGTCTTTCTTCAAGAACTTGAGTTTGACAAAGGGTCAATGGCAGATAATCCAATCAACTTTCGACAAGTCAATGGGAGTAAATTTATCTTCCCAGTGCTTTATGTCGATGACATACTATTGGCGAGTAGCGATAAAGGCTTATTGCACAAAACCAAAAGATTTCTAATTAGGAATTTTGAAATGAAAAATCTTGGAGCGCCTTTTTGTAGTAGAAATTAAGATATATCGAGATTGCTCTAGGGTATTTTTAGGTTATCAGAAAAGAATTATATCGAAAATGTTCTTACTAGATTTGGCATAAAAGATTGTGCATAAGGAGATACTTATATTGCTAAATGCAATAAGTTTAGTCTCAATCAATACCTTAAGAATGAGATGGAAAGAAAATAGATGCAAACAATTCCTCATGAGTCAGATAGAGTCTTATGTATGAGTTCGGATCTAGGCGTTCATATTAGGAATGTTAGGCAGGTATGTGAGTAACTTTGAAATGGGTCATTGGAAAGCAGCAAAACGATTTATGAGATATTTATAGAGAATAAAAGACTACATACTCACATATCGAAAGTTAGATCATTTGAAGATCATTGGATATTCTGATTCCGATCTTGTTGGTTGTCGACACTAAAAGATCTACTTCGGGCTATGTCTACTTACTGGTCGAAGGAGTTGTTTCCTATAAGAGTGCTAAGCATTCACTAATAACTCCTTCCACCATG
This sequence comes from Fraxinus americana, assembly GCA_035079005.1. Taxonomy (NCBI): domain Eukaryota; kingdom Viridiplantae; phylum Streptophyta; class Magnoliopsida; order Lamiales; family Oleaceae; genus Fraxinus; species Fraxinus americana. Next base: position 33,822,651 of record CM068706.1, on the reverse strand, counting down.
GCAATTAGATTCAAAGCTTGTTATGAGCCAACAAATCAGGCGATATGGCTGTGAAATTGTCATCGGGCTGCGAACTGTGGATGATGTTGAAAGACCACTTAATATTTTCCGTGACAATAAATTGGTAGTTCTATATTCAAATAACAATAGAAGCTCTTCGAAGTCAAAGCATATAGACATTAAGGGTCCGTTTGATTGCAAAGGTGGAAAATGGGTAGAAAGAAAATGAATTACATGGAAAGTAATTGGCTAAAAATTATTTTGCAGGTAATTGTTAATTAAGTGTGTTTGATTGGTATAATTTTTCACCCGAAAATTTTTTAAATTTTGTGCTTGTTTGACTTTATTTTACATGGAAATTGTTCATTAAAGTGATATTTTTTTTTCCACAATTGGTTATAAAATTTGTTTCTATTGTCAAAAAGTAAGAAAAAACAAAAAAAAAATATTTCCTAAAAAATCATTTTTTTAATTAAAATTTAGTATTCGTTTGGCTTTATTTTATATAAAAATTGTCAATTAAAGTGAATTTTTTTTTACAATTGGTTAAGAAATTTGTTTCAAAAAAAAAAAAAAATGGAAAAGCTTGGTGGGAAAAGGTTTTCAACAATCCCCATGAAATGGTGCATGTGAGACCAAGACTAAGAAAACATTTTGCCAAGAAAATGAAGCATATCAAACACCTACAAAGTTGGAAAATGGAAAATCAATTCCATTTTTCATGGAATTTCACCCTTATCAAACACGGTGTAAGTTTATAATTGTCAAGGAGAAAGTTCAGAGTCATATAGTGTCTATAGAACATATGGAAACAAACTTCATGATTGCTGATCCGCTCACTAAGGTTGTACCACCTAAAATCTTTCACGACCACACTGCTCTTGTTGATATGGTTTCATTTGATAATATGCCGATTTAGTGAAAGTTTGAGTTCGTTGGATGTTCTTTTGATTACTCGTATGTGTGATATTATATACACTTTTATTGCTTCAGTAGGAAGTAGATGGTTTAAATTTTTTTTACTCTGAATATATTCTCTGTGTATGACAGAAAAAAATGAGAATCAAACAAGGACAAAATTTGATAAGTTAAAAAATCATATTTAATAAAATAAATAACTTAAAAATAATTTAATTTACTTTTCGGCATAACCAAATATGCACTAACCAATTTTACGAGAAATGGATTTCGAAAGTACGAACGGATTCACTTAAAAATCGAGTAAACTAGAATTGGTTTTGCTCGATCCTTCGAGTTTTAAATCATCAAATAAAATTAACATTAGAAAGAAGATAATATTTTTCTTTCTTGTCTGTATTCTAATCCTTACCCGAGAATGTGCTGAAAAGGTAGTGGAGAGAAAGAATTCCTCTCTTTGATAAACAAAGAAGAAATCCAAAACATTAAATTTGCAGATAGGAACCCAAAAATACTGGGGCCCACGTAACAAAATCCCATGTCTCTTCTTATGTAAGTTATTCTCGCTCGCTCTCTATCTCCAATTCTCACTGTAAAGTGTGGCCCCAGCAGATCCAAATGCCTTCAATTCTTTCTCGACACAACTTTGCTTGTTGACAAATTCAAGACTCCTTTCATGGCCTTTTCCTTTTTCTTTTCCTTTTCCAAAACACTCACATATATGATTCTTCTTTCTTAGATTGCGCTTTATCAATGTCTGAACCACTTTCTTGAGTTGCTTTTTGCTGGTTTCTCTGAATTTTTGTTGTGGGTTTTATGGTGTTTGTGTTTTTCAACTCTCAGTTCTTGTACATCAATGTAATGAGTTGGTGTGGTGAGTAAATTTTGTACTGGGTAGTTGAAGCAGAAGATTTTGAGTAAGGTTTTGGCTCTGCCTAAGGTAAAATTCTCTAAATTTCTTCACTTTTGGAGATAAATCATTTATGGGCTCTCTCTCTCTCTCTCTCTCTCTCTCTCTCTCTCTCTCTCTCTCTCTCTCTCTCTCTCTGTGTATTAGTTTATCACAGCCTTCCTTGATTTTTTCCTTTTGGTCAAGAGCTTCAGATGGATTGTTGAGCTAATGCTTTTAATGATTTGATCCGTGCATTATGATGAAAATTTTTATTTTGATCATAATTAATTTCACATTTGTACATAATTTCACATTTTTTCTTTTATTTTCTTGAATTTTGCAGAATAGTGTTTGTCATCTCTTTCCCCTCCTTTCTGAGAATCTGTTTTTAAATGAGGGTTCTTTCTTGAAAAGGAATATTATAGTGATTTTTTCCTTCGTTTTATTAATTTTTTACTCATCCTGCAAAAGTGTCGGATTGGCCAGCACAAATTGTGTGAGTACGATACTGTTATAGGCATTTTTTTTATATCGCAAAGATATACTCTGTAAAATTTTGATCTATCTGAAGTTTTTAGTAGGTTTTTTTTTGTCTATTATTTCCCCTAAATTTTTGTATATATTCCATTTCTCGAGGGTTTTTGTTGAATTGAGCTCACTTGAGGTTCTTATTTCTCGGGAATTGGGATCATTGTTTATCTTGGCAAAAGATTTCTATATTGTCTTTGCTCATTTTTTAATTTTTATCCAAAAATGAAGTTTAATATTCTCCGGGCTAAATAAGCCCTACTCCAAGTGCTTCTCTTAGATCTATGTGTCTGTTAGTGTTTGATATTTTTGTCTTTTCTTATGTTCTTCACAATTTTCTCCATTTTCCTGTTTTCATTCTTGGACTGTGTGATGATAGATATTCATAAGATTTCATCTGCTTATAGATTACTTGATGCGCGCCTTTATGTGTATTGCTATAATTATCTTAGGTGTGTCATTAATTTTATTCAATTCAGAGTTGAATCGCTTTAATCTTCTTAGTGGTCATTATTGTTTCTAACTCTTGAATTGTCGCAAATCTTATGTTAGGCCAGGAATACACGATATTAGACCAAGAAACAAAAAAAATACCAAAACCTTCTCTGAAAATTAAGTGCAGAAAATTAAAAGAACACAATCGATATATTTCGGCTTAAGCACCAAAGGTTCGGTAACCACTTCTAACACCTGCATCCTCCTTTGAGCATCCAAAAGTTGGATTATACTCAATTCCACTATAACGCCCAAAATGACAACAAAGGTTACAATAATGTTCAGCCAATCACAAAGAAAAAGTACAGAATGAAACTCTAAAGCCAAAAGTCGAGAATGCCAAATGAATATGGCATACTAAAAGAACCATCCAGAATTCAAACCAACAACCAAGATCTATCCACGTGTCGTAATCCGGTTGAAAGTGTGATTTAATAAAGTTGCATTTGTCAAACGCGTTTTTCACAAATTATGGGAGCATCAATTGAACCCGGTTAAATTCCCACACCTTATTCGCTCTATTTTACTCGTTGACGTTTAAAGGAGAAGGAAAATGAGAATGAAAAATTCATCTCTCCTCAAGACAATAGTTTATGCAAAGACTATGGTCAATGAAAATCTCTTCTAGATAGTTTTGGTGCATTGACATGAATGGATCAATGTTCACCAGTTATATGTCTTAGATTACTTACAATGTAGATCTTCTTGTCGTTTTCACAGGCATGAAAGAAAGATACACCGTATTTTACAAAGATTGGATTTTTCTCAGCCAGTGCAAATTTCAGTGTCGTATAAATGCCGAATCTATTTTTTCTGTTAACGGAAAGCTTCACAAAATAGTTGGCTAAGTGAATGAGTGAATTAATCGAATCTCTGAGTGCATGATTATGCATAAATACTCAAATTTTCATCCCTTGGTTTCAGGTCAATTGAAAGAGGTCGAGCAAAGATGCAGTGTACAAGTTACGTCCCTGTATATTACTGTGTGAGGAATCTTCATGCAGGTACCAATGACTTCTCTTGGTCCATATTTAATGGCGATATTTCTCACAAAAGTGGGAGAAGCTACAATGTTTCATTGCCACCTTCAAGCGTGGACCAATATTTAGGATGTGACAAGGAGGTAATGAGACGGATAATGCTTGAGCATGAAGCCACATTTAGACTTCAGGTATGCACCACTTGAAGTTTCCAGTTTGATATTTTTAATGGTCATGAGTACAAGCACATTATCGTATGTAATGGAAATTCTTCCTTTTGTTTTTTCATTTATTTTCTTTGCAGTCACAACATATGTTATATTCTTGACTTGATCTTCAAAGCAATTCATATTAAAGGGTTGTTTGACAAAGCTTTTGATAAATGTTTTAGCAGATTTTGATAAAAGATGATGAAATGTGTGGTTGAAAAATTGATAAAAAAAAGTTATGGGTCCCACGAAATGTGTGGATAAAATTAATTGTTGACTATCTTCAACCTTTTTGCAACTATTTAAGCTATCCCAAACAAGCACTAAACTTCTCATGACTGCTCCTGAATTTTGTAAACTCATTCATTTTATTTTTATTTTTTACAATTTGTTGTTTCACATTTTTTACCTAGTGACTCAGATTTCATTTACAATACAAAATAGAACATTTGAATGAGTATTCTCTCTCAGGTCCAGGAACTTCATCGTCTATACAGAAGGCAAAAGGAGTTGATGGTCGAAATACGGGAGAGAGAATTCTCCACGCAACATGTACAACTGCATACATCAGAATCATGTCCGTATTTGTGTCAGGTACAATCTGACACTACTCATCGGGTTTCACATACGCCCAGCTGGCTATTTGGAAATTCTTCAGATTGTAAGTTGTATTCACTAGCTGAGGACAGCTTTCGAGAACCTCCTCCTTTAGTTGCAGAAAAGAGTGTAAAAGGAGGAGCTGGACCTTCCCTAACAAAAAACAGTTCTACCGAACTGGAAATTCTGTCATCCCAAAATAGAAGATATGGAAAGACAATTTTTGATCTTGAACTTCCAGCTGACTTGTACAATGATACTAAAGAAAGGGAACAGTTTGAAGAGGGAAATACTAATGAAGCACCTGGCATTCTGTATAGTAGTTTCAAGAAATTTTCAGACATTCAACTTAAAAGTGACTCAAAACTTGACCCTGTTAAGCCTGCATATTCGTCTAGTTCTACTTTAAGTTGCACTAAAATTAAATGTTTGATTGACTTGAATGAACCTGTACAGCTTGAATCACTGAGTTCAAGTTCCACTGGTCCTTTTGAAACTGATTACGGCCACAATGAGATTGGGCATCAGAATCAGGATGTGAATTGTGATAAGGGCTCAAGTGGTTCTAATTATTCAGGGCTTATTGATCTAAATTTTACGCCTCTCAGTTTATCAGAGATGACAATTACCCTGGAAAATACCAGGAATATAAAAGAGGAAATTAAACTTGAAAATTCCGATGGAAGAGCAAAATCCTATACTAGGATTGTTGATAAATTCTCGACATCTAACACTGACATTGACTTAAACAGTGGTGTAACTGGGGATGAGCCTTCACTAACAGTGCCAAATCGAGATGGTGGAAATGATGTTGAGATTGACTTGGAGTGTTCTTCACAGAGAGAAAAATCTGAGAGAAGTAAACTTGAGACACCTTCCTTTCTGCCTGACCGAGATGGAGAACCACTCAAGGAACTTGATAGGATTGCTGCTGGGACTTTGATTATAATTTCATCATCTGAAGTGCAACTGCATTTGAAGTCTGGAAGTAGTGAACCACTCGACAACTCTAATGACCATCTGTATTGGTTTGCTGGGATTGTTTCTTCCATGGGAGGTGAAGTGCTGCATGAGGTTGAGAAACACGAGAAAGATGCTACTTACTATGATCAAACTGATGTTTCACATGATGAGATTGATGATTTCGAGTCAATGGCATTGAAGCCTCACCATGGATATGGTAATTATTTTTGTCAAGACATCCGGAAAGAGAAAGAAACAGTTGATACTACATTGTCCAGTCAACCAAGCAGGGGAAGATTGCAGGGAACAAGGCAGTGCAAGGACTTTCAAGTAGAAGAAGACCTTCAAATGGATGAAGGATTTCTCAAAACAGGTTCCCGGAGGAGAAATGCAGTTAGGAAGACTTCTGCAAAACTAAGGAAATATTCTAATTTACGGCCTTCTAATCGTGTGAAGAAATCAGTGAGCTCCATTTTGAAACAGCCTGATACTTGCAGTAAACAGGGCTTTTTGGAGAACTTCACAGGGTGGGGGAAGATGAAGAAACGTCGAGGAGGTCGAGCTAGAAAAACCCATCACTAATTTAGTTGGCTTCATGGGGAATAAAGGAAGTTAAGACTTTTGTTTCATTATAGGAAATCTTATTATACTCTTAGTAGAATGTTTTGTAGTGATTGGTTTGTGAAGACCTTTTGATCATGGATATTTTTGTACATATGCAATTTACTTAAATTCTGAAACTGGTTGAGGAACATATTTTTGTTATAACAATTGCCCAGTTTGCACTTGAAAATTAAAAACTGGAAATTAGGAATAAGATTGGTTGGTTGTGGATTATACATCAAATGTGTTTGGCGAATGTTATAACAGGGCAGAGTTTCATTATGTCATGAAAGCAAGTTTCTGCTGATTATAGATCCAAATGCATTTGTAATTGTCAGCTGCGCCAACAAGTCTTGAAGTATTTTTTTGGGTAAATTTGGCTGCAACTTCTGCTTTTGCTGTTTCATGACCCGAGTTGATGGGTGAATCGATTCATTGCCATGTGACATCCAGTCGGTATGCATTTGTATTGAACTCTCTTTAATGTTCTTTCTTGTTTCTTTGGCTATTTATTTGTCAATCATCTCTCATCCATGTTCACTTCAAACGAGATTTACTATAATATTTAAGGTCGTCGCACTGCCAAAGAGCCTTACTCGCTACCAACTCTATTCAAACCGATATATTAACTAGTTGTTTCTGATTTGGTCTCAACTTCATGAATAATACATCTATTAGCTAGTCCAGAAATCCAACATTACCAAAAAAGCGCAATGTCATCTGCTTGATCATTATTCTTGAAAGAACATGTTACTTCAGTCACAGAATGATTGAATTACACCCAAGATTTATAGGATTTTCTTGATTTTTTTGCAATTACTAATAATGTATATAATAAATATGAAATTTGTGATTAAAAAAAAATAAAAAAAATCAGCCTTCACAGGTGATTTGCTTAGCTCCCTACTGAGCAAGATTCAGAAAACTATGCAAAGGCTCACGAAATACTTCCAAAAAAGTTTATAGGAAGAATTGTAGAAACAATTCTCCACGCTATCACGAAGTAGCGATGAGTTTAACTACTCATGTTGGCCTACAAGTCAACATGGGTGCCTTCACAGGGTGAAAGCCTCGTTCCCGAGTTGAGTGAAGTGAGGGCTTTTATGTGCCTCTTGAAGCATCTCTTCGTCTTCATACGAATCGCGATAAGTTTCCAAGTTGACATCAGAACTTCTTAGGGCTGATAGACAGAGTTCTTTCCTCCATTCTTCTAAATGTGGAAAACCAATGTAATCTGCATATTTATCACAATACTGCAAGAAAAATGGAGTCAAATTCAAAATAACAATATGATTGAATGATTTTCTTCAGCAAGGTCCTCAGATGCAAAACATATTCATTTTCATCGTCAAAGGCATAATAGGTTCAATATTTTCATAAATAGATGACAACAAGACTTGACTTATGATATCTTTGCTTTGGATACCGTGTTGAGTCGCACAACTTAAAACTACTTGCAAGATTATACATTTACCTATTTAAATTTAGTCTTCAACCGACGATATATTCGCTTAGTTTACTGAGTGAAATAGAACAACTCGTACGTGAGTTGATAAAGAGACATTTTAAGTCAACCCTTTTGCTTATTACATACCTTGGCTAAAGAGTGTCAAGTCTGGGTGTTAACTTATCAAGTTCTAGGGTATGATAAAAAGAAAAATTTACCTTACAAAGATCAAATTCTTTCGTGTAGAATAATTCTCTTTATAATAATGGTACATTTCGAATTGTAAATTACGAGTGTGTTTGATGGATATTAAAGTGAAAAGAATGTATTTTAAATAGTAATATGATGAAAAATATGTGGTTAAAAAGTAAGGAAAAATTATTGATGTTATGGAAATATTATTTTATTAAAAAATGTGTGGTTGAAAATGAGTTTTGAAAGAATATGTGTCAAATAAGGACTACCGGGGATATCATAGCATCTGTACGGGTTATTGTACTCATGAAATGATGAACACTTAACTCAAAATAAATATAAAAATAGTTAGGCTACCTCAAAATCTGCAAGATCATGAGTATTGTGCTTTGGAATTCCAGCAACATCCCTTGAGTGATAAAATTCCTCAATAGACTGCATCATTTCATCCCATGATGGCAATGTTTTTTTCCCAGACAGTAGTTGAGATATCCATTTTGCTTGGCATTCAAAGAAAGGGAACCCTATAAGCTACACCAATTACAAACCAAAAATTACTAAAAACTTCGCCAACTTGAACCCTACAAAAACTCGACTGATAAACAACTCATGAGCCAGTTACAAACCTATTAGTCCAAAATTTATGGCTCGTGCTACACGTACAAGTTTTTCGAGTTTATTTTCCTTGTAATTTAAAATATTTAAGACAATGTAAAAAATAGAAACTTTACCTTTCTTGGGATGCCAATGAAGGAGAGAGAAGGAGCAAGTGATGGAGGAAACGTGTGTTCATAGAGGGGTCCCACCCTATCATCATCAACTACTACAATTCCTTTGGTGTCAAGAAACGGAAATGAATATGAGTACCTGCATTTACCCACTTGTATTTGTTAATTATTGGTCTCGTTATCTCAGTGCATCAAGAAATTAACATACTAAATTCATTTTTGTAAAAATCATTAGTAATTCTACACAGTGTGTCAACTCGATTTTGAGGCGGTTTCTATCGGGCCACCTTTAACCTAACCTGGCCTTTTTTGGCATGCTAGGCTAATTTAGGTGACCCGGGACAACTCACTAAATGACAGATCGTGCTCTTGACGTGACGATCACATCGTAAATTTAACATATTTAGAACGAGATCAAGTTGTGTCATTATAAAATCCAATCAAGTCATTTTGAAGATTAAATCTTATATCATTAGGTCTCTAATTCACCAAAATTATGTAATTTCCTTAAAATATCAGTTTTTTTTTTCTTTTTCTTTATAAATATTAATGTATATTCTTTAGTTTCTTTTTTCCATTGAATAATAAACTTTATGATATTGGCATTTTACCCTGTGCAGTATATAATGGTGTCTGCAATCAGCCATGAGCCACCTATGAACAAAACCCTTCCATCTTCATGCAATGAGTCAATCTGCATTATACATAATATTTTCACATTGTATATTTCCATTATTTCTTGGCAAAAAAATGGACAAATTATGTATTTTAACATACCTGGGGATGCAGGTATAAGTTATCATATTTAGAGATTATTTTTGATAAGCCTTCTGAAATGTCTAGAGATTTGGCACTTAGGTGAATTTCTTTTGCCACATCTACAAGCTCCATTGATATGTCCTGCCCACTTAATGAACTTCCAATAACCACTACTACCTGTAAAATAAAATTTTAAAATATTAACTGGAAAAAATTGAGATTTATATTTAATAATATACCAGGTGACTTGGTCCCTGGTTTATTGTGTGTTACTATTTAATTAGAATGTAACTTGCCTTAACAGGAAGAGCAATATCATATATGACACAAGCAAGCACCATGAATATACTTGTAAGGGTGATGATTATGTTACAAAGTGACACGACTCTAATTAATTGACGGCGTAGTTAAAAATTTATTTTTATGGGTAAGGTGGATAGTACAATACGGACAATAACGAGAGAGAGAGAGAGAGAGAGAGAGAGAGAGAGAGAGAGTTCATTGTAATGTTTAAACGTTAACTTGAGTACTGACATGAAATCTTATTCAAAGAATATTGTCACCTCATTTCTAAATGGTTCTGGGACCCTGTAAATGTGGCTATGTAGTTGCTTTCTCTTCCATGCATCCATTCCTAAGGAAACAAAGCAACATGTTTTGAATAAAAAGTATCTCATATAATTACTTGAAAATAACTTCTTGTTCTTAAAAGTATGGTTTCAATAAAAGTAACATTTTAAGTATATTGTGTACCTTTAATTTTAGGCAACCTAGGCTTAGAGTAGTGGCCGGTGGCCACAACCACTGCGTCGTAAACTTCCTCCACCACCTTGTCCGCCATTTTCTCTTTACTTTTCACAATCCACTTCAAATTATTACCCGAAGTAGGAAAACTCAACATCTCCACCTTCTCAACCCTAGTATTAAACCTTATCATTTCTCTTAATCCAAAACATTCAGAAAAATCTTTTAAGTACAAAAGAAGCTCCTTATGGCCGGGGAATCTCCTCATATCCCTCCCCTTTTTCATTCCAAATGGAAAATCAGTGAACCCCATAATTTCCCTAGGTGAAACCAATCTCAATGATGCATATATACTACTATGTATCTTTAAGAAATTATCCCTTCCCAAGGGCTCCTCATCCTCTATTTCAGGGTCATATAGCCATTGCCCTCCAACATCATGGTTTTGTTCAAAAACCACCACCTTGTGGCCTTCCTTCCTCAGCTCCCGGGCCGCCACGAGCCCTGACGGACCGCTACCTATCACGCATACAGTTTTCGACATGGTTATCGAAGGCATCATGGCACAAGGACAATGAACTATTATGTTATAAGGTAATGTATGAGAAATATATGAGGGTGCATGGTGGGGTATTTATACTTGAAATGTTTGGTACAAGGACAATGAAATATTATGTTAAATAGTGATAGTTTACTAGCTAAGAGACTCCACGTGACAAAATCATTATCATTTTTGTTAGCATATGTCTCCATTAAGTTGAGGTTCTATTTAATTAATATTTTGTTGAAACTTGAAAGACACTTGTCAAAAATAAAAATAAAAATAAAAATAGATTTTCAACCACAAATATTGCGTTAATATTGTTGAGAATAACGTTCTACATTGCAAGATTAACTTATTACGAAAATTAATGCGTTTTAATTCATGAGAAAGCGCAACGCGTAAATTTGTATGATTAAATTTGGGGTGAAATTTTAACTCATGACCTATATGTTTTATTAAAATCATTTCATCTAAAAATTTAAATTAAAAAAAAAAAAAAACTAACGAATGATGTTTTGTCATCCAAAACATTTCATCACAAACAGTGCCAAGGCCGAAATGATTACGTTGTGAAACTTTCATTTTAAACTGATATTGGTAGCCCTACCTTATAGGGACTCTACGAAAGTGTGTGTGTGTGTGTGTGAATTTAGGGTCAATAACGTGCATGGGTGCGGCCCACCTACACAAATGTCTTCAGTGGGTTAACCATTTCAGTGGTTATCGAATTTTTGAATAATCACATCAACGACAGTTGAATTATCAACTGTCATTAAAGTTATTTTTTTATAATAATAATCACTATTATTTCTAACTCAATCAAATAAAATCAATAATAAATTCTACATGGTTCTATGACAGGTCATCAGATAATATTATTTATTACGTTTACCATATGATTTAAGTCCGAAAATCAGATCAAATCTAATGTCGCATCACGTTTTCTTATCTGAATGTGTTTAATTCTCAATTCCTAATTCTCAAATTTCGCTGAATTGGCGTAGTAAATAATGTTATTTGATGATATTTTGAGACTTAGTAGTGCAACATATGATTTAATATTAAGTTTTTTGATTGAATGACAATCATGTAACAGTTAGAAATTTGAGTGACTATTACTGTAAGAATAATTTCAGTGACTTGATCACTCCAAACTTGAGAAAAATATTGATGTAATTTGCCCATTTTTAATCGATATGACCGAAATCAAAATTTAAGAAGATTACATTCATTGTTTGGTTAAGCTTAAATCTAAGCAAAAAAATTACTATATTCAAGGTAATTCTTACATTAGTGTCAATTGCTCAATAAACAAATATCTATAATATTTAGTTTTTTACTTATAAGTAAATTTATTTACATGTTAACTGTTTTACAAACATGCCGATAGAGCTATCAGCGAAACGTATAATAAAAATAATAAAATCCTTAAAAGTCGAAAGTGATTCAAATGATACTTGTCTACTTTTAGTCTCGTTGAAAGACAGGAGAGAGATTAAAAAAATAAAAAAGTAACAAAAAAGAAGATTTGACTGCCGAAATTAACCCAAAAAAGTTACAACCGAACATGGACAAACAAGTTATAATTAAAACGCAGCATAGAAAGCTTGATTTGTAAGTTCAAATACCCAAAACTGGTCCTTAAAGAAAGATTGTCCGGAACTTCAATTTGACCTCACCCCACCATCGATGTAGTTTACCTTGAAAGTTCAATGTAATTATGAACTAAATAAAGTATATTTTATTACTTAAAGATTTCTACGATATGAATATGTAAGGTTGTATCTCTTTCGGGAAATATTAGATTAAAATGAAAGACGTGTCACAAAATTTGTTATTGTTATATCCTGTCGGATCCACAACGTTATCACACTTTGAGACATGTAAAATCGAGATTTAAAAAATGTAGAAAATGGGATCATAATTGATTTAACAATGATGCTACATGTATATCATATTTTACATTTTGTCACATGACAAAATATCATTGGACAGTTCAAAAAATAAATAAAAAATTTTGCCCACGATTTTCACAAAACGAAGACAATGTCGAAATCAATGTAAAGAAAGGAGTGTACATTTTGCATTATTGTTGATTGAATATATATCACACAATTTATTTGAATTATTGGTATAGATTCTTGCAATTACTAAGATTCAAAAGATTTTAAATCATCTAAGCATAAGGGACATTTTTTTTTAATTGTAGATTTATTCCAATATTTACTTGGAATCAACGAAATTCAATAACTTTAAAGTATGCCAAGAAATTTACTAAAAACGTACGTGTTTGAATTCGACTAATTTTAAATCTCTATTATTTTTTAACATCCTTAAATGATTATACAACAGAAAAAATTACATGATCACTGTTTTTCCATGATTATTTATGTTCCCTTGACTTCGAGTAGAGGCAATCCAACCCAAGAAAGTCAAAAGAATATAGGTAGACATGAACAATCATGATTTCTAACACAATTTATCGCACGAGTTTCCATTTTTACTTTCTTTTTAATCAATGCATAGGGGGCATTAAAAAAGCAAGTTGGACAGATCTTTCTTGAACTAAGGTCCTTTTGATAAGTAAATGTGGAAAGATATTCCAATTTCATGTTAGTTGAAAAATAAAAATTCATCAAACTCATAGGAATTTGTTTTCTATGAAAACAAAGAAAATGCAGTTTAAAGTGGTTGTATCTTGGAATTCGAGTTCCATTTCCACGTTGCAATCAAACGGCCAAAGTGGAATTCATCTTCCTAGAATGTAACATTTTTCATGGAAAATGATGCAATCGAACATGGCCTAAGAGTATTAAATTCATGATGAAAGTAATACGGCGAAAGTTTTAAATTACAATCAACCACAATTCTGTGTAATTTTTTCTTTTAGAAGATTTTTCCTTTTTCACATAAATACCAATATCTCACTTGTGCATTTTATATCAAGCAAATAATATCCACTAGTTATTTTTGTTGTTTAATTAATTTCAAAAGAATTTTTTTTATACGTATACACGTAATTAAGAAAAAAAAATTATTAAAGTACGGTGCTTGCAGCTAATTTGAAAGAAGTTAAAAAATTGACTTTAGGATTTAATATTTGATGATTAGTGCAGTTATTTAGAAAATTATTTATAGTGAAATATAATTTTCTTTTCAAAAGGTTTTTTGATATAAATATCAGGGTTTCGTTTGTGCAAATCAAGTAATTGCATCCATGCAAGGTATTATAAGTTTGTTATTATATTATGAATCGTCTGAAGCTGGGTATGAAGAATCGAGCTAGCGAATTTCATATTTGGACTCAACCCAAAGTAAATTGGGTGTAACAAAACAATTGTATATAAAATGTTAGAAATGTGATTGGTCACGTGAGGATAGATACTGATAAGAGCATTTTATGTTAAAAGGTTAGAAACGTGATCGGGCTTCTATTCTCATTGATTTTTTTTTATTATATTGAGCGAATATCTACTTATTTTATGTTATTTTATGATTGATTTAGGTAAAACTTGGATTGGACAAGCTTTCATGAAATTAGATTGAAGTGGTACAAAATTGAGAAATTGAGAACTAAAATAATCAAGTCTTGAAGATGAGACATGCCATGCAAATAAAGAGGACCTGGGATACACAAGAACTTAATGTGGAGGACCAAAGTGAACTTAACTATAAAAAATTCCAGCTTTTAATGATTTTCTATTTAGACTCAAAATTCATACGGTGGATAATTCAAGACTCTTTTTTAAAGTTATTCTAGGCCATTGTTTTACCCCTATTTTAAGGAAAGCATGCATTTTAAAATAGTAAATTGATGAAAAACGTGTACTTAAAAATTAAGGAAAAATTTAGAATTTGCGTGTAAAATTATTTTATTGAAAAATGTGAAAAATAAATTTTTAGAAAAATGGAGCTCAAGCAACCTCTATATTTTCTATGTATGGTTTTCATTATTCCTTTTTATGTGGCACACAATTTTAGAGAACAAAAAACACATAATAATTAAAATCAAAGGGTAAAAAGCTAGGGTTTGAAAAAAATTTTGATTGAAAAAGATTATTAATGTAAGATCTATTAATTCTTTTTATCATCAAGATTTCAAAACCCGATTATGAACTTTCTACTTTTTTTATTGTTTTAAATATAGAGTATGAGTAGCTAGATCATTAGCTAGGACAAACAATGTAATTTATGTGTAATTCTTTAATTTAATTTTCAAGATTCTTGTTCTCAATTTTATATCTATTGATTTTATTTATGGTGTTTTATGTTTTGAATTACTTGACCAATAATTCAATGATCGTGTGAATTTATAACAAGTCGAGAGGTGAGTTATATGTTTAGACTACATACTAAAATTCTGAAACAAATATAAAAGTGTAGAGATATATTTTCTAGTTAATGCGGTTGTTACATTAGTTCTTAGAGATTTAAGGCATTTAAATAAGGTGTATTCGGATTTACATAGAGATATGTAATTAATTTAGTTAAATAGTACGTTGATTACATGCCAATTATAGGTAGTAATCATGATATTATAATGACTACGAAGAAAATGTTGACAAAACATTTTGACAAGAAAGATGTATGTATAGAAGTTCTTGTTCTTAAAACGTCTGAAGGACTTATTCTATCTCAGTCTTACTATATCGAAACTCTACTTAAGAAGTTTTATGTGTATGATGAAAGTCCATTTAAAACTCTAGTAGATTTAAGTCTACATTTGACCAATATAAAGTCGAACTCGTATCTCAGTTAGAGTACTTTCGATTAATAGGCAGTCTAATGTATATTATGAATTGCACATGTTTGGATATTGCTTATGTGGTGAGCAAGTTTAGTAAATTTACAAGTAAACCAGGCGATGACCATTGGAAGGCATTGATTAGTGTTCTTAGATATCTACGATGCATCTCAAATGTTGGATTACATTATACTAGGGCCCAGTTTGAGCCACATTATTATCTCATTAAAATGAAAAATATGACCGTTATCCATCACATCAACATATAAATTCAAATTTTCTATCTCTTGTGTGGGCCTCAATAACGACTATATTTTTCATTCTCATTCTACAATAATTTGACTCAAACAGGGGCTAGATATCCAACTGTATTAGAAAGATACAGAGATGCTAATTGGATATCAGACACAAAAGATTCAAAGTCTACTAGTAATTATATTTTTACCATTTGTCACTCAACCGTATCTTGGAAGTCTTCCAAAAAAACATGTATAGATTGATCCATAGTGGAATCTGAGTTCATAGCTTTAGATAAAGTTGGAGAGGAAGCGAAATGACTTCGTAATTTTTTAGAAGATATTCCATGTTGACATAAACCTCTATGCCTGCAATTAGTATACACTGTGATAGTCAGATGACTATCATTAGAGTACAAAGTAGTATGTATAATGGTAGGTCTCGAAACATTTGCCAAAGACGTAATAAAATTAAACAGTTGATCTAGAATGGTGTTATTTTCATAGATTATGTAAAATCTAGGGAGAATCTCATGGATCCGCTTACTAAAGGCTTACCAAGAGATCAAATAAACTGCCTATCAAGGGAAATGATCTTAAAAACTACTATGTAATGATCTTTATAATGGTTATCCAACATTGCTGATTGGAGATCCCAAGATCTTGATTCAATGGGACAACCAAGTTATGAAAAGTCTATGAGCACTTGAAAGTTAACTCACACCCATCCTTATGATAAGAAAGTGCTATCTGCAGAAAGTTGTAGGTTAAGTTATACTTTTAAATATTCCTAAATCTTGGAAAAATCAAGTGGAACGTGGAAGATACTCTTAATAGGAGATCACTTATATAAGTATGAAGTGAGGTCTCTTCTATAAGAATGTTTCAAGACTTGAATTCTTTAAAACACTTATGAAAACCAGGTTGTTCAGTGTCAAAATAAACACAACACTAAGAATTCCAAAATGTTATGGAGGTTATTGTATGGGTACTATTGTCTTAGTTTACACCAATGGCCGACAGTTCAAGACATTGTGTTCGCTGATCAGCCAAATAAATCCAATATTATTCTATTACAGAATGTTCAAACACATAATGTACTTGTCCCGATGCAATACGGTCATCATAGTTTGTTGTATTAATTTTCATTCATGTGGAGAATTGTTATAAATATTGGTTGAATAGTTACTTTGACCAACTTTTGATCAGTTATTTGAGTGGGTCCCGATAATCGGACAAAAGATTACTTTAGTCGAGTGTGTTCTACTCCGTAAGTAGATCAACATAGTATATTTATTTGCTCAAAATCGATTTTGAGTGAATGAGAAATTAAGGCAAAAAAATGTCAATTAAAGATGAAAGAAAATGAGAATAATAATTGGTGGAAAATTAAAAAAGTGTCAATCCTGCATAGGAAAACTAGAAGAGTTGAAATCACTTTTTATTACTCAAATTTGACACTTGGGTTTGAGAACCAAAAGGTATCAATAGTCTTTGGAGGAATTAGGTATATAGCCCTGATAAAGTAAAATATTAGATTAATACACTTAAATTTAACTAGAAATGTAAAATCCCGTATTAATTACGGCTAAAATCCCGAAAACTTGATTTCGTCACTTTTTTTAGATTTTGTGAATTTTTTGAGATTTTGTCACTTTTTTTTTAGTTTTGTCAATTTTTAAAATTAAGATTAAAAGTTAATCATACCACATGAATATTAGAATTAATCAGCCACACTAGCAAGCAAGCAATTCCACTCACGAGCTGCTCCATTACTTCTCAACAACCTTTCTCATAGTGCTGTTTTATCCCTTGATTTTAGGAATGGGAGAATATCTTTTGTTAGACACTTGGCAACATTGTATAGGTAGTGAAGGAATATTACCAGTATAATTTCTCCATCATTGTTGTATAAATTAAGATGTAATACGTGAGAATTCATGAAGTTGTGAAATAGAAAATCTCCTCTCAGTTTATACAAATTTACAAAGCATTTAGTTTCAATTTCCAACTTGGTACAACAAGTCAAGCTGCCTCAATTGAGATGAATCCAAGGACGAATGCCACACCGGCAACTGAAGCCTCTATGTATCAGTCATCACCCTTTGGGATGAACCTTACTCAAACCCCATCGATCGAACTTGATAAAAAAATAACTTTCTCCTGTAGCAGAACATGATTGTGCCCATTATCAAAGGCCATAATCTCGAAGGCTATCTGCTGGGTACAAAATAATGCCCACTGAAATTCATTGGTACTCAATCCAACCCAGATGAAGAGGAAGCTGTTAGAGAAGTCCAAAACCCAGAGTATAGCAAGTGGATGTCAACTGACCAACTTCTGATGGGTTGGTTGTATTCGTCTATGACTCCAGAGATTGCAATAAGGGTCATGGGTTGTGCTACTTCGAACAAACTGTGGAATGCAGTCAAAGAAATTTATGGAATACTCAATAGGTCGAGAGTTATCTTTCTGACTGGAGAACTGCGACGAACTAGGAAGGGTACTATGACTATAGATCAGTACCTAACCACAGTCAAGCAACTAGCAGACAACCTGCAGATTGCTGGAAAAACTATAGATCACAGTGATCTGGTTACCCAAGTTCTTGCAAGACTTGGTGAGGAATACACACCCATTGTGGTGCAAATTAATAATAGAGATGATGTTTCATGGTATGAACTTTCATCAGTCCTAATGACCTTCGAGAGCAGGCTGGAACATCTCAATCAAGTGAGAAATAGCATATCATCAATCAATATCAGTCAATTTAGTGTGGGTGGTGGAAGAACCATCAGGACTAATAATGGTGGAAGGTTATCAAACTTTAGAGGAAGAACTAGAGGCAGAGGAAGGGCTGGCAGAGTAAATGACAGTCGAGGACCTTGTCAAATCTGTGGACTCAATAATCATTCAGCCAACTGGTGTTTTAACATGTATTATGAAAGGTATATGGGAAATAAACCAAGCAACCAGACTCATCAGAACAACATTCCAACTGCATCAACATCTGCTTACTTTGCTTCTCCAAACATTGTTGAGGATCCAAACTGGTTTGTAGACTCTGGAGCAAGCAGTCATGTTACCACAGACAAAGGTAATCTAACCATAGGAGAAAAATATGGAGGTAAAGAAAAGTTGTTAGTTGGTAATGGTAACTCAATACACATTGCTCACATTGGAAACAAAAGCTTGCCTACTATGAGTGATAAATCACTGAACTTGAATAAATTGCTTCATGTGCCTTCCATTAAGAAAAATCTGATTAGTGTCTCACAACTGACAAATGATAATGATGTTTTCATTGAGTTTTACCCTGATTCTTATGTTGTTAAGGGCCTGTAAACAAAGAAAATTATGTTGTAAGGGATGCTTAGAGATGGCATGTATCAACTGGAGCTACCAAACCTCAAACCTGAATCTGCTGCACACAACTTCAGTCGCTAAAATAATACTAGTCTCACCAATTACTCAGTTTGTTTAAATTCCAATGAGTCAGTCAAAAATGTCAAAGTGTCAAACACATATTTAGATGTCTGGCATAGGAGACTAGGCCATCCCTCAGGGTCTGTACTGAGTCAAGTGTTGAAATTTTGTAATAAACTTGCCAAAGTTAATGAAAATCTCAATTTCTGTGAAGCCTGTCAACTTGGCAAGTCTCATGCCTTACCCTTTAATCTGTCTTCTTCTCATGCCTTAAATGTGTTAGATCTTGTGCACACAGACGTTTGGGGACCAGCACCAGTCAACTTTACCTCAGGTCTTAGGTATTACATCATTTTTGTGGATGATCAAAATAGATATACCTAGATCTACCCTATGAAACACAAATCAGAATCACTAAACATCTTTATCCAATTTGAAAACTTAGTGGAAAATAAGTTTGAAAAGAAGATAAAGGCTATGCAATCAGACTGGGGGTGAGTATAGAAAATTTAACCAAATTGCATCTCAATTAGGGATTGAACTCAGACTATCATGTCCTTACACCTCAGCTCAAAATGGAAGGGCTGAAAGAAAGCACAGACACATAGCCGAAACTGGGTTAACTCTGTTAGCTCAAGCAAAAATACCATTACACTATTGGTGGAAAGCTTTTAAGACATCAACCTACCTGATAAACAAATTACCTACTCCTACACTTCAGCACAAATCCCATTTTCAAGTCCTGTACAAAAGAGAATTTGATTACAAAATGCTAAGGACCTTCGGATGTACCTGTTACCCTTGTTTAAGATCCTATCAAAATCACAAATTTAGCTTTCATTCTCAGAAGTGTGTTTTCCTTGGTTTTGATGATTCACATAAAGGTTATAAATGCTTAAGCTCCACAGGTAGAATTTACACCTCGAGGCATGTGATGTTTAATGGGTATGATTTTCCATTTAAAACTGGTTTCTTAAATAAACAGTCAGCCACAAAAATCTGAAGTTGTCATGAGTCATCTTCCTTTTGTTGTTGAGTCAAACCCTTCATCATTTCCTCAAGGCCAGGCTGATACATTTCATCCTAGCACTATACCTACAATAGTATCCTCCAGCAAAGAATTACAACTTGAAATCAATGGTAAAACCAATGGAAGTGAAGGGAATGACAGTGCAGAATATGATCAGATAGCATCAGCTAGTCCTGTTATGACTGAGGCTGAGCAAGAACAAAATGTTGACTTAGATGAAGGCATTGACGTGACACTCAGAATGCTCCGCAGGAAGCTGGTCATCACATGGTTACTAGGAGTAAGGCAGGGGTATTCAAGCCAAAAATCTACACCTGCCTCAGGCAACAACTAGACACAGTTGAACTTGAACCAAATAGTGTTGGGAAAGCTCTATCAAGTGCAGATTGGAGAAATGCAATGCAAGAAGAGTACAACGTACTGATGAAGAATAAAAATTGGAAGTTGTTACCTCCAGAACTGGGGATAAAAGTAATTGGCAACATGTGGATTTTTAAGTTGAAGTATAATCTAGATGGCAAGGTGGAAAGGCACAAGGCAAGACTAGTTGCCAAAGTTTTTCTGCAGACGCCTGGAGTGGATTTTGGAGAAACTTTCAGTCCAGTAATAAAGGCCTCAACCTTGAAAGTCATCTTGACCCTTGCTGTGTTCAAAGATTGGAAAATCAGACAAATCGATGTTAACAATGCATTCCTAAATGGCAAGTTGGAGGAGACTGTTTACATGAATCAGCTACAAGGTTTTGTTGATTGAAAAAATCCCAAGTTTGTGTGCAAATTAGAGAAGGCACTCTATGGGCTTAGACAAGCTCCACGAGCATGGCATGATAAATTAAAACATACGTTACTGGAATGGAAGTTCAAGCAGTCAAGAACAGACAATTCACTATTTTTCTTGATGAATGAAACCAGTGTCTTGTTTGCATTGGTGTATGTGGATGATATTGTTGTGACAGGAAGTGATGGCCATCAGCTACAAGCATTCATTGATCAGCTAAACACCTGTTTTACTCTTAAGGACATGGGTAATCTTAAGCAATTCCTAGGTATTGAAGTGTGTAGAAATGAAACAGGTTTATACTTAACACAGACAAAGTATGCTACTGATTTACTCAAGAAGTTTGGGTATGATAGCTTGAAACCGTGCTCAACACCCATGGCAGTAGGAAAATTGATCTCTAAAGATGAAGGACAAAGCATGAAGAATCCAACCCTCTATAGAAGTGCAATGGGTGGACTCCAGTATCTAGCACACACACGGCCAGACATCACCTATGCTGTGAATAAAATGAGTCAATTTCTTCAGGGCCCTACAGATACTCACTGGAAGACACTCAAGAGAGTTTTTAGATATCTTAAAGGAACCTTAAATCATGGTTTAGTGATCCAAAGAAGTGACAATCTAGGAATTACAGCATTTGTTGACTCTGACTGGGCATCATGCCCAGACGACAGGAGATCCACAGTAGGTTACTGCTTGTACCTGGAAGGAAACCTGGTCTCATGGTGCTCCAAAAAATAACATGTTGTGGCAAGGTCTAGTACAGAAGCCGAATACAGAGCTTTGGCTCATGGTGCCTCAGAGATCACTTGGATACAATCACTGATGAAAGAGCTAAGTATACCACAGAAAATACTTCCTAAAATCTGGTGTGATAATTTAGGAACTAGTGCCTTAGCCTCTAATCCGGTGTACCATGCTCGGACAAAGCATATTGAATTGGATGCTCACTTTGTTAGAGATAAAGTGTTGAGAAAGGAGCTAGAAATCACTATGTACCATCATCATATCAAGTTGCAGATGTCCTAGCAAAACCTTTAACTTCTTCCAAATTCCAATTCTTTAGAGACAAGCTAGGATTAGTTGAAACAAACTCCAGCTTGAAGGGGGGTATTAGAATTAATCAGCCACACTAGCAAGCAAGCAATTCCACTCACGAGCTGCTTCATTACCTCTCAACAACCTTTCTCATAGTAGTGTTTTATCCCTTGATTTTAGGAATGTGAAAATATCTTTTGTTAGACACTTGGCAACATTGTATAGGTAGTGAAGGAATATTATCAGTATAATTTCTCCATCATTATTGTATAAATTAAGATGTAATACGTGAGAATTCATGAAGTTGTGAAATAGAAAATCTCATCTCAGTTTATACAAATTTACAAAGCATTTAGTTTCAATTTCCAACTATGAATATTGGTTTAGAGGGATGTGATATGTCACTTTCATGAAAAAGTTATATGATATTTTTTTGTAGTCACTGCTTCAAAAAAGTGACTTGTATGTCACTTTTTTTAATTTTTTTTAATAAAAAGTGATGTATCATTTGAACTTCATAAAATTGTTGCCGAACTTAGTTTACATCTAAATATAAGGATACTTCAATTGTTTTACTGATAAAATCGCACAATGATGACTTAATTTCTTTGTAATAGTATTAAAATTTAACTTTTAAAAAAGTAATATGATACGTCATTTTTTTTATTAAAAAGTGACATTATTTATTAACAATGGTTGTTGTACGTGCATTATATTGGGAGAACAATTTCAATAATTGTCACTATTATATTCGTTATCTTGTTTCCATTTGCCTCAGCAGTTAACTCATGCAAAAATGCAAATAAAGTGTTATATCATGTCACTTTTTTTAATGTAAAACAAGGTTTGAATTCATGTTCATATTCATTTTAATTTATTTATAAACACACATGTATGCGTCTATCTAATTGATTCAAAGAATTCAAATGAGATTGATTGCAACCTTTCTCAAAAAAAGTGAAAGAGAATGTTACTTTCAAATTTTAATATCTTAATATATATGCAAAAATACAAATAAAGCATTACATCATGTCACTTTTTAAAGTAAAATAAGACTTGAATTCATATTCATATTTCAATTTTCAAAAACACGCATGTATGCATTAATTTAATTGTTCCGAGGAAATTCAAATGAGATAGACTGACTTTTTCTTATATACGTGACAAATAATGTTAATTTTTTCATTTTCATTTTTTACAAACACCTTGCATTCATTGTCACTTGAATTTATCCAAATTTATTTCTTCATATACATTAACTCAATCTAATTCATGCAAATCTGAATTTTAATACATACTAACTCGAAATTATTAATTTACATATGAAACCTCATATATACTAGAACTAAAAAAACCTCAACAACATTAAAATCAAATAAAATATAACTAGAAGAATCAAAAATCTATAAACATAAAAAACTGTAGATTTTGGTTGATTATTTGCAGATTTGGGGAAGAAAATTTTGAACAAAAAAAGGTAATTGAAACAATCTTTGATCTTGTTTGGGTTTAATTTGTGCAAGATTTCCTCTTATTATTTTGATTTTCTTTGATTTGAAGTTTGAAAGAATTCTAATTTCACCTTGACAATACGAAGTTCGACTCAAATTACACCTAGAGGGGGGTGAATAGGTGATTACGCGGAATTAAAAATTTAATAATTAAATAGCAACAAGTCACTATTAATTATCTCTAGATGGTTAATCATACAATTCAATTGTTCCTATGTTGAAATACCGCAGTTATGGAATCAATAAGTAAACACAAGAATTGATTACGGAGAAACCCTATATGAGTAAAAACTCTGGGCACTTTGCTAGTCAATAATACACCATAAACGAGTTAAAACTTACAGTCTGCTAGACTCGACTACCACTAGTCATTTTTGACCTCCTGACTGCAATTCCAATAGCTCTCCTAGATTTCGTGTTCCTACACTAACTCCCAACTACAATTTTCAAAACTCTCCTGGATTGCGCTCTCCTACAGCAACTATTTTGTGAAATTATCTATCTCCTGTGAATTAATGACTAACACTGCGTTCTTCAATGACTAGAACTTCAGTCACCTTCCCTTAATCTTCAGACATCTGACACATATGAAGGAAAAAATAGTTTGGTATTTGAATTGTGAGTTTGATGTTTTCACCGCCAATAGCCAATAACAGAACGAAGGTTGAAAGCAAATTTATGAAGATGATTTGAGGAGATTATGTTTTCCACACTGTTCAACCTTAGAAAACTCGTTCAGAAGCATTCAGTTATTTATATATAGGTCAAGGCATGAATATGCCAGATAAAAAACCTTAAGAAAACGAATTAATAAATTCTCGAATAACCCTGTCGCTCGAGCGAGAGCTGGGCGACAGGTGAGTGATAGTGTGTCGCTCGAGCGAAGGCCGAGCGATAGTGTTACCCTTTCTGGCGCTCGAGCCAAGTCTTGGCGACAATCTAACAAAATTGAGGCGCCGTTTTTCCTTTTCAATTCTCGAACCCTAGACCTAAAAAAACACAATTTTTACTATTTGCACATTACTCCTTGACTTTTACAGCATATTAATTTTAGTCCCTTTTGTTCACAGACTTGCCAATTACATCAAATACCTAACAAGCTCCCCATTTGGCATTTTGTGACAAAACTAGGGCTGTCCGTGGGTTGGTTCGGTTCGATTTTGAAGAGACTCGAACTGACCCAAAATTTTCGGGTATTTAATAAATGGACCCGTCTGGTCCAAATATAATTATGGAACCGTTCGGGTTCGGTTCCGTTCGGGTCGGTTCGGTTCGGTTCCGTTCGGTTCCGTACCATAATTAAATTTTTTAATATTTTCAGCAACACTACATAAATACAACTAATGACATTTCATTCGTAAATTTTACAAATTAACGTAGCCAAATTCAAAAACATATAAATAACTAGCCGTCCAATAAGATTAATTCAATGTATACAAATACCAAAAAATAGATATTAATATTACAGCAAAACTATATAAAGTATATTCATTTACTTCAAATTAAAATGGGCTAATGGATTTTAAAAATGATTTGGGCTTTAAAATTAAAATTATGAAATAATCTAATTTATTTAATTAATTTGCTAATTTGTATAGAAAAAAATAAAATAATCTAATTAATTCAATATAAAAAATAAAAAAATTATTTAGTTTCGGTTCTTATCGGTTCTTCGGTTCTTCGTCTAGACCCGAGACCCGACCCAAACCCATCGGTTCTCTATTCGAGTACCCGTTCGGGTATTTAATTTATGAAGAACCGCTCAATTCGGTTCGGTTTGGTTCCGGTTCAGTTCGGTCCGATTCGGTTCGGGACTTTTGGACACCCCTAGACAAAACTATAATCCAAAGTCAAGACAGTGGTGAAATAAAATTACAGACTTAAAAACTGACATAACCAATAACTATCTTGATTGAATTCTGCTTTTCATTTATCAAAACTTATTTCCTGAAATAGACAACTCAAATATCCAGTGTAAAATGTATGTGAAACTGATAAGTGTAAAAGTATTTCAAGCAGTTAAAACTAGTAGTTCACGATGTAAAAATGATTTAAGCAGTTAATAACTCATAATGCATCTTTTTAGTTTCATATCATAAGCTAAATTAAGACATAAATATCAATGCAACCTAACATACCAAAACGAAACATTGATACTTCAAAACGTCAAAATTTAATCTAGCAAAAATGAAATCATGATTTAATCATTTAATCAAAATTTTAGATACATCATGTCAAGTAGTTAAAACATCATCAAGTAGAGTAGTTACTCCATCATCAATATCTACCCCCCTTTTTGTCACAAAAAGACAAGTGACCAAGAATAACATGTAATAACCCAAAAATGAAGTTGTTAGCATGCATAAGAATAAGCAATGAACAGTAACCCTTCGCACATATATAACTCAAGCTAACATGGAGTAAATATTATAAGTGACCCATATGTGTAAAGTGCCATTAAACCATTGGAAGTAGGACCTTAAACCTTAAATTTGTGAAAAAGAACACGTTAACCACACCGCCAATAAGTTTATTCATTTACTTATGAAAGTCAAACCAATTAAAACACAGTAGAACCTATACAGAAAAGCTCATTTAATAAGGATAGATTTTTTCTCCCCCGAATTAGAGCAAAATTTCTATTTCACAACATTTAATATTCGAAGCTCATTATGATTTTTCTCATCTTAAGTGCAAGCTTCTCTTCATTAAGCGACTAAAGTGACCCATGTAGCGAGCTTTAGGCCGATTAGCCCAAGTTAGTTGACCATAGGCACCAAGTTCTGATAAACCCCTCAGGCTTAATTACTCGAGTCAAATAGGCTCCGAAGAAAAGTATAAGATATCGAGCCTTTTTCCCTTTTTTTTTTTAAATACCAGGGAGAAACTTGAGTTTAAGTCTAATACATATGGTCAATTCATATTCAAAGTCACCTTACTAACATGTGATTGTCATCTCAAATCTCACACACGCGGTAGAGTCCAACTAACAAGATCATAGTGTGTGAAGTACAGATGGTACATGAAGACATCTATACTAAGTACTCCATGAATAACCTAAGCTAATAATGGAAATTATGTTACAGCTTACCGATAGCCCCATGCTAGATCACAACAAACAAGTTCAAGTACAACATATGTTAAGCAGTAAAAGCAACTTCCACGAGTATATATTTCAATTTTTTTCATTCATTTTTTTTTATTTTGTTGTTTAATTTAAAACAAGATTGCACGAAACAACAAAATAATGACAACACACATAAAAATAAAAATAAATAAATAAAAGAAAATAAGAGACATGCATAACATAATGGCACACAATGATAAAGAACGAGCATGCATCAATAAAAAATAACTAATCAATGAGGTACACAGACACCAATAGCCGTCCGAAGATATTCAAATCTTAGACCATCTAATGGCTTGGTAAATAGGCCAGCTAACTGATTCTCTGTAGAGGCGTACTCAAGGGTTATAATACGGGTCTCCATAAGCTCTAGAATGAAATGATTTCGTATATCAATATGTTTGGTTCGAGAGTGTTGAACGGAATTTTTGAAAATATTAATGGCACTAGTGTTATCACAAAATACAGTCATAGTACCATGTTCAATACCATAATTACTCAACATCTACTTCATCCAAAACAGTTGAGTGCAGCAACTTCCTGCTGCTATATATTCGGCATCTGCCATGGATAATGAGATAGAATTTTATTTCTTACTCATCCAAGCGACAAGATTAGCACAACATAAAAATAGCCTCCAGACGTATTTTTTTCTATTATTGGCATTTCCAGCCCAATCTGTATCGAAATAGTTAGCAAGATCAAGAGTAAAGTCCTGGGAGTACATGATCTCATAATCAATGGTTCCATTTACTTATCTAATGGTACGTCTCACGACACTCAGGTGGGATTCCTTGGAATCAGCCTGAAATCGTGCACAAACCCCTACACTAAAGGCTATGTCAAGTCCACTAGCAGTGGTTTAAAGTAAACTACCTATCATACTCCTGTATAGAGTCTGACCAACACTCTTACATGTAGCATCATGACTTAACTTGACACTGGTGCTCATGGGGGTTCTAGTGTGTTTTTTGCTATCTAATCCAAAACGCTTAACAAGAGATTTTGCATACTTCGATTGAGATATGAACAACCCATCATCAGTTTGTTTAACTTGGAGACCTAGAAAGTAATTTAATTCTCCAATCATACCCATCTCAAATTCTTGTTTTATGCATTCAGCGAAATCATGAGCAAGAATCAATAGGAGAACCAAAGATAATGTTATCGACATAGATCTGAGCTATCGTGATGGTTTCTTCAATATGTCTGATGAATAAGGTTCTATCTGCACCACCTCTTGAAAAATCATATTCCATGAGATATGCAGTAAGTTTATCATACCAAGCTCTAGGAGCTTGTTTAAGACCATATAAAGCTTTATTCAACTTATAAACATAATGTGGAAACTTAGGATCAACAAATCATTTAGATTGTTCAACATTGGCTTCTTCCTGAAGTATTCCATTCAAGAAAGCACTCTTGACATCCATTTGATATAATTTGAATCACAAAGTGCATGCAACAACCAGAAGAATTCTAATGGATTCAAGTCTAGCTATTGGGGCAAAAGTTTCATTAAAGTCAACTCCTTCCACCTGAGTATATCCTTGGGCAACTAACATAGCCGTATTTCTTGTTATGGTACCTCGATCATCGGTTTTATTCTTAAATATCCACTTAGTACCTATAACATTACAATCATCAGGCCTAGGAACTAAATCACACACGTTGTTTCGCACAAACTGATTTAGCTCTTCATGCATGGCATTTACCCAACATTCATCCCCAAGGGCATCTTCGACTTTCTTGGGTTCAATCTGAGACACATAACTAGCATATGTCAGATTGTTCAAAACCCTCTTCCGAAGTCCCATCCCTTCATCTAATTTCCCTATAATATTTCACTTTAGGATCTTTCTTCTTAACTCTAGATGAAGGTTCTTTAGGAGGTTTAGTTTGATCATCGGGTGTGGACTCCTTACTAGGTGTATCTAAACCATTAAAAGTGTGTGGGGGCATCGGGAACTGAATTTTCTTTAGGTTCAGTTACCATGACGGGATCAACACTCAAGTGTTCCAGCTTTCCCCAATCTCCTCCAAACTCTCACTCACTACAGGCATCATCCACCACTATATTGATGGACTCCATCACAACCCGTGTATGAGAATTGTATACACGATAGGTTCGACTATTTCTGGAGTATCATTGGAAAACTCCATCACTTTTCGAATCAAACTTGCCTAAATTTTCTATATCTCTCAAAATATAGCACTTGCTGACAAACACACGAAAGTACTTAACAGTAGGCCGTTTACCTTTCCAGATCTCATATGGTGTCATATCAATTTTAGGTCTAAGATAAACCATGTTTACTATGTGACACGCAGTGTTGATGGCTTCCTCCCAGAAATGCATAGTTTGTCCCTTACCGTAAAGCATGGTTCTAACCATTTCTTGAAGCACGCGATTTTTTCTCTCAGCTACCCCATTTTGTTGTGGAGTGATCGGCGACGAGAACTCATGCTGGATACCCTCCTCTAGGCAGAAGTTCTTATGATTCGAGTTTTCAAACTCTTTTCCATGATCACTACAAATTCTTGATATGGTAAAGTTTTTCTCATTTCTAAGCCTTTTGCATAATGATATGATTTTTCTCTCAACAACTCAATCCAAGTATATCAAGAGAAGTCGTCAACCACAACCAAAATATAGCGTTTACCACCAAGAATCTCAGTTCTAGATGGTCCCATTAAGTCCATGGAGTAATTCAAGTGGCTTGCTTGTCAAGATTTTAGAAGTTTGTTTATGAGTTACTCTAATCTGTTTACCTTGTTGACACGGACCACATAGAGTGTTATCAATATTTTCAAGCTTAGGTAAACCATTAACAAGTTCTTTCTTAGCGAGTTTAGACAAACTCTTATAGTTCATATGACCAAGGCGTTGATGCCACAATTCAGTTACATCAATCTTGGTACTATTGCACACGTAGTTGGAATTAAGAAGAACTCCATAACAGTTATTTGAAGTTCTTACACCTTCAAGGACAATGTTACCAGTAGAGTCATACACAATACACATTTTCTGGACAAAACTAACCTCAAAATAGCATCGCATATTTGACTAATGCTTAACAAGTTAGATTTTAACACTTTCACATAAAGCACATCTGAGATAGCAGATAATCCAGATATATTAATGATACATTTGCCTAGGATAGGTGCAAGCCCCATCTCCAAAGGTAACTACACCACCATTCCAATCATCGAGAGAAGAGAACAAGGCTTTGTCACCACACATATGTCTAGAACATGCACTATCAAGATACCACATAGAGTTATTTTGAGTCTTAAGTGCAACATAGGCAACATAGCAATTCAGCTAATCATCCGACCTAGAAAGGTCACTCTTCTTAACCCAAACCTTCTTAGAAGTAGAAGTGATCCTGGTTAACTGAGTCATCATCTCAGTTAAATGGCTAACCTGATTAGCGAGAAAATTAACCTTGCTAGAAAAATCGTAACTTTTACTTCTAGTCACGAGTTTACAACACCTAGGTCTTGTGTGTATCAATGCGCCACAATAGTGACAAGTGGGAATAAACCCAGGTTCAAAACTGTTCGGAGGTTGTTGCCGATATATAAGATGATTAACCATACGCTGTCTAGTGGGTCTTGATCGAAAGACATTTGTGCCCTTGGGTTCAGGATTCACAGTATTCCGAGCTTTGTCGGTGGCAGGGACGAACGTGGTTTTAGCTGTACTACCAGTAGCATTACTATTTTGAACATAACCCAGATCATGCCTATTTCCAGCAGGATTGTTTATCCCCAACAGATTATCGAGTTTCTGCGTACCACTCATGAACGAATGAAGTTTATTAGATTTTTCAAGATCACTTGTTAAAGATTTAACTTTGACTTCTAAGTTATCATTAACAAGTTTCAACTCATTCAGATTTTTAGTAGAGTCCTGAAGGTCACCTATGAGTTTCTCTCTTTCTCTTTCAAGTTCGTTTACCTTTTTCAGAACAACTTTATTGACCTTTTTAATTTTAAGACTCTCCTCGAATAATTCTCGATAAGACTTATGAATATCAGTCTCATCCTCAGACTCTTCCTTAGAGTTTTCACTACGTTCTTCATTCACAGCATTTTCACTTTCCTTATTGGATTCAATCGTAGCTATAGATGTGAAGGCCATAAATTTTTGTTCATACTCACCACCAGAGGTATTACTCTGAGCACTCGAATCTAATTCATCATCATTCAAGGTCACTGCTAATGCCTTATGCCTTCTTTTATTTAAGTTCCTCTTCAAATTAGAACATTCATTCCTATAATGACCAAAATCCTGACATTCATGACATCTAACAGATTAGATTTTTTTTATTAGCAGTTTTAGAGTTATTCTTCTCAATGACCAAAATCCTGACATTCATGACATCTAACAGATTGGATTTTCTTATTAGCAGTTTTAGAGTTATTCTTCTCATGCTTATCGTTCGAGAATTTTCTAGGAACATCATTTTTCGTTCTTGAGGTTTTCTCATATTCCTCATCACCTTCTAAAGTTTTTTAACGAAAGAAGCTATTTCGTCATTCATAAGCGTTTCAGCATCAGTTGAATCACTTTCTTCTTCTCTAACAGTGTTCATGGCTATAGATTTAGCCTTTTTCGGTTGAGATATGGTGAGTTCATAGATTTGTAGGGATTCTACGAGTTCTTCTATCTTAACTGCATCTAAGTTTTTACTTTCTTCGATCGCGGTGACTTTAGGTCTAAACCTTTCAGGTAGGGATCTAAGAACTTTTCTAACTATTTTAGACTCGAGGATCTTCTCTCCTAGGTTAAAACTAGAGTTAACTTATCATTAAGCTTAGCATAGAATTCATCAAACGATTCATTGTCCTTCATTCTAATTTCTTCAAACCTAGAAGTCAACATCTGCAGTTTAGAGTTTTTAACAGTTTTAGTTCCCTCGTGTGTGGTTTCTAAGATATCCCAAACGTCTTTAGCAGTTTCACACATCGAAATTCTCATAAACTCTTCAGCAAACATATTCATGAATAGGGCATGAATGCCCTTACTGTTCTAGTTACACTCAGCTAAGTCATCTTTAGTCCATAGTGAAATATCAGTGGGTGTAACTACACTAACAACAGTTGTTGAAGGTGCAGTCCACCCAGTTTGAACGCTCATCCAATACTTTAAGAAATACTCTCATTCGAACTTTCCAATAAGCATAGTTGCTTCCGTCGAAAAACGGAGGCATGGACAAGAACTGACTCATTTAGAATAAATTAAGGGCCAGGAATCGAAATAAGGCTCTGATACCAATTGATAATACGAAGTTCGACCCAAAGTACACCTAGAGGGGGTGAATAGGTGATTACACGGAATTAAAAACTTAATAATTAAATAGCAACAAATCACTATTAATTATCTCTAGATGGTTAATCATACAATTCAGTTTTTCGTATGTTGAAATACCGCAGTTATGAAAGCAATAAATAAATACAAGAATTGATCACGGAGAAACCCCAACTAAGTAAAAACTCCGGGCACTTTGTCATTCAATAATCCACTATAAACTAGTTAAAACTTACAGTCTGCCGACTTGACTACCACTAGTACTTTCTGACCTCCTGACTGCAATTCCAACAGCTTTCCTGGATTTCGTGCTCCTGCACCAACTCCCAGCTACAGTTTTCAAAGCTCTCCTAGATTGTGATCTCCTGCAACAACTCCCAAATTTGTGAAATCGTCTATCTCCTGTGGATTAAC
This sequence comes from Fraxinus americana, assembly GCA_035079005.1. Classification (NCBI taxonomy): domain Eukaryota; kingdom Viridiplantae; phylum Streptophyta; class Magnoliopsida; order Lamiales; family Oleaceae; genus Fraxinus; species Fraxinus americana. The sequence goes on along the minus strand of CM068706.1, from coordinate 33,790,426 downwards.
GAATAACACTGTATTCTTCAACGACTGGAACTCAAGTCACATTCCCTTGATCTTCAGACCTCTGACAGATATGAATGAAGCAGTAGTTTGATATTTGAATTGTGAATTTGATGTTTTCACCGCTAACAGCCAGTAACAGAACGAAGGTTGAAAGCAAATTTATGAAGATGATATAAAGAGAATATGTTTTCCACAATGTTCAACCTTAGAAAACTTGTTCATCAAACGTTCAGGTATTTATATGTAGGTCAAGGTATGAATCCAGATAAAAAGCCTTAAGAAAACGAATTAAAAAATTCTCGGATAATCCTGTCGCTCGAGCGAGAGTTGGGCGACAGGTGAGCAATAGTGTGTCGCTCAAACAAAGGCTTGGCAACAGGCTAGTGACATTGTTATTGTTTCTGACACTCGAGCCAAGTCTTGCGACAATCTAACGAAATTACGGCGCCGTTTTTCCTTCTTTTCAATTCTCGAACCCTAGACCTAAAATAACAATATTTGCACATTACTCCTTGACTTTTACAATATATTAATTTTAATCCATTTTGTTCACAGACTTGCCAATTATATAAAATACCTAACACACATCTTCTTACTATCAAATTTTTACACTGTATTTCTTATGGTTTTAATTGTTGAAATTGTAGTATTTATATTTTAGTCCATGTTTATAATGATTTTTCAAAATCACCCCAACATTAAGGATGATTTTGTAAATACCCTTAGTCTTTGAAGGGAAGAGAACTTGAAAGCCCAAAAAGATTAATCAAGAGGGGGTGAAATGATTTTTGAAACTTTTTCAAAAATTAATCAATTAAATAATAAGTGTATATGAAATAATTGTAAGTAAAAGAAAAGAGTGTACAAACAACATAATTGTGGAGGTTCTATCTAAACCAATGATCTACTCCTGTTTTACCAAGCTATTCATTATGAGTAAAGCTTTTTTACTATATTGATTGACTTATGGTGCAATCCAAATACTTACAACGCTTTCGATGACTTACAAATAATGAGCATCGATTCTTATACAATATTAAGCTTTCAAAGGACCTCAATATGACCCAAAGTTCGAATAATAATTTTACAGTGAAGATTCTCTCTTGATAAATGATACAAATGAATTAAATACTAAGGACGAGTAACACTTCAATGAATGGTAATAAATGATAACTCAAGTGTTGGAAGAGAAAACTTTGAATGAGTATGACAATTTTAAAAATTTGATTCAACCAATCAAAGTTTTTCAAAGTGAATAAGTAGATAAAATAAATAAGATGTAAGCGCAAATAATTTTGCTCAAGAATTTCTCTCTTTAATGCACTTAAAGACTATTGCAATGAATGCAAAAAGATATGTTATTTATAGAGTTCAAAAAGAAAATATTACTAGGAGATCAGATGAGTGATCTGTACGTGTGCCTCGTGTTGGGACGCAAGAAACTAGTCGTTGGACGTCGAACATCAGAACGGTCAAAAAATTCAACCGTTGCAGTTTGCGTCGAACATCCGCTTTTACATAATTCTTCGGTTTTACTTCGTTTGATCCGATTTGAATATTTTGAAAAATGTAGACTTTTGAAAGGCAATTTCAACTCATTTTTCAAGTTAAGTGATATTTTAAAATATGATCTAAGTTCGAGTATCACATTGAAAAACAATCTTAACTTTGATCAAAACATACTAGTAAGTGATTATCAAAATTGTGGTGCATGAAATTGTTTTAGAGCTTTAATCATTTGTTGCTAAAAATCAAAGTTTTAGTACATTTACATATGAACAAAAAAGTCTAGTCTATGATCTTTTTTTGACGTTTGACTTTTACACTCTTGTCTGGAAGAATTTGACTTGAATGCTTGATTTTGATCTTCACCTTCATTGTGAGTCTAATTTGTAGCATGATAGTCCTGATTATGATCTCTTAGAGACGATCGACCAATTTGTCTTTGAATACTTTGAAGACTATTATCACTTAAATCCAATTGTTAGAAAACACGGTTAACTTTTTTGTTATGATAACCATAGGTCAAGACTCAAGAGGACCTACAAACAGTATGACATTGCTTCGTAAACAAGGGTTCTTATGACACGTGAAAGAGAGAAAGTTAGAGAAGATGATAGTGTGACATATTAGTTGGTGAAAAAGAATTTATTAGACACGTAATGAGTAATTTGTTCATATGACGTGCATCGAACATCGCGAGAGCTTCTTTACCTTTCTTTGTAATTCTAGAAGTATAGCTTTACGTTTCTCCTTTTACTTTTGGTGAACGTGGACTGGAATTTCGTCTATTACCAACAACTCAATATTCCTAGTAACTTGACAGGTTCATGTTGAGCTAATAAATGCAAAATTGCAAATTACTATCTTTGAACGGACATACATTGTGGACAAAGTTGATATGACTTACTATAATCTTCATCACATTCTTCAATGTACGATGGATAAAGCGAAAGGCATACAACACACTAGATGATTCATACGTGTTCGAGAAAGCAACTTACAAGTTACGATGTGGATCCATGTATTTAAATATTATCTCGCGAACGAAGCAAATTACTTCTTTCACCGAAATTTTAATTTATATATTGATGACAATGAGACGAGAATAAATGTGTTTGAATTGATATCATATTTAATTGCATTGAATTACCTCATGAAAATTTAAAGCTGATAAAAAAAACAAATTAATTGCCTGATGCTGAAAAGCCCTCCCAGACAGGGGCTAGATATGAAATAGAGAGGAACAACATGAAACCAACGAGACTGTGGTTTGATATGACTCGAAGAAATATTGGGATGGAATAAAGAAAAAAAGGTGAAATTTTTTGTAGGCCCTCTTTATAGTGTTGTATTGAATAAAAATGTTGTGTTATACTTTTCTTTATTAAGAAGGTCGCATTCAATGAAGGAAAGATTTACTCAACTAATTCGATTCTTTACTCGATCGGTTCAAATTGAGGCGAATATTGCGAGTGCTTAAACATGTACAAATTTTGATGCAATCTATGTGATATCGACAATTTCAACTTTCTTTCTACGAAACAATATCGTTGACTAACAAATAGAAACAATTTGCAAGAAAAGAGTATGTGTTCACTAAGAAAGGATAAATCTCACATTAAATAAACTAAGATAAATAACCGATATATAAAGTTTGATTTATTCTTTTTAAAAAAATGTGTCCCTTTAAAACAAAACCACAATTCTTAATACTCTTTCTATTAGAGTCCATAAAACTCAGATGAACAATTCGATTCAACTACCGCAAACAAGCAAACAAATTTCAAAATTGATGTCTCAAACAAACCACATCCCTCGATGCATTTTAGATATTTGATAATTTCAAATCCAACTTACATTTTAGTTCACGTCATATTTTATTTCACAATTTATCACTCTCCTTAGTGATTATTTTATGTTAATTTAATTTATTTAATTTCCAATTATATAAATTTCTTGAAGATGATAGAATCTTCAGTGCTATTATTTTCCTCAATGCACGTCAACTTCTGGTTCACAGAACCACCGGAAAATATAAATCAATAAATTAAGCCTAGGTTTGGCAAATATTTATAAATAAGACCCATACATTTTATATGACCCACAAGTTCACGACTTATTCGTCGATCATTTATATCTATTTATAAATTAAACTATTTATAAACACTTCCCGTAGAAGCTTACTTTAATATGTATTACTGCCATTCAGACAAGAAACCCTAATTAATAAACACCAAAGTTAAAATCTAAAATTCATGGTATATAGGCAAGATAATTTCCAACATTTTACCAATAAATGCACTCACATTTTTAAAGCATGTTTTTATATTTGACTAAATAATTGGGCAAAGATTAAAGAAGAAAAAACTTCAATTTTTAGTCAACAATCCAACTTTACAGTATTAAGAATTCTCAGTACTATATACAAAACATACATTGTCCCAAGTAATTTGTTAAAAACCACATCTGTATATTGGCTAAGAAAATTGTTCTGTTGATTTCCATGTCTAAACCTAACATCAAAACACAAATCAAAGCCTATTCAACTCACACTTCACCTTTTTTTCGTAAAAGGCCATAGACGAGCTACCCTATCATTTATCACATTCTACTACTGCATCGGCAGAGACATTCTTCAATAAAGCATGCGAGCTCCAAACTCTCTGCAAGTACGCCTCTCCAAATCCCGGGGGATAGTCCTCTAGTTTCACCCTTTTGACATCAAATGCAGGACCTCCTTTTAGAGAATCCACTTTAAAGAGAGAGAATGCGAGTGTCATAGAGTGAAGATAAAGTTTTAAATAAAATAATTTGTTATCTCCGTAAAAGCTTAAACTTTTAAATAAGATAGTTCAACATGTACTTGCTAGGGAGAAGTTACAATAGAATTATAAGGAAGAAAAGTAATGGATCCCAAGTGTAGATAATAAGTGGGTAATAGTTGTGTGTGTGACAATTAATGTTTTTACTTTGATTTCAAATTATATGAAGATTATGCCCCTGTTTGGTACCCATTAAAATTTTCATTCTCATCCTTCTACTCATTTTCAACCACACATTCTTCATTAAAATAATATTTTCCATCACATCAATAATTTTTCATTCTTTTTCAACCACACATTCTTCATCAATCTACTATTCCAAAATACATTCTTCCAAAATAATATCCATCAAACACACCCTATAATTTCTCCCAGACAAGCTGAGAACAAACAGAGGTTTTGTCTTCAGGTCACGCCACCATGCATTTATAAATATCATGCAAGCATCAAGCATTTGATGAAAAATGAATTTGGCATGCACGAGGCATGTTGAAAACATAATTAAATAAATTAACGTCTCATCTCTTACCGCTTAAACTTTTAGACGTAGTACTATATCATACCATGTAAGGCGGCGGAAGGAGTAGATTCTTTGCTAGAGCCTCCTTGTTCCCCTCTACGAACAAAAATATCTGTTTGTCCTACATCTTTTCCACCAATCATATCTATATCCATGTCAATCACCTCATTGTCCCCATTAAAACTTTCATCTAAAGGTCTTACATTTAAAGTGAGGGGTCTATCTTGGCATGCAATGTCATCTCGTTTCTCACGACGGAAGAATCCCCATAGGAAGTACTTCCCATTCCATCCTGTAAGAACATCCAGAAATGCAAATTCAAGGCCATTAAGCTGAACTTCTAAAAGAAGTTTGATCAAAAGATATGCCTTCACAATCATATAAGGTCAAAGAAACATAACACTATTGGTCCCCCAATCTATTCCCCAATAGCAAGTTAGTCCCCAGCCTTCATATAGGAGCAAGTCAGACTCCATCTTTTCATTAAAGTTGTACAATCAACCCCCAACCCAACATGAAGATTGATGTATAGATAGATAGATAGATAGATAGAAGCTGAGACGCATAATATCCTTATACATAACTGCTATTAGAAATAGAAGCGTGAAAAACAACACTAACTGTCAATAGACAAATCTGTCAAAAATAGAATGCTGAACATATTTAGAGAATCGAGACTCACGTTGACAATCTGGGCTCAGACGAGTGGAAGCAAATAACAGCAGTTCAACGTCAACAATCTGTTTCCTCAAGGCCAAGTCTTTCTCAATCATAGACTCCAGCAAGGAAAAGTAATCCTTAGATCTACAAAACAATACAAAAATAAATGTAATGAAACAGCACATGGCAAGTTGAAAGAGGAACAGGATTTACGCGAATACATTGTAGATACATACCTCTCGCTGTTGCTTGGAAAGAAGTAAAGCCCAATGTTTTTTCCATCCGGACAATATGCCTGAAATAAGTTCATCCAGAGTTCTCTACACGGGAATAACTCAAAATGAAGGACTTCGGGCAATAGCATTGAGAATTCATAGACCTTTCGATGAACTTTTCCAGGAGGATGGGCTTGGATTGGATCACTGAGTGTCCCATGTTTAAAACCATTATGAATATTGAAGCTTCCCCTAAAAATTAGACAAGGAAAAAATACTCAGCATATTGATTGCAGGAGTGAAAATGTGAAATCTTATTGACTCATATCATAACTCTAATACTAGGACTCTTGGAACTGGACGAAGTACCCATGTCGACACGATACGGGTATGGGTATGAAATATGTGTCGGATCCTCCAAATTTTAACCGGACACTTAGTCATTTCTGCTTATTTCTTTTTCTTCTTTCTTTCCCTTTTCTTCTTTCCCGTTCGTCATTTCTGCTCTCTGTAAACCTAGCGCCAATGCCAATAGGTGGAGGCAAGTGGCGGCGCTAGATTTTTTTCCTTTCTTTTTTCTTTTCCTTTTCTTCTCTTTTTTCCCTCTTCTTTCCCTCTCTGTATCGATAGTTTAGGTTTTTCTTTGTATAAATGAAAATGAGTTCTTTATAGTGCTACTTAGTGTTCCACTAAGTCCAAATTGTAATCGAGTCCCTCATTTTCTATTTTATATAACATTTAGTAATTAACTTCCCATAATTGAAAACTAAACCCCAAAATTATATTTTACTCGTCTTGACCCCTTATTTAATACTTATTTCCTGCTTCGTGAACAATTAATTTTGGCTTATTTAAAATGATATCTTGAGTTAGTAAAAAAATTGAAATTTGAAAGACGTACATATATATCTGTATCTAAAATTTGGACTTTTTTTAGTCATGTCCCCATATCCTATATTTTAGAAAATAAAAAATCTGACACTTAAATACGTACATGTACCCCGAGTCCGAGCATCATAGTATCATTGCACAATAACTATTGTAAAATTGGGAGATCCTTTGCAGTGATTTTTAGTTGCACACACATTTTACACAATCTACGGGAAGTTAAAAATTAATAAATGTCTTCCCGTACGTTGAAGAGACCATATAGTTGGGAATTAATCTAGCCAAATTGGATATTGAGAAAGGCTATAATAATTAGTTTTTGACTAAATAGGCCAGGAGAAAATCATGTTAATATAAAAGGAAATATCAAATGTAGATACAGGGACTAACAATGATCCTTCTCGAGACAAAATTTGTGAAAGTATTAGGATGACTTGGTTATATAAACCCATGCCCCGCCCCCCCCCAAACACACACGCACACAAAAAAAAAAACACCACACATAAACCATCTCATGAACCTCATTGACTCTATGCCACTAACTCCCAGAACACCTTTCCTGTTGAACAATATATTATTTTGAATTATCTCCAACAAGTACTGATATAGAAAGAAATTTTCAATAACATTGGTTCGGAAGAGTAGGCAACTTACATCCACACTGCACGTATAGCAGGATTACTTGTAGATACCTCCACATAAGGCAGAATATTATTATTCACGTTGTCAACAGTAGAAGCCCTTGGCTCTATATAGGGAAGAATATTGTTGTTCACGTTTGCAGCAATAGAAGTCCTTGGTTCTGCATAAGGCAGAATACTACTATTCAGGTTCTCAGCATTAGCAGTCCTTGGTGCCAAACCAGGGGAGGGTTGCAATGTGTTGACAGCCAACTTATAGCATGAATTCTAAGAATATTTTTCATAGTTTTGATTTACTTATTGAACACAGCACTTTTGTAGCATTTCTCCCATTTTACTCTCATAGGAACACTACATGTTCTCTCCCCTATACTCTTCATATTTTTCTTTAGTGTGATGTCAGGATGTGAAATAATGTACGCAAAATTTACCATAAGATTTTCACGTTCCTTTAATATTTTGCATTAGATCTTCCATTTAGTTGTGCTATACTAATTTCAAATCCGTCGAGTGTTGCGGCGATATAACTATATGTAGTTTACTTTTCTATTAGATTCCATAATCATAAATTGGTGTAATTAATATGATGTTTTACCTATATTCAAGTAATTATACCATAGATCAGGTTTGATCTCAGGAAAAATGAGACAGATCACGTTACATGAATTTCAAAGTCAATAGAATTACTTGTGATATTACTACAAAATGAAAATAGTGTTGAGGTATTTCACCGTACCAACTGCCAATAACAAGTTTTGTAAGGCTGAATAGCTGATTTCTCTTTTCACTATCATAAACATTAAAACTTTGTGGTTTTTAAAATGGAAACCACGAGCTATAATTGTCTCCCTTGATATAAAAGTATTTTAAAGACTCCATTCCTGACATATGATTGATTCTCAATTATTATCCTCCCATAATAAAATACCTGTGAATCTTTATCATAATATCAGTACTATGGACAGTTTATTTATTCACTTCAACATCATAAAATTGATGAATTATACACACACAAATCGTAGTTCATTAGCAAATAGGCAGAATCAAGAAAAGAACAGAGAAATGATCTTGCCTGAGATTACTACTGGGTGAGACACTGATAAAGATGCAGGTGAGAGCTTCTTGATTGCATTTACGATTTCTGAAGTCCGTTCCTTCTGAATATCATGAATAGGAGTTGGAGCTGCTTGAATGGCATTCACTGGTCTTTGCACTTCTAATGAAATCATAAAGCATTTAGTACATTAATATTATCTAATGTGATTATTATAATAGAATTGACCCAAAAATTCATAGGTTTCATATTTATTAACTGGAGCAGACATTACTGATATTATTAGCAGCAAGATGAAATTAACTGAGACTTCATTGATTATTTATGTTATAAAATACAAGACTTATCTTCTCATCACATTATCGAAAGAAATTTTGAGTTCGACAATCATCTGCTTCTCTATTGATTTGTATAAGCTATGAAATCCAAGACTTATCATCTCCTCACATTCTGAGAGAAGGTAATACCATATTTAATACTGAATCCTTGCAACCCTTGTGTGTACTTTATCCAAAAAAGTATTAGTATTGGGCAAAAGTAAATTAGCTCAGCATGTTCAGCTAAGATAAGTAAGTAAAATGTTTTGTTTCCAAACATATTTGAATTTGTTAATTTTCCCCTACTTTTAGGTAGAGTTACTTACTTTAAAAGTAACTTTTTAAACTAGTGTGAATAAGTAACTTATTTCAAACTTTAGCGAGTAAAAGAAAAAACTAAATTAAAAACTTAGAATTACTTATTAAGAAAACTTTTTATATCTAGCGTAAGCTAAACATATGTATATCAAATGCTTGAACTCAATCTAATAGGACAAAGTAATCACCTCTGAGTTCTTTAGACTGCTGCTGCCGCCGAGAGATCTCCACATTGCCATGTTTTTGAGGCTTTAACTTCTGTGAAGGACCTGAAGAAAACTTTGCTCTATCCGGATATGCAGAGAACTTCATGGGTATGGTTTGGGGCTTGATAGAAGTTCTCCCAAGTAAATTCACCTCAGTCTTGAGTTGTGGAGGGATTGTATGACGAGTAACCATTTTAGGGGACAGAGTTTTTGGGGCTCCTGACGAGAGCTTTATGGCCTCTGTAACAGGAATATATTTTGTACTCCTAGTTGCTACCTTCTTTTCCAAGTTAACAGAAACCTGTCTTGTTTCATTTGATAATTTTTGACTCTTTGAAGAAGGGGTAGCATCATGGTGCACTGTTCCAAAGTTTATTAACTTTGACCCTCTCAGTAAGTCTCCCCTTGGACAAGATGCTGGGGAAATTGTTTCAGCTCTAGGCTCACATTCATTGCAATACCAATCTGTCGGGTACTTCTCAAAATAGTTTCGCATGCAATACCTAGATTAATATATAAAAGTTGACTATAATACATAATACCCGAAGAATTACAAAATTTCCTGAACTTGTTATTCTAACTAAAAGCGCAGAGTAGAATGATGCTTAAAGGCGCAGATACACTGAAGTGGAAGAATAGATTTCTTCATTTCAGCAAGTCTAGTGATAAATTAAAAATTATCCCCCAAACGTGCACGGAGAGAGAGAGAGAGAGAGAGAGAGAGAGAGAGAGAGAGAGAGAGAGAGAGAGAGAGAGAGAGAGAGAGAGAGAGAGAGAGAGAGAGAGAGAGAGAGAGAGAGAGAGAGTGGTCTTACAAATGCTCATTAGTTTCTTTACAATGAGAGCAAGTAACTAATGCCTCAGCAAAGCCAATATCACCACATATATAGCAACATCTATCCTGAGAGTCAGGAGAGAGGCGTCAAAAACCTTAACAGATTACATAGAAATAGCAACAGAATTTCTCAAAAGATTATAAAAGTTGATCATGTGCATAAGTCACGCTTTGACAGCAGTTTCAGAAACACAAAAAGAACAAGGAAAAAACTAATATGCTATTAGATGGCCAATATTATGTATGAAGAAGTAAGACCTTTGCATATAAAGCAAAACTTAATGAAACATAAAACAAAACATAACGAAATAGAAAAGAAATGTAACAGCAGAAGAAGCCCGCGTACTTGGTGTAACTTGAGGCAACTTTCTTATAACACTGGACAAACAAATTTCTGTTCCCTACAGTATGCTAACGAGAATCAGGATATGGGAGTAGACTTTTAGATAATGATCATGTGGCTTATTATACATACAGAGCAAGCTAGTAACAGGTAATAAAAAACCAATATTTTTATGCTTGAAACTAAGAGAATTGCATATTAAACATTTCAAGAACATGAAATATGAAGTTTGTTTTCTTTTCAAAGTTTCAAAATCAGTAAAAGGATTGTTCCCAATAATCGGAAGTCTATTTATCGAAACACTGATAAAACCAATAAATATCATAGGCAAAAACAGTCAATGATACTTTCAGAAGCTTAAGAAAGTAGGTTGAATTTCGAAATAGTAAAAAGTTAAAGATCTGTTGAGACAAAGACAGTCTGAATTAGCCTTAGGTTGTCTGAACATTATTTTTTAAAAACTAATCTAACAGAATTCACACAATCGGTATTTTTATAATGCAAACGCCCAGGATTAAAATGAAAGCAACCATAGAGCACGCACATGATAATAAATAAATAAATAAATAAATAAATAATAGCATGATTGATTTCCCTTCAACTAAAAAGAAATTTTTATCAGTCGCTAGAAAGGGCCCCAGGCCATGCTATGCTGGTGCATCATTCAAACCACAAAAGTGTATTTGTTTCAGAGAAACATAGGCAAAACAAAGATGGTGAAAGAAGTGCAGCAAATTGATAATGTGATAGTTCAAAATAACATGTAGCGAACTAGAAAATGTGAGACTCAAATCAACTAACTGTCTATAAATATCTAGATATCTTACACTGGTTAACAAAAATGCACATCTAAAAAGTTCTATTACCATGTGCTCATCCTGTACAATTTAATTGTAGACGTTGTTTCAAAAATACAACATCATATACATTCATTATTTTGAGAAAAAATTGTACAAATACAGTCCTCAGAGTATCTGGTATGATGTGATTATGCAAATATATTAAAAGTACTTGGCTTGTTTCCTCTATAGTAATCTGAACTGATTTTGATTTCCAAAAAGAGATAATAGAACAAAGTCTGCAAGTTTCATTAAAACTAGTAATTTATAATGGAAAGTCTTGAATTAAGTCAAAGATATTTGTTGGTATCCATAGGTGCCAATAGGAATAGTGACAAGAGCATTAGAAGTTCTACAAATTGCAGTGAGAACGTGGCAAAGTCCAGGTCATCAACTCCACGAACCACATGATTGGTGGGCCCGTAGTCAGACTAGCTGAAATTCTCCCCCACTCTCTAACCCAGAGCGAGGAGACAAATTAAAATAATTTTGAAAACTGAGACAAAAATGAGATTGCCAATAAACAAACAGGAAGTCACCAATAGCCTCACTTTTTCAAAATACTTAAAATTAACCTTGTACAAAAAAATCTAAACAACTTTCTTAACTTTTTTCTTCTGCCCCACCCCCCACACAAGTTTGCTTCCTGTTATCCACAGGTTGGAGAGTAACGGACTGCTTAGGGGAAGGCTCATTGTTTGAACACTTCTGAGCAGCTTGAGGATTGTGAGGGGTGTCTCCACCTTCAAAAGGATAAACCAAAGAACTTTGGCCCCCACCAGCACTGACTCCTCTAGTCATTGTCTCTTATTATTAATCAAGAAGAAAGCAAACAGTTATATGTTTAATTCCCGACCAAAAAAAGAACGTCAGGACTCAAAATTAATTGGGTAGAAATGGAAAACTGCAACGGAAAAATCCTCATTTACTTGCAGAATGTTGACAAATGCATATACAAACTCAAGGAGAAAGATATAAATGCTACAAAGAAACACAAATAAGTTAATTTTGTTATCATGCGAAAGAACTCCCTGCATCAGTACCCCACCCCTACCCTTTGCTCTCCGGCTTCTAGCCCATGACACCCCTGCGCCAGTCCCTCACCCATGGGACTATGGAAGAAGACAAGACTTCTGTCAATTTGACAAACTTGGAAAAGGGCAAGGTAAGAGAGATGAAACTAGAAGTCATTCTAAGTTGGAATCGATTTACTATTTTCAAAAAGGAAAAAAAACAAGCATGTTGTAAACATTCTACACAAATTTAGCCGTTAGAAAAAATCCTCAAACAAATTCCAAAAACTAGAAAAAGGCAACTTATTCTTTTGAAACTGACACAACAAACTAAGCTATGTTCCCAATGAAGCCAATATAAGTATAATCCTAAAAATAAGAATGAAAGGTAAATTTCATTATGTCTGTATACCAGCCATGTGTTCTGGAACTTCTAGTTCCAATCGAAGCATATTGATCCATAAATTCATTTGTAAGTATATCCACTTAACAAACTGAAGAAACCTATAAACTTCAAACTATAAACCCTAATGATTTCTAAATTCTAAAGATCAAGAGGAGGTGAGAAATTCCAAAGAATTGAAAAGAGGAAAAGTATCATAAGAAGAAGTAACCAGTCCAACCCATTAATCAATTCATACCAACTTTCAAGTACAGAAGCAAAGTACCACCAGGAATAATGATTCTTTTAGTGAACATGCTCAAAAGACTGCTGAAGCTACCATTACTTGAACTTTTTCCTATCATTTCAAGCTTTAAAAAAACACTGTAAAACATTCATAACACGGCATGTTCATAATCAAAATTTCAAATTCCAAGAAACCCATCACCTTTCTCAAGGGGGAAGATGGTCCTTACACATAAATAAATTCATCCAGTACCAATTTTTAACAAGAATAACAAATAAAATCCAAAGAATCACGAAATATAAAAACAAATTAATAATTACAGAAAGTAAAATACAGCACAAATACCAGCAACAGTTTCATCATTTTTTGGCAAGTAACGCCATTTTACCATTTTCGTTTCTCAACGTGGAGATCGAGAAACGTATACAAAATCTAAAAAAAAAATACCATTTACATCATTATTTGATTAAAATCTTCAATTTCTCTCACATGAGACATAAAAATATTTGCAAAGAGCCACATAACTCTTAGTCCTTTGTCCAAGAACTAGCATAGAAAAAAAGTACTTGCGGATTTCTAATTAATTTTAGAAAACCCATTCGCTACTAAACCCATCACAACCCCAGAAAGAGTCCATCCATGAAACCCATTTCACCCTTAACCCTCCACAGCCCGAGAGAGAGGGAGAGTGGGATTCTCCATACATGCACATTTTGTTTTTGCGTGGCCGTGTATGTAGAGAGAGAAAGAGCTTCACAAAGATCCATACAGTTCAAATAATAAAAAAATGAATAAAATATACAAAAAGGGCCAACTGCAACATGCTTTGCAACTGCAGTCACATTGTTTATTAATGGCGGAAACCCAAAAAGAAATGAAGAAAAACGAATATTTTTTACCATCTGGCATGCCTGTTCATCTTCCATCCCAGCACTTAAAACAGAATTCTTCACTGCTGATCAATCTTTAATGATGCATGAACGTACACAAGGAGTGAGTTTACAAAGCGAGCAAAGGAGGAGAGAAACAAGAGAGAGAAAGTCGGTGTGATGTCTGTGGAAAGGGACAGGCGATAAAATACACCCACCTCTCACACCCCAACACCAAGTAAAAATGGCAGAAAAATTTGTTTAACTCATACTCACAGAACCAATTTTCAAGGGGACGAGGATTACCTGCCCAACCAAGGACGGGACCCTTCCCCCGAAAGTGGGTACGGAAATCTTTGTCACGTGAGTCGTGACACGTCCCACTATCCATCATGTTTAAAGTTTTAAATTTTTTATCAAATAAAACTAAAAAACTTAGCTCATATTTGGTATGGATTAAAATCCAAGTTTTAATCTAAATCAAAGTTAACAATCAATTTTAATAATATATTTTATGGACCTCACAATTTTTCAACTACATATTTCATCATTCTTTATTAAAATCAACTAAAAATGTAATTTTAATCCCCATCAAACATAGGATTATTATTATTTTTAAAGAGAAAACGAGTTACTTTTAATAAATTGGAAAAAGGAAATAATATTTACTAATTGAAGACATAAAAAAAAATAGATTAAATCAAAAACAAAAAAATAAATGGGGGCAAGAGACCTACATCGCCCTGTCTCGCTTTAATCGAGTATGGGAAAGGGAAAGGTGAAAAAAATACCCAACGGACAAGAGTGAGAATTGTTGACCCGTCCCATACTCTCCTCGTTGTCATCCCTACCTTTAAGAGTGAACGCCATCTGGTTTAAACCGAATTGAGTTGAACTAGTAAATCTTATAAATGAAATCATTGGTTTCATATCTAACTATAGAACCGTACCAATGGGAATTTTAGAAATGGAATAATTGATTTCATATCCAACTATATAGTCAAACGGAAACCATAACAATTGATTTCGATTTAGTCGAATCTAGTTCTTTATATTGAAAAAAAAATTATAAAAATAAAGTATGAAACTAATTGTCAAATTGAAAATAGACAAAAATAGAGTACGAAATCACTTGTCGTTCTTGTAATCTAACAACTAGTTAGACGCACGTGCAATGCACATGCTATTAGCGTAGTTGGCTACTTAATAGCGTTCTTGTGAAAGCTTAATGTAAGGAACATAAATAAAGCACCGGAAGACAAATTTTAGCATCCTGTAAAAATGAAATAGTATTGTAGTTATTTTTGGTAATGTTTGTAATCTTAGTCATATTGAAAAATTGATTTGATGTTATACTCATTATGATTGTATTAGAAGGACGATTTGAAAATCTCATGGAAAAGATATTGCATTACTTTCATAAGTTATGTAAACAGAAAACAAGTATTTACATTGTACAAATCCAATCAGTTATAACTGCTACAATGTTTGGATAGTTAAGGAAAAAGTTTTCAGACAAAGACGTTATAAATCATGCCGTCATTAGTGTTGTTTAGACAAAATGAAGACAAATTCAATGCTTGTTATTAACTAAACATGAAATATGAATAGGCAAAATGTACAATTCATGTAAGTGTCCAACTACCATCGGTGGGACAGACTTTGTATACTAAGAACATTGGGATTTCATCGTTCACAAGTTCAAATACACATGTGTCACCTATTTGAAATTGTTTCTCTGTAACTTAGGCTGACCAACCTACGGTGAAACGTTGTACATCACTATTAGTTCTTAGATTTGAACGCACTGGCCAATTGTGGTGTGAACGATCATGGATTTGTATATTCCGACACATTTTTGTAGATGCAATCGAGCGAAAGTCCCAGGCACATCCTATAAAATAAATTGAAGAATTTATAAATAGCGAAATTTAGCATTAGGTGAGACAATGAAATGGAGAAGTACTTTCATACATATAAGGCAGGTAGGTAATAATCACATAATTTAGAAAATATTTAATTTAAAGAAGAGCTTACAATTTTGCGATGACCTCAGAATATAGGATTGCCATTAGGTGAAATCTCATCCTCAAATGTCTCTGACTCATAGGTTATTTCTACGCCTGAATCCTCAAATATTGAAACATCGAAAGTGGAATTTTCGTTGTATTCAAAGACGATAGCATAGCCATCTTGTAAATTATGGTGGTCATAGAATTGTGGTTATCCACCAGCAAGATATATGTTATTATTAACTCTTTCCAATTGGATGTTGCAAATAATTCCATCATAACCAATCAAACATACTGCATCGCTAAGGCGATGTCCTGCGCGATGGACAAAATATGAAATATGCAGGAAGTGCCTATAATAGAAAACAGTTTTAGTTATAAAAAAAGGTTATTTAATTTATATGATATATGAAAATGTATTAAGTTTCGTACCCAATCCATAGTCATGGTTGGTTTATCCTAAAGCTTCATTCATTAAACTTGAATTCTGAAATTGTGAAACAAGAGCAGTTTGTCCCTGGATTCTCGCATATGTCAAAGAAGCAATCTTTTCACTATTGAACTTTTTCCATTTCTTCCCATTAAATTCCTATAGAGATTTACATGAGACAATTCCATTTGTTACTAAACAGATTTTCAGATTTTTCAAGAAACAAAATCCATGATTACAATGCTTCCGAGGGTGATTAGAGCATAACAATTGTAAAATGTTTCCGAGCTTTCATATTATTTGCTCACATATTTTAGTATCCTGCAGTGATATTTAGTACAGATGACCACAAGGGAGGGACAAAGGAAAGAAACTCAAACCTGATGGAAGGTGATGATATGTGCAGGAGACATCATGTTGATGAAAGCATACCTCACATTGCACTTATTCTGGGCAGGATGAAATATAAATTAGCAAGGGTGTTGAGTTTAGCGCAAAGTTATATAATTTTTGTTCCAAGGTAACTCACCTTAAAATCAATTGGTAGATAGAGGAAATCATATGTGCCCTTGTGAGTTTCATCGATAGCGGCAAGTAGCATCTTCGAGGTCTACGTTCAAACAAGGAAAATTAAAATGCAGCATTAATCTGCAGTTTCAAAGCAAAATGGATATTTAAATTGTTGTCAGTTCATACTTGTTGGGGATATTTTTAATCATCAAAGTAGTCCTACTATCTTCCCGACTGACGATCTTTTCCAAATCAAGTTGACACTGCCTTTTGTCTTCCACCTGACTTCCACTATCAACCCTTCTATTTCGATAGTGATCAATCAATCCATCATTGCTAGTTGCTCCCATGCCTCCATAAGGGAATTGTGATAACACTAAGCTACTAATTCACAACTAAAGGAAACAAATCTCATAGCAGGAGCTGCATGAAATCCAAACGTATAAACAAGTATATTCCAATTAAAAGTACAACTCAAACAATTTCTAGTGAATTGGTATTTCATCTGAATTTTTAATCAAATATCATAGGTTTCAATATCAAGAAATCAATCGAGACTGTATTTTTCTTTCATGTTGGTCTCCTCTGAATAAAAGCAAGGCAATATCATTCACATAATTTTTCTCAATAAAAGCTATCAGTAGTTACGAAAATGGTGTTTTTGGTAGGTAATAAACATAGTTATTTTTACAGAAAATGGATGAGACAAGGTCAAAGAGTAAGTTCGACCAGCATACAAATAAAAGAACATAACCAATATGACTGACTACTTATTATGTTAAGATAACTTTGGGTTGTATATTGTATTATCTATGCCAGAGAACTAACTATCGTGAATATTTTTGGCATTGGGAGCTATTCCACCCATGATGTCAAGATGAACAAGATGTACTCTATCATAAGTCGTTCCAGCCAAGAAATGAAGTGCAACACCAATAAATCTATGAGAGATTATTTGTAAAAGAGTTTACTAAATGGGCTAATTGAGTCCCTGATGTGTCTGGCCTATTGCGTGTTAGAAATTAAGAGAGTATAAACAAACAATTAGGTGTTATATCCTCACATGTCAAAAATTAAAAAGAACTGATAAGTAGGACACAACATGTTGCCAAAACAATTATGTACAAAGATCACACATTTGAAGAGTTCAAGCAAATAAATTTGAACCTCACAACCACCATCCTTATGCTTCTGATCCACAATGAGAGAATATAAATTTTTGTTAACACAGGAGTATAAACCATGTTGAGATCATTAACAAAGATAATGCTCCAGATGTAGTGAAGGATGTAACTTCTAGGTGTAACCATGCCTCCATACATATACCTTAATCTTCATTCAAACTACCCTGGCAATTACCATTCTATCAGTAATTTCACCATGCCCGACAATACTATCACCAAAATTCTGCACCAAAAAGAAAACATTAAAGAATGGGTAATACAATGATACAAGAGCTTTTAACACACGGGTCAAAAAGTTCCACAGAAACTGAATAAAGAAAAACAATAATGAACTTAGATTTTGAGAGCCTAGCTCCAATTAAGAAAAGAAAAATTAATGCTATCATAATTTGAACTTGAAAGTTCTCTTAAAGCCACTCGCAAAAAAGCCTCCAAAAAATGCTATAATTGATAAAAAGAGACCAATTGCACAATGTACTGGTAAAACAGAGATCTCTCTTCAAGGGAACTGTCAAACCAAACAAGAAGCACTAACGTTGATGAAGAGCAGATTTTGAATTACGAAATTCAATAATACAAAATTATATAAACGGAAATTTAAGGACACTAGCAGTCTTGGACATTACAAGTTCCCTAATAAAACTTTTAACTCAATCAAGTACGACCATAATGTATCATGCTCAATGATGAAGCAGCGCCACAAATAAACCAGGGAAGGAGACACGCTGGTGTTTCCATGTCTCCGTGTTAACTTAAGGACCAAGCAATTTTATGATGTTTGAAAATGAATTATCCTACAAGGTAAAAGAAGAAGCATAGGTTACATTATATCCGTTTCCAAACCGAATTACCCATTTCTTTAACCTCCATGTGGCAGCAAATTCAGTATCGAATAAACTATAGAGCATGATAAAAATATTCTTATTGACAAAACAGTTCAGTAATATCTAACCGAGGATATATTAAGGCCATCCAAGCCTCCATGTAACCAAAAAGTACCATATAGGATAAACTATAAAGTATGATAACAATTTATTGACCAAACAATTCAGTAACACCTAAGTGAGGATATATCAAGGTCATCAATTGCATTAATTCCACACATCTCTGTCACATTAGGAAGATCTTAAAGAGAGGCAGTTAGGCAGAGTCGGGAAAATAATTACACCAAAACTATCTGGCAAAGTTAATTAATTATGCTCAAAGCCATCTATTGCATAATTTCACACATCCTTGTCATATTAAAAAGATATTAAGAAAAAGAATAAGACCAAAACCATCTGGGAAATTAGTTAATAATGCTCAAGATAGCAAGGTAATTGCAGTATCAAACATTTCATCCATGGAACCACAAGTTAGCACTTAGCACCATATTCTATAAGAACCCACTCACTCTTAAGCGGGTCCGAAAAAATTTAACTCATAATTATTTTGTAGTTGGTATCATATTATCATTTTCTTTAAATATAAAATAGACATTCATGAGCAGTCTAATTCCAGAGACTTTTCCAGTGACAAACTAGGTGCTGATTTTTCCTGATCCAAAGGCATCACATAATTTGCATGTAAATGTTGCTACAACTTGTCTCTAATCAAGAAAAAAACTTTCAAACATAGTGTGGGAACTAAACATGCCTTGCAGTTAGGTAAATATCTAAGATTACAAAGCTCATATAACCTACCTAGTAATATTTTAACAAGTACTGGCATTTATCGCATTGATAATCTCTAAATAGCCATATGCTATATAAGCGTAGATTCCGCATGTACAATTGGAAGTGTAGAATCTGAACCACAAACTTCACATCATTCACATAAATCTATTTCAAAATCTATGATAACACCCAAAGAATTAAAAATACTTTGTTTCATCTTGATTGAATTCTGCATCTTTAACTGTTGTGAGTTAATACCCTAAATAGTCACCGAACTTTGCCAAAAGTTCCCAAGAGGTCACCGAACTTCAAAACTTTCCTAATTAGTCACTGAACTTTGTAAAAAGTTCATAAGAGGTCACTGAACTTCAAAACTACCCTAAATAGTTACTTAACTTTGCTAAAACTTCCTAGGAGGTCACCGAACTTTGCAAATTGTGACCCCATAAATCAATGATTTAGTGACCCCCTAAGAATTTTTTGCAAAATTGAGTGACTAATTAGGGTAGTTTTGGAAAAGTTCAGTGACTATTTAGGGTAGTTTCGAAGTTCAGTGACCTTCTAGGAACTTTTTGCGAAGTTCGGTGACTAATTAGGGAAGTTTTGAAGTTCGGTAACCTCCTGGGAACTTTTAGCAAAGTTTAGTGACTATTTAGGGTATTAACCCAACCATTGTCTATCAGCTTCAGAAATTTTGATGTCTGCAAACACATCCTATATCCTAGATCAAAAAAATGTCCATTAGATCGTCACAAATAAATAATATATATCAAGTTGAAATGTTGAATACAATGTGAATTTTATTATCATTGCATCAGTGACTGACTGACAGGTAATTATCGCAAATGTCTATTGACAAAATTACCATGGCACCAGTAATTCGGAGGCAAACTGATAAGAGTTCTCTTTTCTCTCAAAATTTACAAGAGGCTTTAAGATAAACATTTATGAAATTGTATCCCAGAAACCAAAATAGTAAAATCAATTTCACTCTCCTGCACTTCAAGCCAAAGTTAAACAAATAATCACTTACATTTAAAACGAGATTCCACAGTGCTCTTATTGTGCAAGTAAGTCCATCTTGGAAACCACATTTACAAAATTTACATTGATAGACAGCATAACGTTGATTCTCTTCCTCATTTTCTTCAATTTGTGATTAGGTGAGTGAACAATTAAATTCTAAACGATTTCGTCAGATTATCAAGTAAAAATTTCATTTCTAGACTTGCAACTTTGCATCTGTTAATTTTTCGTTTTACAATAATCCAACATCTTAGCTGAAAAAAGCTTATTGTCCAGAGAATCACAAATACAATATCTACCAGAAAAGCCAATTTATTCCTTTCTTCTGAGCTAAAAGTAGCATAAATATCATTAGAAATCAATTATAAATCGAATTTGAAAAGAAAATAAAGAAAGAAACTCACATCAGAAATCCAATCGTCATCACCGTCGTCCACGTCACCACCATTGTCTTCGTCGTCGACATCTTCTTCACTGTCGTAAGGCAAGACTGGCTGTTCATACCTGGATTTGCGATTGCGCTTTAGAATCTTGGGGCTGGAATGCGATGATACAACCCGAATCTTCCTACAATATACTCTATTAATTCTTCATTCAGCCTTTAAATTGAACTGTGAATCCACATAGAAATTTTGCAGTGAGGTGAAGAAATTGAGCGGAATGTAAGAGTTTGAGCGACTAAATGTGGAAGTAAAGAGCAATAAAACTACCATTTCTATGTTTGGATTTAAAGGGGATGAATCAGTGAGACACAGAAGAATATACTCTAAAACCCTAACAATTATCTTGAATTCATCTTGCTTGAATTACAGAATTTTTTTTGAAAGAGGTTTGAAATATGGCTAAATCGGAAAATCCCAAAATCGCAACTTTTACAAAAGAAATATTAATCTAACCTCCCTGATCACCAGGCCTTCTGTACACAACATAAGAAATTGAAGTACGATCTCATTGCACTTAAAAATCTCCTTCAATCATTTTGTCAAAACCAAATCGCTTAATTTAATTTCCTAATTGAACTGAGGAAAAAATCCTAGTTGGAACCCTCGTTAGAGAATCTCTCTCATCTAGATTCACAAAATTCCAGGTCACCGCATTAAATAGCAATATCAGATGCAAGTTAATAGGATTAAAAGAACAAATGAAATTCACCTTGTTCGAAATTCACCAATCAACAGAAATTCGACCCAACATATAATCGAAAAACTGAAACAAATATGAAAGCAAAAAAGAAAAACAAACACCTAAGAATAGACTTAGAAAAAATATTGAACAAACATATACAAGGCTCCACTTACCAACAAACTTTGTTCTCACTCCGTGTTCGTCGGTGTCTCAGATCTCCGAAACGGAACGAGGATAGAACTCGTCGGAACCCGATCGTTCAACACAGAGGTAGTACGATGCCAGTGACTTCAAAATGGATGGACTGAGCACTGTTCGTCCAGTGCAGAGACGACTAAATAGTGAGGAAATAAGGTAAAATCAGTACGGCAGCAGCAGTCGAAGAAGAAATCGGAGTTCCATGTGGTGAAAATCGAAGAAGAAAGCACGTGCTGTTGAGTGAAAAATGGGAAAATAATGCAGGAAAACCGATTACCTTTTCTTTCACTTCTGTGCATTGCGCCTGAGAAATAAGTCTAGTGCGGTAATTGAAGAAAGAATCAGAGCTCTATGTGTTCAAAATCGAAGAAGAAAGACAGGTTCTTTAGTGAAAAAATGGGGAAATAGGGTCACGTGTAAGAAATAACTTTAGTGTCAAAAAAAGGAAATTACAGCAAAAGGAAATTACGGACAGCCACATCTTTTTGTCCTTCAAAGGAACGGCTCGGCCAATGCGGCTCCACCGGCTCGGGCTGGCTTTATTGGCCAAAAGGCTTATGAAAAGTGGCAATCAAAATCATTCTTTTAATAATGTAGGATACAAAAAATCTATTAAACAAGACAACAAACAAAAATCCACTTCAAAACTTAAGATTAACTTATAAAAGCTAAAAACTGATAAACTATAAAAACATAGCAAACACAATAAAATCTCGATCAACAATTAATTTTTAAGAAAATTCAAATAACAATAGCCTAATTATTTAGATCGTGATTCCTGATGGCCACCACTTTGAAAACAACAATAATTTGAATTCTTATGAAATATTGAACTATAAAGATATTTTTTCCTATTGCGTTGCATTAAAACTACGAATTTTTAAAATATTTATAATTATTTAGACTTAAATTTGAATAACCCATAAAGGAAAGAAAAATGAGCGTATGAAAAATGAAATTTTAACTTGAGATAAATTTGGAGTCTAGTGTTTAAAAATTTAGTGTATCTTAATGCAAGTAAAAAGAGAAAATCAAGAAAATCAAATTCACTGTTGGTTCTCAATGTAGTATCGAGAATCGGATCGGAACGATCGGTTCTCGATGTATGCTTCCAAAATCAAACCATTTAGTATAGGAATCGGATTCAAACCGACCGATTCTATTTGGTTCCGATCCGGTTCCGCTACCCACCTTTAAGGGCATGCTTAGGAGATTCCGGTTACTGATTATGAGCGTTTTTTTAAAATCAAGACTAATCTTCGATGGACAAGATATCTCTTGCCCACTATGGGTAGGAGATTAGTCCTATTTTTAAAATATCGATTTTGAGCGATTATAGATAAATAATTTTTGAGAGATTTTACTAGCAATTTTTTAAAATAATCTAACCTATGTTTGGAAGTTTATTATCCAGTAGTTCTGAAAGTTATTTTAAAAGAATAAAATTATATACTCAAAATCATAAATACTACAATTACTTGAGTTTTATACATATTCCAACAAAGCAACTTATGCTTTCAGTGGATTTGACGGCGGGTCCTGATCTCCAACTTTTGCTTTCAATGAAAGGTCTTCTGCTCGATGCTCGTATAGAAAAATGATCTTAGCCCCTTTCACCCGTTGTCATTAAAGTTACTATTGTTGCTTACCATGGTTTTCATTCAAATTGACTAATAAGCTTTCAACAAAAACATATTACTCAAAATCATAAATATTACAATTACTTGGTAATTAATTCTTACAATTAAATTAGACACGAACACTGGCTTTAAAAAACCTTAAATCTTGACTAATTCTTTATCAATTCCAATTCAATATCATCTTCTTCATTCAAGTCATCTTCCGTGTCATTCGATGTAAAATCATTTTTATCGAGCTCTCTTATTTCAACTCGAGAATTTCTATTACATCTTGTAGATGGTAAAATATCGTTGACAACCTCTTCCTCATTATTACAACCGTCAACAATTCAAGACTGTGCATTACTAGCATTGTTTTTTAGTAAAACTAAGTCCGAAGGAGAACGAGAAGGCTCAAGCTCGGCGCAAATAATTTGTAACTCCACGAAAAATTGTATTAATTTTTTATTTTTCTAAATGTCAGAATTTCGCAGATTAGTGTATATAATTTATGGGCTTGGGTGATTTAGGTTAATTTGATGTTTGTTGTACTCAATTTGCTTCTTTTTTTTTTTTAAGTTATAAAAATGATTGTGTTTTACTAGGCTAATTTTGACACAGTGAGTTTTTGAATAGTAACTTTTTTTTATGAATATGTAGTTAAAAAATAGGAAAAATTTATATTTACGTGAATAAAGTTTTATTGTGAGAATGTGTGGTTAAAAATGACTATGAAAAAATAAAAGAGTTTTGAAAGAATGATTACTAAACGGGGGCTAAGCAGAGTGTACTTCTTAGACCCTATTGACAATCATTATTTGGGTCAAATGGAATTTTGAATAGTAATTTTTTTTAGAATGTATGGTTGGAAAGTAAAAAAAAAAAAAAATTAGGTTTACATGCAGAATATTTTATTGTGTGAATGTGTGGTTGAAAATGAGTTCGTGGAAATTTTTTTTTTTTTTTTGAAATAATGGTTGTCAAGCAAGCAGGGGCTTAATTTATTGTCTAATATATTTAAAAACTAAACAGAGGGCCCACCACCGAGTGATGATAGATATGACTATATAATTTAAAAGTTCCTAACATGTGTCAGAAATACATATACTAGTATATTGTATTGCAATTTAAAATTTTTGGAACGTTCGGTTGACTAATATAGACAAAAATAATATTTAGAGGTTGTTTGTGTTGCGGAAGATTTGCCACCAAAGGCGATTTTCGGGCTCAGTTATCGCTTTAAACCGAATCAAACACCCAAATCATGACCCGAATCCTTCAACCATCCTACACTCTAGCTGGTTTTAGTTATACCCACTTGGGATACAAGGTTAATGTGTTTTGCAACCACAAAGGCAGTCGTAGAGGCTAAGAAGAAAGACAACGTGTAGAGCACAAAGAGAAAAAAAAACAAAGGAAGTTGTTTTTCTCTCAAATGAAATGGGGGCAAAACACACACATTAATCACAAGACCAAGGAAAGCAGCAATATATAGATAATATTAGGTATAGGAGTAGGCCAGTCCAAGTCAACAGATAGACCAAGTAATGAGCCAACTCTCATAAGCCTTCCAACGAGTGAACGGGATGGGTCATGAGCATCTCTAATTAAAATTAAGTCACTTCAAATTACCCTAAATAGTTTTTAGGTTGGTCATCAATTTTAGATGTCGATATTTAATTCAGTCATTTGGACAATGCCGACTGAAAATTCCAATAACTTAACATTATTGCCCAAGATTTATTGAGTATCAAAACCCAACAAATTTCCACATTGACGTCCAATCAACCTGCAAGCAATCAAAACACAAAATTAATACTTACATAATCAAGGTAACTAACAAATTAGGATCATAGACCTTATCTCGTGTTTCGAACTCAAAACACATACTATACCAAATTCATGTACTCATCAGGACTAAGGGTAAGAAACACCAAAGTAGAAGCAAGTAGTCACAATAATCAATCAAGAATATATAAACATGTGATGGAGATATAACATAGGAATATCAATAGATCTTTCAAAACATGTTCATACAGATAACAGACTAACACCAAGTTAATCAATCAAATGGATAAACCCATATAAAACAAATCCATAGACGACCTCATCAAAATATCTCATCACACTTATCCTATATCATTTCGTGTCGTTCGCACCTCGAGAACACATATCTACTCTCATTGCCCACCATACTCAGTAGATACTTGAGGCTCAAGACGCCGAGTGCATGTACGAATACATTGTACACATGCACCAACCGTAAAAAGGTAAGAGTGATGTCCAGTAAGTTGAAAATGTTGTTGGAATAGAACATTGTATGGATGTTCATGAAAATACTTACAATGTCATTTTGTGTACTATCCTTAATGTTTTTGGTTGATGGTTGATAAGGGCGCTTTGCACACTTATTTAGGTCACAAAACATGGATTACTGTCGACAGATATGTTGAAATATGGCTTAATTCGATATAATTTGCGTTTGTAAGACTACATTGATGGATGGAATGAAAATTGTGCGAAAACGTATGAAAAAGGACCAAAATGGAAGAGAATGAAAGTTCAGGGACTAAAATGCAATTATTCAAAAGTTGACCCAAATGGCAAATCGAGTATGGAACTACGCTAAATAACAAATTGTGGATATGATGGCATGGAGAAAGAGGAAACGAGGCCAAAATTTGATAAAGCAAAACTTGGGGACCAAAAGGCACTAGATGGAAAATTGTTATTCTATGTGATCACATGGTAGAAACACTGTGTGATCACCCAAGCATGTACAGGGAATGCAGTGGACCAATTTGGTTGTTCCATTCGATCACATGGAATATAACCATGTGATCACATGGTTCACTTCTGGCACCGAATTTTCAGTTTCCTTATTCGAATAGATCTCTGATGGAAAGGTATTTTGGCAACCTATTTAAGTCTAACCTCGTCCAAAAACTAGGGTTACGCAATATTAGAGAGAAAATAACTAATTTCAAGAGAAGGAAGAGGCTAGAGCGAAGATTTTCACATCAAGATCCAAGATTAAAAGTTTCACTTTCAAGAATTGTGTGATGTCTTCTCCTAAATATTTTCTGCTATTTTATTTTATCCATGCTATGCTAAGTTTTTATTGTACTAGGTGAACGATGAATCTCGTAATGTGAACTTTTAATTCTTTGTTTTGCAATTTGGTTTTAAATACTGATGAATGTTGAATGGTTTATATACACTTTATTTGTCTCCATAATTAAGTGCACGTAATTATGTGAGTTTGGGTGGTCTATTTCTAGCATTCGAAAGAAGGGGAATAGATTCTACAGGGTATAAATCATCGTAGGGTTATATAGAGGATAGAAATATACCCCTATGCTTTGCGTAAATCTTTAAGTGTTCATAAAACGTTATGCGTTCTTGTATATTGGCATTTGTCATAGAAATATAGTCAAATGGTATGCGAGAATAGGTTTGGCTCCACTCGAAAGAGAACGTTGAATATTTTAGGAACATTGATTCTTCAATCAATTTACCATGCTATCAAATTGTGAAATAAAGGTTAAAAGTGAGCTTACTTGGAGATTCGGGATCCTAGTACGTTTTTTATACATAAATTATTTCGAGTTTTTGCATTTGAATATTATTTTTTCATTTAGTTTGTCCACTTCCATTTAAATTTGCATTCATAATATAATTTAGACAAGTTTACTCTTCAATCATCTCCTTGATTTTACTTAGTTTCGGTTAAGGTCGAAATAATCAAAATTTGAACTAACGCAATTTTCGTGGGAACGATACTTGGACTTCAAAACCCATTTTATTACTTGAACGATCCGTACACTTGCGGTAATCAAAGTCGAATACATTTTCAGCGTATCAAGTTTTTGGCACCGTTGCCGGGGATTGAGTTGAGCTTGATTTTTGTTATTTAGACACTAAATCGAGCTTGTTTTCTTTTAATTTTAGTTTACATATTATTTTCTGTTTAGTGTGTTTACTTAAGCTGAGCTAAGTGCTACTATTTTTCGCCTCTTCAGGTATTGCATGCGAAGATCGATTAGTTGTGAATTACTTCAAGCTGATTTGGAAATTGAACGAACTTTTTATCGCAGGCGGCGAGAAGCAAAAGCAGTACAGCAGGAAACTCAAGGACAAATACAAATGACTGGGCAACAACTAGAACTGAGAGTAAATCATGTAGCTCCAGTCAATGCTGAAGCACAATATGATGAGAATGCTTTGCTTGGGGATTTTTTGGCACCGTTCGTCATTCAAAGTCAATCCAGCATTGTCTACCCCGCATTCGAACAACCGAACTTTCAACTGAAGACAAATGTCATTCAACTCTTTCAGAATGGACATCAATTCTACGGGACAGCCAACGAGAATCCACATACACATGTATCCCGTTTTCTGGATATGTGTCAACATTTCAGATACCAAGGGATATCAGAAGATGCAATCAGACTGAGGTTGTTCCCACACACTCTTCGGGATAAAGCACTTGAGTGGCTTGATTCACTCCCGGCGGCAAGTATAACTACTTGGAACGACTTGACTCATAAATTCTGCCCCAAATACTTCTCACCAGCTAAGGTGGCGAGATTGAGGCAACATGAAACTAAATCATTTGATGAAGCGTGGAATAGGTTCAAGAGCATGCTAAGGAAGTGTCCTCAGCATGGATACGACAAGAAAGAACAAATCAAATACTTCTATGTAGGACTAACAACAACTTTCAGAGGCATGGTGGATTCTTCATCAAATGGCTCCCTAACCACTAGGTCAGTCGAGGGAGCCTGGGAATTGTTCGAGAGAATGGCTAATATCTCTGCCATGTGGTCTTCAGATAGAATGGGTCCAAAGAAAGTAGCTGGAGTGTATAAGGTAGATACCTATTTGGAACTATCTGCATGATTGACTCTTTGTTTCACAAGATAGAAGGCATGACACAGACCGTGAATTCAGCACTAGTGAAGAAACCAAATTGTGAAGAATGTGGAGCAGAGCATGGTACAGATGAATGTCGTATCCTTACACAAAGGATGGAACAGGCAGACTTTGCTCAATGGGATCAACGTCAGCAAAATAATTCTCACTTTGAGACATACAATCCGGGATGGAGAAATCATCCGAACTTCTCTTAGGGTGGAAACCAAAATCACAATCAGAATCATAATCGGACGCAAAGGCAATTTCAGCAGGAGAAAAAACCTCAGTTGGAAGATGTGTTTGCGAAGCTCATGGAAAAAATAGATAAATATATGGAAACCACAAATCAATTCACGAGAAAGACTGAAACAAACTTCCAGAATCAGGGTACAGCTATTAAGAATCTGAAAATTCAAATGGGACAGTTAGCTCTCTCTATGACAGGAAGGGTACCTGGTACATTGTCAAGCAACACAGAAATAAATCCTAGGGAGCATGTTCAAGCCATCACTACACGGAGTGGAGTTCAGCTGCCTGCGATACATGTCAAGAGGCCAAGTGCAAATAACGAGCAAGTGAAGTCGTCTGAAGAAGAGAATGAGAAGCAGGTTGACAACACTAGGAAGACACTAGTAAGAGAGAGTCCAGAAGAACTACAGAAAATGCCTGAAAACTCGGTGAACCCCTATGAGCCACCAATCCCATTCCCACAACGCTTGCAGAAGTAGAGAATGGAACAACAATACAAAAAATTCCTTGAAGTGTTTAGAAAGCTCCATATAAACATCCCACTGGCTGATGCACTCTTCCAAATACTGAGTTACGCTAAGTTCTTGAAGGATATTCTATCAAACAAACACAAGTGGAGGATCATGAGACTGTAATGTTGACTGAAGAAGTCAGTGCCAGAATTTAGAACAAGCTTCCACCAAAACTAAAGGATCCAGGGAGTTTTACTGTGCCCTGTACTATTGGTGAAATTTACTTTGATAAAGCATTATGTGATCTTGGTGCCAGTATTAATTTAATGCCCTTATTTTTTTTCAAGAAAATTGGACTAGGAGAAGCTAAAGCAACCATGGCTACATTGCAACTGGCTGATCGATCTCTAACACACCCAAGAGGGATCATTGAGGATGTGCTCATCAAGGTCGAAAAATTCATATTTCCTGCTGATTTCCTCATATTGGATATGGAGGAAGACAAAGATGTTCCGCTGATTCTGGGCAGACCGTTCTTGGCCACTGGCAGAACACTGATTGATGTTCAGAGAGGGCAACTCATTTTGAGACTGGGTGAAGAACAGATATCCTTCAATGTTTTCAAGGTAATACAGTTTCCTTCAGAGGTAGTCAGTTGTTTCAAAATCGATGTCATTGACAAGGTGGTGAATGATACTTTTCTACTTCAACATCATTCGGATGCATATGAGGCGTGTATCGCTCATTCTCAATCAATCAATTCAGATTCACTTAAGATTGAAACTTGTGCACGGTTCATGGAGACCAACCTACCATATTTTCGAAAACAGTATTTCCCAAACTTTGAAGAACTTGGAACCGCGAATAAGAAGCATGTACCGTCTATTCAGCAGCCGCCTAAATTGGAACTCAAGCAACTACCACCGCACCTTAGATATGCATATCTTGGAGAATCATGCACTCTCCCAGTGATTATATCAAACTCAACCAGTAAGGTGGAGGAAGAAAAACTACTTCGGGTACTCAGGGAGCACAAAACAGCCATAGAATGGACCATTGCAGATATTAAAGGGATCAGCCCTTCGTTGTGCATGCATAAGATTCTCATGGAGGAAAATTTTCAACCCAGCGTGGAGAGTCAGTGGAGATTAAATCCAAATATGAAAGAAGTGGTTCGGGCCGAGGTATTGAAGCTTTTGGATGCGGGCATTATCTATCCTATATCCGATAGTGCATGGATCAGTCCAGTTCAAGTAGTACCAAAGAAAGGGGGAATCACAGTCGTACCTAATGAGAAGAATGAACTTATTCCTACCAAAACAGTTATAGGGTGGAGAGTTTGCATTGACTACCTCAAACTCAATACAGCTACTCGAAAGGATCATTTTCCTCTCCCCTTCATTGATCAAATGTTGGAAAGGTTGGCAGGCTATTCACATTACTGTTTTCTCGATGGGTATTCAGGTTATAACCAGATCCCAGTAGCACCAGATGACCAGGAGAAGACCACATTCACATGTCCTTATGGTACTTTTGCATACCGTAGAATGCCCTTCGATTTATGCAATGCTCCAGCCACGTTTCAGAGATGCATGATAGCTATCTTTTTCGATCTGGTTGAGAGATTCCTAGAGATCTTCATGGAAGACTTCTCTGTGTTTGGGTCTTCATTTGATGAGTGCTTGGAACATCTGAACTTGGTTTTGGAAAGATCTAGGAAAACGAATCTGGTATTGAACTAGGAGAAATGTCACTTCATGGTGCAAGAAGGCATAGTTTTGGGGCATCGAGTTTCAGCTAAAGGAATAGAAGTGGACAGGGCAAAAATTCAAGTTATTGAGAAATTACCACCACCTACTTTTGTAAAGGGTGTTCGCAGTTTTCTAGGTCATGCCTGGTTTTATAGACAATTTATTAAGGATTTCTCGAAGATCACTAAGCCATTGTGTAACTTATTGATGAAAGACAACCTATTTGACTTTGATGGTGAGTGTCTGATAGCTTTTCACACCCTAAAAGTAAAGCTTACTTCAGCTCCAGTGGTAGTTGCACTAGATTGGGAATTACCGTTAGAATTGATGTGCGATGCAAGTGATTACGCCGAGAGAGTGGTTTTGGGACAGTGAAGAAACAAAATTTTTCATGTGATATACTACGCCAGCAAAACTTTGAATGATGCACAGCTGAATTATGCAACCACAGAGAAGGAGTTATTGGCGATCGTGTATGCATTTGATAAGTTTCGACCTTACTTGGTTGGGTCAAAGGTAGTTGTTTACACAGATCATGCGGCGCTAAAGTATTTGATGACGAAGAAAGATGCCAAGCCAAGATTGATTCGCTAGGTGTTACTGTTGCAAAAGTTTGACATTGAAATCAAAGATAAAAAGGGTAGTGAGAACGTTGTAGCAGATCATCTATCTCGATTAGAGCTTGGCCAACCAGATGAGTCAGTGGAAATAAATGAGATTTTCCCAGATTAACACATCCTCAGTGTGGAGACTGCACCTTGGTATGCTGATATTGTCAACTACTTGGCCAAATCCATTCCTTCACCGGAATACTCTAATCATCATAGGAAGAAGTTTTTTGCCGATTTGAAATACTACTTTTGGGAAGATCCAATTCTCTATAGGCACGGTGCAGATCAGATTATTCGACGATGCGCGCTTGAAGAAGAAGTCATCAGATTCTGGAACATTGCCATTCATCAGCATATGCGGGACATTTTGGGGCCTCCAAGACAGCAGCTAAGGTCCTACAGTCAGGGTTTTATTGGCCTACATTGTTCAGGGACACCTTTGAATTCGTGAAGAGATGTGATCTGTGTCAACGCACAGGGAATATCTCGAGGAAGCATGAAATACCCCTGACAAGTATTCTAGAAGTTGAGCTTTTTGACGTTTGGGGGATTGACTTCATGGGACCATTCCCATCGTCATTCTCAAATCAATACATACTTGTGGCAGTTGACTATGTCTCTAAGTGGGTAGAAGCAGTGGCATTGCCTACTAATGACGCAAAAGTGGTAATTGGATTCCTCAATAAACACATTTTCACTCGTTATGGAATTCCTAGGGCTATCATCAGTGAAGGGGGCAAACACTTCTGTAATCGCTAGTGTGAGCAGTTGCTGAGTAAGTATGGAGTAAAACACCGCATAGCAACCCCATACCATCCTCAAACCAGTGGGCAGGTTGAAGTTTCTAACAGAGAATTGAAGAGAATACTTGAGGTCACGGTGAATTCTTCAAGGAAAGACTGGTCCAAGAAGTTAGATGATGCTTTGTGGGCCTATAGAACCGCATTCAAAACACCGATAGGAATGTCACCATACCATCTGGTGTTTGGGAAAGCATACCACTTGCCAGTTGAGTTGGAACATTGAGCATATTGGGCACTTTGAAGGTTGAATCTGGATCTGCAAGCAGTAGGTGAACAGCGTTTACTTCACCTGAATGAGATGGATGAGTTTCGTCAGGAAGCTTATGAAAATGCAAAAATCTACAAGGAGCGAACCAAGAAATTTCATGACAAGCATATTCAGCGAAGGGAGTTTCTCGTGGGACAACAGGTGCTGTTGTTCAATTCTCACTTAAAGCTTTTCCCAGGAAAATTGAGGTCACGGTAGTCGGGTCCGTATACTATTACCCAGGTGTTTCCACATGGAGCTGTGGAAATCACCCATGAAAGTAAAGGAACTTTAAAGGTCAACGGACAGCACTTAAAGCACTATTGGCACGGGAATTTCTCCAAAGACAAATCTACCGTTCTTCTCCAGCCACTAGAGTGATCCCAATACGGTACAGTCGAGCTATCGACTATAAACTATCGCTGGATGGGAGGCAACCCATCATTTCTACCATTTTATTTATTTCGTTTTATGCAGTTATTTGAGCATTTTTCAAATTTTTTTTATGCATTTTGGTAGTTTTAGTTCATCATTCACTTAGATCGTTCATAGCGCATCCTTGCATAGTCCATACTAGTTTTGAATGCGTTATACATGTCTTACGTGGTGTTAGAATCATTTTTGGGTGATTGGGAATCAAACTCACGTATATCTAGGCTAAAAGACCATTTTCTGAGTTTTTTCGGTCCAACATGTGATTTCATGGTTGATACTGATTTTAGATGTGTTATCACTATTCATCAGCACCTCGGGGAGTGACAAATGTGGTTTGATAACTTTTGGGGGTATTGGATGCAATGGGGGTCTCATTGTCCAACAATGGAGATTTTCAGTGGCATTGTGTGTTTTGAGTTTACCATCTGTTTTTCAAACCAAGTTCTTGCATCCACTTGCATTTCAAGGTTTAAAATAGGTTTGGACAGGTTGCAAAAGTTTTGGAATGTTATTTTGACAATGTGGGGGTGAAAAGTGGTTTTTGGTGAAAATTGAATTTTTCCATGTTTTCTCTCATTTTAAGCATGCTAAACTAATCATCAACTCTAGAAATCCTTCACGCTAAAACCATGATTCCACACTCTTTATAACATGTTGAGAAGCAAGTTGGGGGAGTTCACATGGTCATTTATCAATTTTGTGAACAATTCACGTGTTTTGGGGAAAAAGAAACAAATCTTGTGTGTTAGGGAATCCACTTGTGTTTTCAGGATTAAAACTTGCTTTTGGAGTGAAATTCATGGCTCTCACGGACATACAATGGTTTGAAATGAATGTTCACAAGTAGTGAGAGCATCGAAGCACCGAGTAGCATTGGGAGTTCAAAATTCGAGTTTTCGTGAAAATAGACCAACATTGAGCTTTTCCGAGATTGGATTTGTTTTCCACAATTTTTCATGTTGCACTACGTTATTTTACTCATGTACACTGATTCAGCACAAAAACAAATTGCTAACTGGTAGTCCATGTGGTCGCATGGCACTACCAGCCATGTGACCACATGGAAGACTCAGGGCATAAATTGACCCTGGTTAATATCTCCATGTGATCACATGGATTTACTTCATGTGATCACGTGGAGTCCCATTTTCCCCCACCCCTATTTCTATTTTTTTTTTTTACTCACACACGACACTCAACCACACAACACACGCACACACGACATTCTCTCACTCATCCCCGACACCACACTTCCATAACACCACACCCACTTCATCATTTTCACAATCCAAGCCCCACATTGAAGTAGCTAAGGTATGCTCTAAACCTCTTGCCCTACTTTTTCTTCTTCATGTTGTCTTGGATCTTTTTTGTTGAGGAGTTGGGGATTAGGTAGCTCGATGGTTTGTGATTGATTTGTATTGGTAAATTTGGGATTTGAACTCTTACCATGGGCTAAGGAAGCTTTGACACACATTATTGCACACTACATGTTTGATGAAATGCCCAAGTGACCATTTATGTGCACTCACATCTCATTTCCTATTTAAACATCGTTCATAAGCTTTCCATATTGCATTTTATGTTCATATTCAGTCCCACTTGCATTTGTATCCATCGAAGTCAACATCTAAACACACATGGTTAGGACATGTCACCTCACGGCACCTACTTTGCCCTTGATTTCCCCATCCGAATTGCATGAATTTTTGATATGTGCTAGAGTACATGACAAACTTTCATATGCCCAGGGGATGCCCTGGAAACTCTCGATTTTTCTCAATTGTGTTCCAGGGTGAATTTCCCTAGTCGACCATGGCATATTTTCACAACTTGCATGTATTGGGCTAAGTTCCAGTTGGTAGTTTACATGTTTGCACTTCTAAATCTATGAGTACATGACAAACATTGTTCTCTTCTGTATTGCAGTAAGTTTGGGGGATTTCTATATTGCCTTTACTACTTCATGTTTTACACTCGTTCCATTGTTGTGCGGACTAAGTCATCTCTTTTCCATCTTGCAGATGCCGCAAAATGCACTTCGAAAGGCAAGGAGAAGGTTGGATCCACCATCACCTCCTTTTTTATCAGGGGAGCTCCTACATCCCATTTTTTTGCTTTTGTCTGCATTGTCACTCAAATTCTGTATATAATCTTACACTTTGCACATTGAGGGCAATGTTTGTCTAAGTTTGGGAGTGGTCGAATTTGTATGAATTTGAGGAATACACATTTGCATTAAACTGTGCATCACTTTTTCACTGTTCATTGATGTGACCGTATGATTTATGTTTTGGGTGCTTGTTTGTGTAAAAAAAAAGGTGGAAAAAAAATTTTGTTATTTCAATATTGGCTATTTATTTTGTGTGCTTGTGTGGGTTTAATGGCCTTGCCGGCAATGATGTGAATATTGGATTCGGGATAACTATGGATAGTGGAAATAGTCCATGTTAAATTGATCGATACTTATCTATGTGGAAAATTGACATTTTTGCACACAATACTTGTGTTGGGCATGCTAAGCTAATGATGGGGTGTATAAATCATAGTAGATTTGAACATGATAAGTCAATCCCGAAAACCTCTACTACACTTATCGATAAACCATCACTTTAGGAGTTTGGAGATGATTTAGTTTTTACAGGGGAACATTGAGATGAGCAGGGATTTCATGCGTGAAAATTGTCATCACCATCCTCCACGTCACCACCAGTGTCTTCGTCGTTGACATCTTCTTCACTGTCGTAAGGCAAGACTGGCTGTTCATACCTGGATTTGCGATTGCGGTTTAGAATCTTGGGGTTGGAATGCGATGATACAACCCGAATCTTCCTACAATAAACTCTATTAATTTTTCCTTTAGCCTTTAAATTGAACTGTGAATCCACCCAGAAATTTTGCAGTGAGGTGAAGAAATTGAGTGGAATGTAAGAGTTTAAGCGACTAAATGTGGGAGTAAAGAGCAATAAAACTACCATTTCTACGTTTGGATTTAAAGAGGATGAATCAGTGAGACACAGAAGAATATACTCTAAAACCCTAACAATCATCTTGAATTCATCTTGCTTGAATTACAGAATTTTTTTTGAAAGAGGTTTGAAATATGGCTAAATCGGAAAATCCCAAAATCGCAACTTTTACAAAAGAAATATTAATCTAACCTCCCTGATCACCAGGCCTTCAACACACAACATAAGAAATTGAAGTACGATCTCATTGCACTTAAAAATCTCCTTCAATCATTTTGTCAAAACCAAATTGCTTAATTTAATTTCCTAATTGAATTGAGGAAAGAAACCTAGTTGGAACCCTCGTTAGAGAATTTCTCTCATCCAGATTCACAAAATTCCGGGTCACCGCATTAAATAGCAATATCAGATGCAAGTTAACAGGATTAAAAGAACAAATGAAATTCACCTTGTTCGAAATTCACTAATCAACAGAAATTCGACCCAACATATAATCGAAAAACTGAAACAAATATGAAAGCAAAAAAGAAAACAAACACCTAAGAATAGACTTAGAAAAAATATTGAACAAACATATACAAGGCTCCACTTACCAACAAACTTTGTTCTCACTCCGTGTTCGTCGGTGTCTCAGATCTCCGAAACGGAACGAGGATAGAACTTGTCAGAACCCGATCATTCAACACAGAGGTAGTACGATGCCAGCGACTTCAAAATGGACGGACTGAGCACTGTTCGTCCAGTGCAGAGAAGCTAAATAGTGAGGAAATAAGGTGAAATCAGTACGGCAGCAGATGTCGAAGAAGAAATCGGAGTTCCATGTGGTGAAAATCGAAGAAGAAAGCACGTGCTGTTGAGTGAAAAATGGGAAAATAATGTAGGAAAACCGATTACCTTTTCTTTCACTTTTGTGCATTGCGCCTGAGAAAGAAGTCTAGTGCGGTAATTGAAGAAAGAATCAGAGCTCTATGTGTTCAAAATCGAAGAAGAAAGACAGGTTCTTCAGTGAAAAATGGGGAAATAGGGTCACGTGTAAGAAATAACTTTAGTGTCAGAAAAAGGAAATTACAGCAAAAGGAAATTACGGACAGCCACATCTGATTAACTTATAAAAGCTAAAAACTGATAAACTATTAAAACATAGCAAACACAGTAAAATCTCGATCAAAAATTAATTTTTAAGAAAATTCATATAACAATAGCCTGATTATTTAGATCGTCATTCCTGATGGCCTGGTTTGAAAACAATGATAATTTGAATTCTTATGAAATATTGAACTATAAAGATATTTTTTCCTATTGCGTTGCGTTAAAACTACGAATTTTTAAAATATTTATAATTATTTAGACTTAAATTTGAATAACCCATAAAGGAAAGAAAAATGAGAGTATGAAAAATGAAATTTTAACTTGAGATAAATTTGGAGTCTAGTGTTTAAAAATTTATTGTATCTTAATGCAAGTAAAAAGAGAAAATCAGGAAAATCAAATTCACTGTTGGTTCTCAATGTAGTATCGAGAATCGGATCGGAACGATCGGTTCTCGATGTATGCTTCCAAAATCAAACCATTTAGTATCGGAATCGGATTCAAACCGATCGATTTTATTTGGTACCGATCCGGTTCCGCTACCCACCTTTAAGGGCATGCTTAGGAGATTCCGATTACTGATTATGAGCGTTTTTTTAAAATCAAGACTAATTTTTGATGGACAAGATATATCTTGCCCACTATGAGTAGGAGATTAGTCCTATTTTTAAAATATCGATTTTGAGCGATTATAGATAAATAATTTTTGAGAGATTTTAGTAGCAGTTTTTTAAAATAATCTAACCTATGTTTGGAAGTTTATTATCCACTAGTTCTGAAAGTTAATTTAAAAGAATAAAATTATATACTCAAAATCATAAATACTACAATTACTTGAGTTTTGTACATATTCCAACAAAGCAACTTATGCTTTCAGTGGATTTGACGGCGGGTCCTGATCTCCAACTTTTGCTTTCAATGAAAGGTCTTCTGCTCGATGCTTGTATAGGAAAATGATCTTAGCCCCTTTCACCCATTGTCATTAAAGTTACTGTTGTTGTTTACCATGCTTTTCATTCAAATTGACTAATAAGTTTTCAACAAAAACATATTACTCAAAACCATAAATACTACAATTACTTGGTAATTAATTCTTACAATTAAATTAGACACGAACACTGGCTTTAAAAAACCTTAAATCTTGACTAATTCTTTATCAATTCCAATTCAATATCATCTTCTTCATTCAAGTCATCTTCCCTCTCATTCGATGTAAAATCTTTTGTATCGAGCTCTCTTATTTCAACTCGAGAATTTCTATTACATCTTGTAGATGGTAAAATATCGTTGACAACCTCTTCCTCATTATTACAACCGTCAACAATTCAAGACTATGCATTACTAGCATTGTTTTTTAGTAAAACTAGAGAAAGTCCGAAGGAGAACGAGAAGGCTCAGGCTCGGCACAAATAATTTGTAACTCTACGAAAAATTGTATTAATTTTTTATTTTTCTAAGCCTCTGTTTGGTATTCATTCTTTTTTTCATTCTCATTCTTCTACTAATTTTCAACCACACATTCATCAATAAAATAATATTTTCCATCACATCAATAACTTTTCCTTCATTTTCAACCACAAAAAATGTGTGATTTGACACAAAGAATGCATTTTTTTCTAGAATAATAGTTACCAAACGGTGCCTAAATGTTAGAATTTTGCAGATTAGTGTATATAATTTATGGGCTTGGGTGATTTAGGTTAATTTGATGTTTGTTGTACTCAATCTGCTTTTTTTTTTTAAGTTATAAAAATTATTGTGTTTTACTAGGCTAATTTTGACAGAGTTTTTGAATAGTAACTTTTTTTACGAATATGTAGTTAAAAAATAGGAAAAATTTATATTTACGTGAATAAAGTTTTATTGTGAGAATGTGTGGTTAAAAATGACTATTAAAAAAATAAAAGAGTTTTGAAAGAATGATTACTAAACGGGGGCGAAGCAGAGTGTACTTCTTAGACTCTATTGACAATCATTTTTTGGGTCAAATGGAATTTTGAATAGTAATTTTTTTGAGAATGTGTGGTTGGAAAGTAAAAAAAAAAAATTTAGGTTTACGTGCAAAATATTTTATTGTGTGAATGTGTGGTTGAAAATGAGTTCGTGGAAATTTTTTTTTTTTTTTTGAAGCAGGGGCTTAATTTATTGTCTAATATATTTAAAAATTAAACAGAGGGCCCACCACCGAGTGATGATAGATATGACTATATAATTTAAAAGTTCCTAACATGTGTCAGAAATACATATACTAGTCTATTGTATTGCATTTTGAAATTTTTGGAATGTTCGGCTTGACTAATATAGACAAAAATAATATTTAGAGGTTGTTTGTGTTGCGGAAGATTTGCCACCAAAGGTGATTTTCGGGCTCAGTTATCGCTTTAAACCGAATCAAACACCCAAATCATGACCCGAATCCTTCAACCATCCCACACTCTAGCTGCTTTTAGTTGTACCCACTTAGGACACAAGGTTAATGTGTTTTGCAACCACAAAGGCAGTCGCAGAGGCTAAGAAGAAAAACAACGCGTAGAGCACAAAGAGAAAAAAAAAAAAAAAAAAAAACAACGGAAGTTGTTTTTCTCTCAAATGAAATGGGGGCAAAACACACACATTAATCACAAGACCAAGGAAAGCAGCAATATATAGATAATATTAGGTATAGGAGTAGGCTAGTCCAAGTCAACAGATAGACCAAGTAATGAGCCAACTCTCATAAGCCTTCCAACGAGTGAACGGGATGGGTCATGAGCATCTCTAATTAAAATTAAGTCACTTCAAATGACCCTAAATAGTTTTTAGGTTGGGTCATCAATTTTACGTGTCGATATTGAATTCAGTCATTTGGACAATGCCTACTGAAAATTCCAATAACTTAACATTATTGCCCAGGATTTATTGAGTATCAAAACCCAACAAATTTCCACCTTGACGTCCAATCAACCTGCAAGCAATCAAAACACAAAATTAATACTTACATAATCAAGGTAACTAATAAATTAGGATCACAGACCTTAACTCGTGTTCTGAACTCAAAACACATACTATACCAGATTCATGTACTCATCAGGAGTAAGGGTAAGAAGCACCAAAGTTGAAGCAAGTAGTCACAATAATCAATCAAGAATATATAAACATGTGATGGAGATATAACATAGGATAATCAATAGATCTTTCAAAACATGTTCATACAGATAACAGACTAACACCAAGTTAATCAATCAAATGGATAAACCCATATAAAACAAATCCATAGACGACCTCATCAAAATATCTCATCACACTTATCCTATATCATTTCGTGTCGTTCGCACCTCGAGAACACATATCTACTCTCATCGCCCACCATACTCAGTAGATCCTTGAGGCTCAAGATGTCGAGTGCATGTACGAATACATTGTACACATGCACCGACCATAAAAAGGTAAGAGTGATGTCCAGTAAGTTGAAAATGTTGTTGGAATAGAACATTGTATGGATGTTCATGAAAATACTTACAATGTCATTTTGTGTACTATCCTTAATGTTTTTGGTTGATGGTTGATAAGGGCGCTTTGCGCATTTATTTAGGCCACAAAACATGGATTACTATCGATAGATATGTTGAAATATGGATTAATTTGATATAGTTTGCGTTTGTAGGACTACATTGATGGATGGAATGAAAATTGTGCGAAAACGTACGAAAAAGGACCAAAATGGAAGAGAATGAAAGTTCAGGGACTAAAATGTAATTATTCAAAAGTTGACCCAAATGGAAAATCGAGCATGGAACTACGCTAAATAACAAATTGTGGATATGATGGCATGGAGAAAGAGGAAACGAGGCCAAAATTTGATAAAACAAAACTTGGGGACCAAAAGGCACTAGATGAAAAATTATTATTCTATGTGATCACATGGTAGAAACACTGTGTGATCATCCAGGCATGTACAGGGAATGCAGTGGACCAATTTGGTTGTTCCATGCGATCACATGGAATATAACCATGTGATCGCATGGTTCACTTCTGGCACCGAATTTTCAGTTTCCTTATTCGAATCGATCTCTGATGGAAAGGTATTTTGGCAACCTATTTAAGTCTAAACTCGTCCAAAAACTAGGGTTACGCAATATTAGGGAGAAAATAACCAA
This sequence comes from Fraxinus americana, assembly GCA_035079005.1. NCBI lineage: Eukaryota > Viridiplantae > Streptophyta > Magnoliopsida > Lamiales > Oleaceae > Fraxinus > Fraxinus americana. Next base: position 33,749,336 of record CM068706.1, on the reverse strand, counting down.
TTTCAAGAGAAGGAAGAGGTTAGGGCGAAGATTTTCACATCAAGATCCAAGATTAAAAGTTTCAGTTTCAAGAATTGGGTGATGTCTTTTCCTAAATATTTTCTTTGCTATTTTATTTTATCCATGCTAGGCTAAGTTTTTATTGTACTAGGTGAACGATGAACCTCGTAATGTGAAATTTTAACTCGTTGTTTTGCAATTTGGTTTCAAACACTGATGAATGTTGAATGGTTTATATACACTTTATTTGTCTCCATAATTAAGTGCACGTAATTATGTGAGTTTGGGTGGTCTATTTCTAACATTCGAAAGAAGGGAAATAGATTCTACAGGGTATAAATCATCGTAGGGTTCGATAGAGGATAGAAATATACCCCTATGCTTTGCGTGAATCTTTAAGTGTTCATAAAACGTTATGTGTTCTTGTATATTGGCATTTGTCATAGAAATATAGTCAAATGGTATGCGAGAATAGGTTTGGCTCCACTCGAAAGAGAATGTTGAATATTTTAGGAACATTGATTCTTCAATCAATTCACCATGCTATCAAATTGTGAAATAAAGGTTAAAAGTGAGCTTACTTGACGATTCAGGATCCTAGTACGTTTTTCATACATAAATTACTTCGAGTTTTTGCATTTGAATATTATTTTTACATTTAGTTTGCCCACTTCCATTTAAATTTGCATTCGTAGTATAATTTAGACAACTTTACTCTTCAATCATCTCCTTGATTTTACTTAGTTTTGGTTAAGGTCGAAATAATCAAAATTTGAACTAACTCAATCCTCATGAGAACGATACTTGGACTTCAAAACTCATTTTATTACTTGAATGATCCGTGCACTTGCGGTAATCAAAGTCGAATACATTTTCGGCGTATCAATGGTACAGTTCGGTGATTGAATGTAAGCTTCAAATCAATATTAATATTTGGTTATTTGACTATTGGCATGTTATGTAATTCGGCTATGTTATTACTAATGAGATTTGGTATATGGTTTCTTGTTATTTTTGTAGCTCCTGTATTGTATATTTTATCATTGTGGAACTATCATTCCGAACAAATGAAATGTCAAACATCAAGATTAACAGGCACCACATGTCGAGAACTGCATTTCAAATGTCAAAACTTTATAAAATGTAGAGAACAAATGAAATGTCAACAATAAATGAAAACCAATTAACCGAAAGTTAAAATGTTAACGAAATTAAATGAAGAGTTAAATGAAAACAATTGAAGATACGAACCATTATCATTAATTAACAATTTTATTAGGTGTGTAATAACTTTAGTAGTGCCTTAAACCAAGTTCTCGAACCAATGTCAATCCAATGTAATGACATAGATCTCTTCTTTGTCCGTTGCTGAAGTTATGTAGATATCATTAAACCATTATTGTTGTGTTATTCTCATCCTATGTGGGTTGTTATTGCCATGTTAGCGTAATTTAAATGATTGAAACGGTTAGATTATCTTGGATCGCCATTTGTAAACACTTCCAATAACGAACTTTTCGAAGTTGACATGATTTATGTTAAAGGAATGGTGACGCTAATATATTTTGACAATTTTGAACATCCTTTAATTTCGAATTGTCAATGTGTTAAAATAAGCCTATGATTTTATAATAGTTGCAAGTCGACCTTGTAATTTAACGTATCGAGACTGAGCTTTTCAAAGCTTTATTCTATCAAAATTAAGCTTTTCGAATAATTTATTAAGAAGCTCTTCATATCTAACGTCCCTTCGAATAACAATTGATGTTGTTCGGTTCTCAAAGAACTTCCACTCGTCGTTCATGTTGACGAATGTATCATCGTGCGAGACAACGAATTTCATAACATCCCGTATACCTACATGCCATCAACACAAATAAGATCAACTAACACCCGAATACCTAAAATGAACATGCTACCACACGCAATATATTAAATGCTAAACAAAAAATGTTGTCTAGCTTCACCAAGTTTTTAACATTATTCTCCACATTTGGAAAAATGTCAAGATTTATATTTAAAGTATCATTCTCGACATTTACAAAATGTCAAGAACGATATGTCGGGATTACACTTGACCATATGCATTTATCATCTTTTTCAACTTCATTCACCAATTTTTTGAAAAGAATTCATTCCACCATTATTGAGATTGTCAATACACACACTATCTTATATTCCTATCTATCAAAGTTATTTAGCACTTGTTTGAGTCCCATTTTTTCAAAAATCATTTTTCTCAAAACTCATTTTTAATCATGCATTCTTTCAATAAAATAATTTTACAAGCAAATTCAAAAAAATTTCTACTTTCTAACTATATATTTCCAAAAATTTACTATTTCAAAATTCATTAATCCAAAAAAATGGGGCTCAAACAATGCTTAATAAGGTTGTCACGCAATGGTAGAGGAACACACACAATGAATATGAATTTTTTTTTAAATGCTCCAATAATTTTACAATAAATATTGACTAATTGTTTGGATAATCCAATTGATTTAAATCAAATATATAGCAACAACTATTAAACACAACTTATAAACAAAAACAAGATTTGAAAATAAAATTATCTTATACTCAGAATTGTGGAGTGTCTAATAAACTCGAAAGTTTAGATAAAATTAAATTAAATGATTTTATTATGAGTTGGAAGCATATAGTTCTTTGTTAGTATTAATGAATTTTCTACTTCATCTTTTTCCTTTTTTTTTTTTTTTGAAAATAATTGGTCCAATACCTAGTAGATAATGTAAACCTATTAGGTAATAACTAGCACTATTGTAGCTTCTCATGGAAACAACTTGTTAGCCTCTAAATTTGTGACATGCTTCAAAAAAAATTATTTTGCTTTATTTTTCCTTAAGGGTAAAATAAACATTTCGGTATCAAATTTGGTCATTTTGCAAGAATTATTAAAAATGAACACTTTTTAATTGACAATAATGAAATCGAACATTTTGTAAAGAGTAATGTTATTTATCCCCACTGAGATTACAACCCCACTTTAGGTGGCGTTAATGTGACATTAAATGATAGGTAGAATTATGTAAGTCGTTTAATTCTATCTTTTATCTAACTTATCATTTAAAGTCACCTAAATTGGGATTGTAATTCCAGTGAGGCTACATAGCATTACTCTTTTGTAAATTCCCCTTTAAAATTTTGTGACATCTATGCAAAATTCCCTTATTAACATTTATGGTTGACTTTGATCTCATTTTTTTAATAGCTTTTTAAACTACTTCAAACAAGCACTTACTTTTCAATAACTGCATACAACTCTTCAAAACTCTTTTTTTTACATACTCATTTTCAATCACACGTCTACATAATAAAATATTCTGCAGTAAATCCAAAATTTTTTCCTACTTTTTAACAACACATTATCCAAAAAATCACTATTCAAAACTAAATTTTGCCAAATAATGATTGTCAGACAGGGACTAAAACTAACCGATACTTGAAAAATATTATTTTACTCTCACATAGTCAAAGATTTGAGAAATACGAAGTTAAATTAGTGGTTTATGGTCATCAACTTATTCGTTGACACTTTAGATGTTTGCGTTGATTCATGTTGTTTGATTATTAAATACGTAATTTTTTTCTTATTTTATTAATTATATAGTTTTCAAAGTTGGCATTCGAATCAATCTGGACGAAAATGCAAATTGTATCACGGGCTCGATTTTGCTTATTCAATTTATTAAATACATGTTCTTTAGTCTATGTTTGATTTAGTTAAAAAAATTAATAAAAATTTAAGTCAACCATTAAACACATTTCAATGAACTCCTATTTCTTAACTTAAATTCTATTTCTTATGTTAAAAAATAAGTGAATTGTATTTTAAGATAATATTAAGCCCCTATTTAATTTGGATTAAAATCAAATTAATATCTTAAGTCAAAGTCAACATTTAATTTTAATCATACATATTATGAAATCCACAACTTTTCAATTATATATTTCATCTGTTTTTATTACTAAAATTTTTATTTTAATCTACTTCAAAAGAGGGACTAAGTAAATGATATGAAGGAATCATGTAAATAAAATAAAAAGGGAATTTTAATTACATTGTTTATTTAGGGAACTTTTATTTAACTCGATCTCAAATGACAATTTACGTAGTTCAAAAATAAGTATGAACGTTAAGCTCGATGAATATAAATCTTTTGACCCTTAAAGGAGTCAAGTAATTTTATTGAGACAGGTCAATAATTAAGTCCTTAAATATTTGAAATTGATAGAGAAAATTAATTGACATGAATGTTTAAGTATATTACTGAATGTTACATGTAATAATAATAATAATAATAATAAATGCCTACACAGATAATGATAAGCAGCGGTGGGCAAAAAAAATGTAAAAATCAAACAATGTGATCAAACCAAACCAAGGTCGGTTTGAACCAAAAAATCGATTTGGTTTGATTAATTTTAACCATTAAAAATTCTGGTCGGAACCCGTCAATTAACAAACCAACCCACTAATACATTTTTTTTATTTTTTTTTCATTTTAAAATTCATATTTTTAAACTTAAAAAAAAAACATAAATATAATTCTTTCTCAAATAATTTGTTTACTATCTACATTCTTACTACCAAAACTCCAAATTCCAAAAGAAAAGAAAAGCAAGGAGAATAATTGTTATTATAAACTCCAAATTTAGATTATAGCCTTGCTTTTAATTTTGATGTAATTTTTTGTTAATAACTATTGAATATATAGAATGATTTTGAGAAGATAGACCCTGTACTATTTACATTATGCTCATGTTTAAGCCAAATTAAAATTTTCATTCTCATTCTTCTACTTATTTTCAACCACACGTTTTTCAATAAAATAATATTTTCCATCACATCAATAAATTTTCCTTCTTTTTCAACCACACATTCTCCATTAATCTACTATTTCAAAATAATGTGGCTCAGACACACCCTATATATATTATTAATACATACTACGCAAACAGAAAAAAAATTATATATATATATAGACAAACAAAATTTTAATCCAAAATAAGTAGACATTTTTTTTTAACTCGAACAAATGTTCAAACCGACTAACCAAACCAAATCAACTCAAATCGATTTGGTTTTGTTCGGTTTCAATAGTGAATTGGATCGATTTGTATTGGAATTTATTCAAAATAGTTGTTTTGATTCCTGGTTGAGCTCAAAACTAACTCAAATCGAACCATGCCTAGGACTAAATTGACAAGTCTAAGTAATAATTTTCTATCCTTTAAATATTATTTTAGCACGTGACATCAACAAAGATGCATTGAACCCAATTTTAACAAAGTTAAATAAAACTTAGGGTTAAGAAAAACTTTAATCTTGTTGATCCCAAATAATCATTTAAACCCAATTTTAACAAAGAAAAAGATATAGAAAATAAAGGATTTGAACACAGAGTTTTCATCCATTAATCGATCCGAATGTTCATATTTTTCTAAATGTTACTCACCCGTTGAGCATCTTACAAGATTAGATTATGCTTATGATACTAGAATAAAGCTAAGAATGTTCATTACAAATGTACGAAAAATCTTGTAATTCCTACAAATTTCTCTCGTCTCACAATTTTACAAATTTGTTCACCATAATAACTATAGGGGTGTCAACGAGTCGAGTCGAGTCGAACCGAGCCACGAGCCGAAACTCGAAGCTCGAGCTCGGCTCAAGTAAAAATGGTTCGGGCTTCTTTTGCCCGAGCAGAGCCGAGCTTTTGTTCAACAAAAAAATTTAGGCTCGATCCGAGCTTTCGACTCGGGCCTTTAAGAGCCGATCCGAGCTGAGTTGGGCTCGAGCCGATCTGGCTCCGTCTTTTTTTTTTTCTCTTTTTCTCTCTCTCTCTTTTTTTTTTTTTAATATTCACTCTGCCTGCAAACGCGGGTAGCTATGACGTAGTTATTTATTTTTTTTTAAAAAAAAAAAATTTGGCTTGCCTTGGCTTGTCATAGACCAACCCGTGTGTGTGGCTAGCTCGGGGGAACTGAGCCACGAGCCGACCCGGCTCAGACTTTTCCTGGCGAGCCACGGGCTGGCCGAACCGACAAAACACATTAACATCCCTAAGTAAACAACAAACTCTTCTTGCTTTCCTACACTAAGTTCACATCAAATTCACTCAAGATATACAAAAGAATAATTAAAGATCAAATATAGAGAAATCGAGGGAAACCCCATAAAATTAAAGAAGTTGCGCACACAATTGTACTTGAAGATTATGGTTCCGACCATTTTATAAGAGACAACAATTAACCTTTTATTCAACGTATGCAATTGAACCACGTGTGAGACTGAGATTAAGAGTGTGTTTGGTAGAGATTTTTGGGGGAAGAATTGATTTTTGAATAGTGATATAATGGGAAATGAGTGGTTGAAAAAGAAGAAAAAAGTATTGATGTGATGGAAAATATTATTTTATTGAAAAATGTGTGGTTGAAAATGAGAATTGATTTACTGTAGAAAATGAGAATCTGTACCAAACATGCCCTAAATTAGTTAAACGGATCAAAATCGCACTTAAGAGAAACACATTTTTAACAACTTAAAAGCAAGGTCAATTAGCGAGGCACCAAATAGTGAACAAATTTCTGATGTGGGCATTGTCCATTGACAATCATGCTATATGCATATTATAATTTACATTATTTTTTACATTGTGTCACATGCCAATATATTATAGACAATTTAAAAGAAAGAAAAAAACATTTTTTCCACCAATCAAATCTTACCAACAATGATGATGTCAAGTATAATGTACAAGTGACATTGTCCATCGGCAAATGGAGGGTTTGAGAATGACAGGGTCAAAGGTAAACTTTTATTTCCTTTTTTTTCCCCTTCCCTTTTTCCATTTTTTTATTTAATTTCAACAAAATCAAGCATTTTTAGCCAAAGTTGTACAATTCTTTTCAATTTTGAAGATATTAACTTTATTAATGCTATTGCATATATAACGCGCCAACTTTCAACTTTCATCATGAAAATTTGACAAGTCGAATTATATTTTATCCACGTGGACACTTTCGTTAACTATTTTAACAATCTAATTAGAAGTAGGCATTTATTGATGTGTGCATGAATCGATATTTGTAATTATTAAGGAAATATTTATTTGTATCATATTATTTTAATGCGACAAAGGCACAAGTTAATTTAGGAAATGTTTATTATTGACTTCGTGTCAAATGACTTCTTACGTTGCTTGAAGTAGGAACATATAGTTCACATTTGATGATCATAATCTTTTGATAATACTTGTGAAAATAGATGATTTTTTTTTATAGACAATTCAATACTTAAGTCAACAGATATTTATGTATTTATTAAACGCTCCTTTTAATAGAGTAAGGATAAGTGCACGTGGACGGCTCAACTTCCCCTTAAACTAGCTGTGGACGGCTCAACTAAAATATTATATTTATTAAAAAATAATAAAATTTATTGTATCAATGATTATTACTTTAAAAATTACTATCACATTAAAATAATTATAAATCAATTAAAATCTATTGATTCTAAAATATAAAAACGTACATAGATGGAATAAACATTTGTTGTAAAGAGGGAGGGAGGGAAAAATGGGAATTATTAAAAATTCTCAAATTTGATGTAAATGAATAATATAACACTATTTACACTATATTTGGTCCCTGATTGGAGAGCATTTTACACCACACAAAATTTGGTCTTTCGTTGGAGATGGTCTCTTTGGAAATAAATTTTTCTTCGATAATTTTCTACTTCTTTTGATTCAAATTTGTTAAACACAAGATTTTGTACCCAAAAATTGTAGACCCATTTTTTAGTTTTCACTCATTTACATTTCTCATCTTTTCTTGAAATTTCTAGGCACTTTTTGAGTATTATTCCTTGATGATGCATTTGTTCCGTCATTGTTGATATTTTGTGTTAGTTCACTCTATTTTTGCAGTTTTGAAATTTTGATAAAACTCCTTTTATAGTTTCTCAATTTTTGAAATAAATAGAATTTGTATGGTTTTATTTATTGATTATAATCTTTTTTGATTCTCTGTTTTAACTATTTTATATTTTCTGTTCCAATGATTTCTTTTGTTTGTGTTTTATGCATTTATGATGTCATTTTTTGTTCTATCCTTGTTGATTTTCTTTGTTATTTGAACTTACATTTATTGTTCCAAATCTTGGATAAACTCTTCTATCTTATTTTCTCAATTTCTTGAAATTTCTAAGGACTCTTGTACTTTATTTATTGATGATTATCAATTGTTGTTGACTGGTTGTTGATTTTTTGTATTGATTCACTGCATATTTGAGGATCCATCTTGGATAAATTCGGGGGCCGGAGACAGTCTGTTGAATTAGGGGGGTTCTGGAGTTGATTTTGTTTTTGAAACATTATGTGTTAAAATGAGGAAAGTTAGTACATTGTGATAGAGAAAGGAAACAACGGAACATAAATTAATGAACGAAAACTTAACAAAAAAATCAAGAAACATATAAAAGAATATACTAATATTTAATTTAGCAAAATCATATCTTATTTCAAGTGTTCCTTTCGAGTTCTCATACTTCGAGAAATTAATGCCAATGTCAAAAACTTGTATAATAACGGGTATATTTCATGTTTTTTTGTCACAACACACTTTTGTGAAAGTTCACAAAGGCCTTGTAATCCTATAATTTTGGATTAGTTAGGAGATAACTAAAAAAATTAAAAAAAAAAAATTTTGTCAAAAAATTGGAGAGGTCCAGGTCCCCCCCAGGACCCTCCCCCCCTCCGCCCCAGGATAAATTCATTGTCTTTTATATCTCATTTTTCTTGAAATTTTTGGCAGCATTTTCTAGATTTGGTAAAATTTTTCTGGCATTGAAATGTTTAATCTTTCGTTTTTATTTTGTTGAAGATAATATTTGCCCCTAATTGTTTGCAGTTGTGTTCTTTTGTGTGAATTGTCATTTTCTTGTTCTTTATCCCATTTCTTGGATTTCTTCATTTAAAAAATGATTTCATTTTAAATCTTTAATGTTTCGATATAAGATGTAGAAAACTCATACATGAAATTAATTACGCAGATAAAAGAGAAAGGTCGTGTGATGAAAATGTGTCTTCCTTTGAGGGGTGAAATTGTTTATACGTTAAATGGTTTTTGCACTTCTTCTTTGCTTTCTCAATAGGTTCTTAAGTGAAATATGTGGATGATGAGTTACATCGTAAGTATAATAGTCATTTGCATGTTATATGCCCCTGTTTGGGCTACATTATTTTTTTCATTCTCATTCTTCGATTCATTTTCAACCACACATTTTTTAATAAAATAATATTTTCTATCACATCAATAACTTTTCCTTCTTTTTCAACCACATATTCTCCATCACATCACTTCAAAAAAATGCATTCTTTCATTTTAATGTGTACCAAACGGGCTATTAATTCACATTTGACTCGTCAGTGACTGAGGCAAGCAAAGAGTAAAGTCGGGTTCGATTCTAGAACCTAAAAAGGACTTTCGTATGCATCCACCATAACTGGCAAATTCCTTCTAAAATACCAATGTATTTGTTTGATACCTAAACAATATTACCGTTGAATTGGCCTTGACAGTTCACACGAGATTTGAACTTGAATATTTAATTATATTAGTCATCATGTGAAATCATAATTGGTAAAATTTTGTCATTTATTATATTGTAATGAATTTACATGTTGATTTGGTAATATGATCAACTGTTCTTAATCAAGCGATATGGTAAGCACCCCCCACAAATGATAGTTAGAATACAGAAACCCCTTTAGAAATACATGTGAAACTTCTCTAAGAAAGATTGGGGAAATTTTCATGTATAGACTTTTCCCTTAAATTGAGTGTTTAGGTTCCGTATAATAATGAAAAACGCAATGCTTTGTTTCATGAAATCTTGTTTTATATCCGTTACATAACACCTAGGATGAAGATTTGTATAGTAGGTTCGTATTTGCATTAACCACCGATGGACGTGAATCTAGTGAACTGCAATATAATCAATACACCAATTTATTTTCAATAAGCATCCAGCTATATTTTACCATGCAGTATTTATTGAACATGGTATACATTCAACGATTGTGATATTGTACTCTCAAGTCACATTACATTTTTTTACCGCATGCTGCTATATAATGGTTTGCATAGTCTTGGTTGCATAGTATTATACGTCTGATGTATCATGCCACGCAATATTTATTGACGTTTCATGTCGTGCAATATTTATTTAAAAAGTTACATGTCCAACTGTCATGATATTGTACACTCAATATTACATGCCATCTTTTTTCTTATTGCATACTTCTATATTTTAATGTATTTTAAAGTAGTAACATCACGCTAAATCACGCCTTAATTTAATAAAATCGAGATAATAGATTTGTCTTTTAGCATCATCAAATCAAACATAATTACCACTCATGGTAGTTTGAAATTGAAGTATCAGAGTTGAACCAAATAAACACCTAGAAGGGATGAATACGTGAGTAATGCGAACTTTAAATTTACCAGTTATTATTAGCAACAAGTCACAAATAATAATTAAACTAGATGAATTCACATACAAGTTTGTTCTATATTGAGTTGCAACAGTTTATAATTTATATAAATTAAATAACACCTATAATTGATCACAAAGAAAAACCCTTCGAAATGATCAAAAAATTCCAGGCCAAAACAAGTAAATTCTACTATAGACAAATTGACTTACAATATGGTTCAAACTCGATTAACTCCTTGTACTCTCTGGCCTACTTTTTGTAATCACCATGGTCCTCCTAGATTGCATGCTCCTGCACCAGCTTCAGACCTTCTGAAATTATTTATCTCATGTAGATTATCAAGAGCTCATCATTCTTGTCCCATCGGAACTTCTGATTTCCTTCTACGATCTTCAAAACTCTGACAGTTTGGTATTTGAGAATCTGGATTGATGTTTTCCAAAGCGTGGTTGAATGACCTCAAGGTATAGAATTAATGTAGGATTTTCAAATTATGTTTTCTAAGAAGAATATAATGATCAACCACTAGTATGGACATAATATAACTTGAGGTATATTTAGTAAAAGGTGTTTGGGGGTTGTTTAGGACTCAAAAATTTGTTTAAATCATGAAATAGATTTTCCTCGGATATCACCACCGTTCGAACACTAGGCTCGCGCCAAGTGAGCGATGACTCTGCCACTCGAACGGTGAGCTAGCGCTAGGCGGGCGACGATGGTCCTATTGATTTTTCCATCGTGGCACTTGAGCACTGAAGGGGCGGCCAGTTAGCATTATTGAATACGCTCAAAGAATAACGCGGTAGTTGTAGCACAGCTTTGGGGTGTCGTATCCACAGGGAGATAGAAAAATATTTAAATGATCAAAAATACTGAATTGTTCTCTCAAATGTGTAATAAAATTCAATATTGAAACGTGAAATTAAAATCAATAATTCGAAGCGGTGAAGCGTCGGAATTCCCTCAATTGGATTTGATCAATCATATCAATTATTCATTTTTATAACACAATTAGAGATTTTCATCCCGGCACTCTAATTGGAAGATATATCGTGAAAATCAATTTAATTTACAAATGTAATCTTAGAATTTAGATTTAAGACATATTCGCACAATTTTATTGGAACAAGATCAAAGATCGACCATATACATCAAGCATAAGGCAGTAATTAATCCGCCAATAAAGTAAAATTGAGATTAAAATTCAACAACTAGTTTAATCTAACGATAGAAGAATCATGACTGGATTTATGAAGGATATAATAATAGTTAAACAAATCTCAATAATAAATAATTGAAATTGAAACTCAATAAATAGTTTGATTGAATAATGGAAAAGTATGACTGAATCCATGAAAAATCTTGTAAATATTAAATCGATTTCAATATAAATTCAAGAGAACGAAAATCTAAATTCTAGAATTGTTTGACAATGAAAAGATCGAATTAAATGAATAAAAGACATGAAATCATCAATTCCAATCGAGTTCCTTCGTAGATTCACCAAGGGTTTTAGTTCTCCATGAGTTTCTTGAGCCAAAGAGGAGAAAAATGGTGTATGGAGGCCTCATCCATTTGTTAAGTATTTGTAAGAGTCGGAAATTAGATGAAAATCACGTCCAAATTGGTTTCCCAATGAGTTCTAATCGAATAAGGAAAGTTCCTTTCGCGCGCGGATTTTTTGTATCTGCACAGCAGTCGGTAATTTGGTTATAACTTTCTCTTCCGATATCCGATTTGGACGATTCAAAATATGTTAGAAAGATAACTCGAAGATCTGAAACGTTGTTAGAAATAGATCTTTTCCACATTGGATTTTTACTATGTCAAAAATGGGTCTCATGTTTCAGCTAAAAATCTGGAATATATGTTTTGCGAATTGGAAATTGATTTTGATAATATTCAATTCCTTTTTGACTTCTAATTACTTCCAATCGACCCTTAGCACTCTCAAACCTTCATCGTGAGCCCCGACATAATTTTTGAGTATTTGCACTTTAGTCCCTGAACTTTCACTTTCTTCTATTTTTGTCATTTTTCACTTGTTTCTCCTTATTTCCGATACATTCATCACTTGTCCTGCAAAACATGAATTGCATAGAATTAAGCTATATTCCAATATATTAATCAACAATTGCTCATGTTTTGACAGTAAAATAAGTATGTAAAAACGTACTTATCAAACTCCCCCAAACTTGAACTATTGTTTATCCTAAAACAACAACAATATAACTTAACTCTACAAACAGCATGGTTTAACAATATGTCGTGTCTCAGATTTGAAATTTGGTAGTCAGACAAATGAACGATTAGAATAGTGCAAAAATTAAATCAGTCTCCACCTGTTATATGCATAACTTGACGTGTGTGTGTGAAAACTCATGTCATTATATTAAGATTATGATTGGTTCAATCCCTGACCCATAGTAGTCAAATATGTACTTTCCTCACTCGAGAGATACACACACCCCCAAACTTATCCTTCTCATTCAATTTTCTCGAGGTATATCCTAAGTTGAATCCATTCAATTATGTTCCTTACCCTCTTTTAGTTTGGATAGACATTAATCATACAAGTCCACACTTCAACAAGTCGGGATTCTCCTATATTTTTTATTGCTTTAACCCTTAAGATTAGACTAAGTTACTTACTTCTCGTCAAATGTGTAGTTTTGTCAACTGAATGTTTGGGGCGTAATCAATGTATTTGAATTTTTTTCTCCATTTCTTTTTTTCTTTTTATTTGAGTATCTTCTCATTTGCTTTCTATATAACCCATGTAACGAGCTTTAGATAGATAACTCCCAAATCAGATGACCATAGGGCACCAGATTTTAAATCACCCTCATAGGCTTAATCACCCGAGTTATATAGACTCGAAAAGATTTTTTTTTATGTACTCAAAGATTAGTGCAATGCCCATTTTCTTTTAGACATCCAATTTTTAAAACTAACATCTAACTTAAAGCTTTCACCTTGTTTTTATCTCAATGAATTTCAGACAATCCACACAAGGTTTTCATGCATGGAATCCCTACTTATCTCAATGTTTCCCTGTAACAGTTCATTCATCTCCAAACCAACATATATTTGGATTTATGGAATACAACACTAGAGGTTATTAGGTTGTATCACTAAATTCCAATATCCTATACAAAATGAATCGAATCATTACTCAATATGCCAAACATAAGTGGCGTGCATAGGAAATATCAAATTCTACATAAGCAAGTTTAGACTAATCTCATACTGCACTATTTTCTTCATTCACAGCTGACACCTATTCCAATAATCACATCATAGCTGGCACATTTGTTAAACTCAAACAAGCACACAAAGCAATAATTAAAATCTAATGCTGAAAAATAAAAAATTGAATTTTTTTTTTAAAAAAACACAAACATGCGAAAATTGCAGTAAAGAGATGCATGAATAGGTGAATGAAAGCTCATGCTCCACCCCCAAACGTAATTGAAACATTGTCCTCAATGTTTAAGCATAAATACGAAAGAAAATAAGGAAAAGATATCACCTGAGCATGGCAGTGAGTCAACAGAAACTTGAGGTATAAAAAGCCTGAAAGTACTCAATTAAATGGCAAAGCAAAGAAAATGACAAATTTAACTAGAATAAAAATGCAAAAGTAAAAGATAGAAGAAAAAGAACGAACTCCCATTGGGTTGCCTCCCAAGCAGCGCCTTTGTTTATTGTCTTTGGCTCGACCCAATGTTTCCTCCCTAGCCTGCATCCAATAAGTGTGGTTTCAATTTTCTTTGCAATGCACTAAGCTCCTTGGACATAACTAGAGGAGAGCTCAAAATCAGGAGTAGGGACATGCAAGACAAAAGGTAAAGTTCTCTCATAAGAAACTGGCAATGTAAAATAAGAACTATTACCTGACTCTTGATCATCTATCTCAAGATGTTTATTGATGATGAAGTCTATTCCATCCGATTCTAGAGTTTCCTGTGCTGGTCCAAGGAACATACTATCAGCAACCTCTTGAGTGAGTGCATCAATCATGTGTATTTGATGACACTCGTCATCCTCCTCTAACTGCTTCATGATATGGAAAATGTTGACTTCTAGAGTCATATTCCCAAATGATAGTTTCATAAGACCATTCCTACAATTAATTAGAGCATTAGCAGTAGCAAGGAAAGGTCTACCAAGAATGATAGGAATTTTAGAGTCAACATTCACATCATCTTTTACATCCAACACCAAAAAATCTACGGAATAGTAAAATTTATCAATTTGAATCAAGACATCCTCAACTACTCCCCTAGGTCTAACAGTGGACCTATCAGCTAATTGTAAAACCACATATGTAGGCTTCATCTCACCCAAACCTAATGACAGGTAAATAGCATAAGGTATGAGATTGACACTAGCCCCTAAATCTAGAAGAGCTTGTCCAAACTCATGACTCCCAATGATACAAGACACAGTAGGACAACCAGGGTCCTTATACTTAGGTGGGACTCTTTGTTCAATCACTGTACTCACTTGCTCGGTTAAAAAAGCAATTTTCTTGACATTGTGTTTCCTTTTGATAGTACATAAATCCTTAAGGACTTTAGCAAACGTAGGAATCTGTGAAATTACATGCAAAAAGGGCAAATTGATTTTTACCTGCTTTAGATGTTCTAAGATTTCACTATGTTGACCAGCAGATTTTGAGGTGGACTTAAGAGCTAGTGGGAAAGGTGCTCTCACTGGATTTGTCATCACTTCCTTCCTAGGGCTACTCTCTTCAAGCTCACTAGACTCTTTTTCAGTTTCCATAGGTCTTGGAGTTTGTTCTAAGACTTTCCCTGATGTAGTGGTTATGACATTTACCTCTCTAAGATTGTTTACATTAGATCCTGAGGTTTGTGCCATGTATTGCCCCGTAGGATTAGGTTGAGGTTGAGCCGAAAATTTTCCACGTTCCTCTACAGCTAAGGCACTAGTTAGTTTGGAGATATGATTCTTGATTTCCTTATTATCCTCAATAATTTGGGTAATCATAGTCTCAAATTTTTGATTTGTCTTCCCCTGTGCCTCCAAAAAGCATGTAAGGTATCTTCTAAGGAATTTCTAGATGACGTGGGTTGGTAAGAGGGTGTATTAAAGACTCTAGGTGGCTGGGTAGGTTGCTGGTTTTCAGATTTCCAGCTGAAGTTAGGATGATTCTGCCTCCCCTGATTATAGGTATTAGAAAATTGAGCATAAAGCTTGTTATACGTGTCTAAGGTGTTGCAGTGTTCCTCATAAACCCCCCTTATCTCAGCTAGAGTAGAACACTCATGTACCAGGTGATCAATTCCACCACACACACCACATGGTCCAGAAGACTCAATACGGGCAGCAGTAGGTATAAGCTTTGAGTTCTTAGTACGAATGGTTTCCATTTCTCTAGTCAAGGCTTCTACTTTAGCTTTAAAACTATCTTCTTCTCTAAGATGATAAATGCCTAAACTAGAAATATTTCCTACGGGTCGAGACTTATTGGTGCTATTAGTGGCACTAGGGCCAGTCCAGGTGTGGGCTTTCTCAGCTAAGTCATCTAAATATCCTATAGCCTCATCAGGATCTTTTTGTAAAAATTCACCGTTACACATCATCTCAATAAATTGATGCTCCCTAGGTGTTAGTCCCTCATAAAAATAACTCACGATACGCCAACTCTCATAACCATTATGGGGGCAAAGAGCTTGAAGTTCTTTATACCTTCCCACGCTTGATATAAAGTTTCACTCTCTTTTTGGATAAAAGAAGAGATTTGTTTTTTCAAAGCAATAGTTTTGTGGTGGGGAAAGTATTTGCTAAAGAATACTTGTGTCATTTCAGCCCAAGTTCCAATCGAACGTGATCTCAATGAATACAACCAGCTTTTAGCCCTTTCCTTAAGAGAAAATGGGAAGAATTTGAGCCTAATTGCATCCATTGTACCATGTTGATTGTAGAAGGTTGCTACAACCTCCTCGAATTCCCTAACATGCACTCACGGGTTTTCATTCTCAAATCCATAAAAGTTAGGAAGAAATTGAATCATTCCAGGTTTAAAATCTACACGTGGCATGTTGGGTGGAAATATAATACATGAAGGTGTAGATGTAAGCGTGGGGTACAGACAATAATGCAAAGTTCTATAAGGTACATCATGCTCATTGTCAGACATTGTGTTATGTGATGAAATGTCAGTTTTAACAGATATAGAATCAAAAGTAGGGTTAAAAAGATGTTCAAACTCTGTGTCGGCTCTATCCGCAGATCGTTCTCGTTCTCCTTGATACCTGCTCATAGAAAAAGTAAAAGAAAATAAAGTGAAAATAGGAAAAATATAATAAAGAAAATTAAACGAACTAAAAACAAAATAAAAGGAACGATGTCACCCTTTTATAGTCGATCCTTGTGTATTTTGTACCGTCTCCCCGGCAACGGCGCCAAAATTTGATTACGCCCAAAGAATAACGCGGTAGTTGTAGCACACCTTTGGGGTGTCGTATCCACATGGAGATGGAAGAATATTTAAAGGATCAAAAATGCTGAATTGTTCTCTCAAATGTGTAATAAAATTCAATATTGAAACGTGAAATTAAAATCAATAATTCGAAGCGGTGAAGCGTCGGAATTCCCTCAATTGGATTTGATCACTCATATCAATTATTCATTTTTATAACATAATTAGAGGTTTTCATCCCGACACTCTAATCGGAAGATATATCGTGAAAATCAATTTAATTTACAAATGTAATCCTAGAATTTAGACTTAAGACATATTCGCACAATTTTATTGGAACAAGATCAAAGATTGACCATATACATCAAGTATAAGGCATTAATTAATTCGCTAATAAAGTGAAATTGATATTAAAATTCAACAACTAGTTTAATCTAACAATAAAAGAAGCATGACTGGATCTATGAAGAATATAATAATTGTTAAACCAATTTCAATAATAAATAATTGAAATTGAAACTCAATAAATAGTTTGATTGAACAATTGAGGAAGTATGACTGAATCCATGAAAAATCTTGTAAATATTAAACCGATTTCAATATAAATTCAAGAGAATGAAAATCTAAATTCTAGAATTGTTTGACAATGAAAAGATCAAATTAAATGAATAAAAGACATGAAATCATCAATTCCAATCGAGTTCCTTCGTAGGTTCACCAATGGTTTTAGTTCTCCATAAGTTTCTTGAGCCAAAGAGGAGAAGAATGGTGTATAGGGGTCTCATCCATATATATTCTGCTGTTAAGTATTTGTAAGAGTCGGAAATTAGATGAAAATCACGTCCAAATTGGTTTCCAAAAGAGTTCTAATCGAATAAGGAAAGTTCCTTTCGCGAGCTAATTTTTTGTATCTGCACAGCAGTCAGTAATTTTGTTATAACTTTCTCTTCCAATATCAGATTTAGACTATTCAAAATATGTTAGAAAGATAACTCTAAGAGCTGAAACTTTGTTAGAAATACCTCTTTTCTAAATCGGACTTTTACTATGCCAAAAATGGGTCTCAATTTTCGGCTAAAAATCTGGAATATATGTTTTGCGAATTGGAAATTGATTTTGATAATATTCAATTCCTTTTTGACTTCTAATTGCTTCCAATCGACCCTTAGTACTTTCGAACCTTCATCATGAGCCCCGACTTAATTTTTGAGTTTTTGCACTTTAGTCCCTGAACTTTCACTTTCTTCCATTTTGGTCATTTTTCAATTGTTTCTCCTTATTTCCGATACATTCATCACTTGTCCTGCAAAACACGAATTGCATGGCATTAAGCTATATTCCAACATATTAATCAACAATTACTCATGTTTTGACAGTAAAATATGTATATAAAAACGTACTTATCAATTATTCTGGCTACTTTTTCACTTTATTCCATATTCGAACCCAAAAACTCTTAATTGACTTATACAACATCTCAAATAACTCTTTGACTTTTTATAACTTTAATTTTGTCTAAAGAATAGCCAATTATAATAAAACCTAACAAATTATCCCTTTAGCATTACGTGACAAAACTAAGTATTACAAGTCAAAGTAAAACATAACTAACTACCCATAGCCACACTGACACGATTGTAACTTGCTTTTCTGGTTAAATCTATTTCCTGAATCAACAACTCAAATACTAAGTGTTAAAGCGCATGAAACAGTTAAAGAACTATAGCAATTGAGGCATAATATCGTGATCATGCCAGCAAAATTAAAATGCAATATCAATATTAATCAAAACATCAACAATATTAATATCGTAAAGCATCAAAACTCAAAATAGTTAAGCAAATATGATGCATCAACATACATCCAAAATGATATGACAGACCAATTTAATGTATCAACATACATCCAAAATAATATGAAAATACTTGTAATGTCTCTCTAAATATTCTCTCTTCCACTTTTTGTCACAAATGATAAGGAAACATGCTAAGTAAGAAGTCAACTCATTAGTCAAAAATAGCATGTTTGTTAAAATTTCGGTACCTTAACATACACATGATAACTAAAAAATGCAACTATTAGCATGTACAAGTATACTAAATGAACAGTGAACTTTCCCACACACTCAGTTGAAGTCTAAATAAAGTAAATTGAATAAGTGACTCATGTGTGTAAAGTGTCACTAATTCCTTGTGAGAAAAACTCGAAACCTTAAATTTGTGAGAAATGACAAAATGAAAAAACACTGATGAATGAGTTTATTTTTATAATAGTGAAAGTCAAACCCATAACAATTAGGGCCTTTTAAACAATGAAGCTCATTTTTCATGTATAGATTTTTCTTCCCCTAACTGTGTACGTATATAATGTCATATTCTTTTTTTAATTATTATTTTCACATCTTATATGCAGACTCTTCTTTATTAAGGGACTAGATGACCCTTGTAATGAGCTTTGGATTGATGACTCCAAGTCAAATGACCATAAGACATTAGGTTTTGATAAACCCTTTAAGCTTAATTGATCGAGTCAGATATGATCCAAAAAAGAGTATAAGATAAATAAATTTGTCTTTTTAGGGAATATACAAAAACTTAGGTCAGCTAGTTCAATGTCATATCATGTTCAAGGTCACCTCTTAGCAGATGACTGACATTCCAAATCTCACACACACGATCAAAACTTACTCATAAGATCATAATGTGTACAATGCAGATGGTACATGAAGAAACATATAATAAGTACTCCACATAAAACCTAACAAAGCAATGGAAACTACTCTACAATTCATCAGTTATACAACTAGATCACAATAAGCGTGTTCAAGTAAATCAAATAATGTGCTATAGTTTCAAAATTCCTCTATTCTTTTATTTTCATTTTTAAAATAAATAAGCAAACAAACCAAAAAGAATATACAAAGGTTGAGATGGATGTAGAAGTGAGTGGTTTGGTGTTTTGAGAATTTGGATTGATGTTTTTCAAAAGTGTGGTTGAACTTCAGGATCTGGTGGACAATTGGAAGGGTCAATTCCTTACCGGTGTAGCTGTTGTTCTCATCAACCAATTTTCTAGCTATTGGGCAACATAGCCAAGAATGAGTTAGCTATTTTCATAGTTGCCATTTTATTAAGCCTAGATGATCAATTTTTTTTCCCTAGTCTTGTGTTGTGCACAAGAATGGATATAAGGTAGTTTGGTTAGCTAAAATTGTTAATATTGCATTTCCTTTATAGCTTTTGATTCTCATTTCTAATACTTTTTCTTCAGCAAGCATCAATCGGTGTTGATGTAGCTTTTGCGAGTAAACGAAGGGTTTTTCCTTAGTTATATGATGAGTTTTCTTCTTAGAGATAAATAACTAAAGTAAATTTTGAAAAGTTTAATCTTTTATTAGTTGAAGTTAAAATATGAAAATATATTTACTTTGAAAAAAATGACTTTATTTGGTTAAAAGTTAGATTAAAGTATCATTCCCATTTATGAACACCGCCTTGTATGGGATCGTTAATAGCCTAGTGCCTACCTCACATGCATTCCCATTCCCTTCAATCCAACGGCTCAATTGATAAAATTGAGTAAAGTATTTATTTTTATTAGAAATATGGGCTGGATTTCATTAATATCAACCAAAACAGTCTTGTGAATAATACCAATATGGTTAACACTTTAAACATTCATTAATTCAACTGAAATCGAGAATTTGAACATTAAGTATTGATTGAATCAGTAATCATAATGAATAATTAAAAGAATTGAGAAACTCTCAAATTCTCATTAATAAGTGTTGGGAATATATAGCCTATTGCAGAAACAATGCACAGGATAATGTAGTTCTAAAGCTCATAAAATGATGATAAGGTCAATACCTAGTTTGAATCTCAACATGAACTAATAACAGAGTTCATCAATTCAATTAAACCAAGTGACAGTTCAATAATCACCAACATACAGTAATCAACATTTCAGCTTCAAGAAATCAGAGACAGAGTACTTTCCCAATCTCAGCATGCTCGAAATTAGAATACAATGCATTTATAGAATATACAATAATGTAATCCCCATTCACATAAACGTATAACCTGAAAATGAAACCAACTGAGAACTGAAATCAGAACATAAAATGGACAGAAACTCTACTTCCCTTTTCCCGGCCAAAGTAGCGTTCTTCTTCCCTTCTTTTGGCTGAATCCTCTAGGCTCGGGAATAGCCTTCCACACTAGGTAAACCGCCGTCCATAGAGAGTGCAAGAACCGGCAAAGAACGCTCAACACCTGGCTTGGGTCATCGATCCAAAGGATCTACCATAGCAGCCAAGAACAACCCTCTAAATCGAACCTAAACCCTCAAGAACGAACCAGCACTTAGCCACTATTCCAGGCCTAAGTCTACACAGGTAAGGTTAACCAAGGTCGATTTAGGGGTACAGCCAAAATTGGAGGAGGAGCGGTCGATTCAACCGAGAAGAAGAAGGAGAGCATTTACAGAGAGTGAGGAAGAGTATTCCAGAAACCAAAACCCCGTTTTTATGGTACCAAGAGTCAAGCTAAAAAATATCTTGCCAAGAATTCATCTTAACCATCTAATTTATCCAAAGACTAAAATCAAAAGTAGTACAAACCGGGTCAGCCCAATGGGCTAGGAGAACCACAAAGCCCACATTCTTCACCTTGGTTCTCATAACACACTCTCTCGGTTGCGAATTTGCACATGGAAGAACTGTTCATCATCATCGCCCACTACCTGCAAGAAAATTAACTAGTATCAATATGCAATAAAGATAAACATAATTTAAATTTACTTGCAGGCAGAATTTTTGTTCCCACATCAGAGAGATTCCTATCAGTATGAATCTTAACAAGTTCGACTTCACCTTGAGATAGTTTCTCACGAATAAAATGATACTTCACCTCAATATGCTTAGATCTCTCATGATAAACAGGGTTTTTACTAAGTGACAACGCACTTTGACTATCCGTAAACATAACAGGTGTATCATGCATGAAGTTTAATTCTTTTAAGATTCCCTTTAACTACATACATTCCTTAACCGCCTCGGTTATGGCAACGTATTCAGCTTCGGTACTATACAGAGTCACTAAAGGTTGCAGCTGAGATTTCCATGTTATGCAGTTATCACCTAGGGTAAAGAAGTAAGCTGTAGTTGATTTTGTACTGTCTCTATCACCAGCAAAGTTCGAATCAACATAGCCCTTAAGAGTCAACTCCTCAAATCTTTTCTCATACACTAAGCCTAGATTTAAAGTCCCAACCAAATATCTTAATAACCATTTCATACCCGCCCAATGCGACTTACAAGGGTTGGACATAAATCTACTTAGGAGACTGATGGAAAATGCAAGATCGGGTCTGGTAGTAATCATAGAAAACATGACAGAACCTATGGCATTAGCATACAGAATATTTTCCATCTATTTCAATTCAGATTCGGATTTAGGCAAATGATCACGAGAAAAATTCATATGGCTAGCAAGAGACACATTAACAATTTTGCTGTCTTTCATTCCAAATTTTGTTACAACTTTGTTCAAATACGCTTCTTGTGAAATTGTTAACCTATTCTTAACCCTATCCCTTGTTATCACCATCCCTAGAATTTTTCTAGCATTCTCTAAATCCTTCATGTCAAATTCCGATTTTAAAAGATCTTTTAGTTCATTAATTTGAGACTTGTTAGGTCCAGCTAAAAGCATATCATCAACATAAAGCAACAAGTAGACTTCACAACCGCTCTTTATGTCATTAAAATACAAGCAAGCATCAAATTCACTTCTTTTAAACCATATCTTCAGTACATAGATATCAAACCTCTTGTACCATTGTCTTGAGCTCTGTTTCAGCCCGTATAAAGATTTCTCTAACTTGCACACATAATCAGACTTGCCTGTAGCCACAAACCCTTGTGGTTGGTTCATGAAGATATCCTCTTCCAACTCTCCGTGTAAAAATGCAGTTTTTACATCAAGTTGTTCAAGTTCCCAATTGAATTGAACAACAAGAGCCAACATCAGTCTGATCGTCTTGTACTTAACCACGTGTGAAAATATCTCATTATAGTCCACACCCTCTCTTTGAGTATAACCCTTAGCCACTAATCTCGCCTTATACCTCACAGAATCATTAGGGCTCAAACCTTCTTTTAACTTGTAGATCCACTTACATGGAACTAATTTCTGATCTTTTGGTTTCTTAACAAGTTTCCAGGTTTTGTTATCACTCAAAGATTTCATTTCTTCCTGCATGACTTTTATCCAGTTTTCAGAATAATTTCCATTAATAGCTTCTTCATAACTAGCAAGTTCTATCTGTTCAAGGGCTTCACCTGAAATTAAGGCAAAATCAGTCAAACTTAGGGATTCATATCTCGGATTAGGCCTGATCTGCCTTCTAGCTCTATCCCTAGTAAGCTGGTAATCTTGATTAGGTGGCTGATCATTAAAATGTTCAACTTCAATTGGTTCAGCGTTATCTTGAAGTTCAGTCACCTCTTCAAGTTCAGTTTCAGTTTCAGGTTCTTGATGTGTAAGGTCATTACCGTCATTCCCAGGTATAGGTGAATCAAGCTTAGTAAGCTTCACCTCAGTCTGAACACTCGTCGCAGTTTCAGATTTGTTAGCTTCATAAGTTTTCTGTTTTAGACATGACATTTCAGATTCATTAAAGACTACATTCCTGCTGTTAATAATCTTAATACCTTGAACCCCTAAAACCCACAACCTATAGCCCTTCACACCCTCAGGATACCCTAACATCACACACTTGACCGCCCTCGGCTCAAGTTTCCCTTCAGATTGATGTGTGTATGCAGCACATCCAAACACCCTCAGGTAACTCAGATTTGGAGGTCCCCCGTCCACAACTCCTGTGGAGTCTTAAATCCAATACTGCTGGACGGTGACCTATTAATCAGATAAGCTCCAGTACTTGCAGCTTCAGCCCAAAACCCTTTGGCAAGGCCAGAGCTAATCAACATACACCTAACTTTGTTCATTATGGTCCTATTCATTCTCTCAGCGACCCCATTTTGTTCAGGTGTGTATTTAATTGTTCTGTGTCTTGTTATCCCTTTCTACTTACAAAAATTGTCAAATTCGAAATAGTAGAATTCAAGCCCATTATCAGTTCTTAATGTTTTAAGTTTCTTTTCTAACTGATTCTCAACCGACTTTAACCAAATTCTGAATTTCCCAAAAGTTTTCGACTTAGCCTTCAGAGGATAAATCCAAACTTTTCTTGAGTAATCATCCACTAAGGACAAGAAGTACTTACTTCTACCAAATGTGGAATGCTTCTCAGGACCCCATAGATTAGCATGAATATAGTCCAATGGATTGCTGGTCCTATGAGAGCTAGCTTCAAATCTCACCTTATGTGACTTACCCAAAACACAAGTTTCACAGAAGTCCATTGATTCAATATCATCTTTTCCAAGCAATTTTTTATTACTTAAAGATTTTAGCCCCTTAAACCTAATATGACACATTCTGTTATGCCAAAGTTCCGTTTTGTCTTTACTGACAGTAAGAAGACTCGAATCAGGTGTAGTTTCAGTTCTACCCTCCAGATAGTACATCTCATTCCTCTTGGGTCCTTTCATAACTATCAGAGATCCCTTAAAGATTTTCAGAACGTTATTCCCGGATTTAAAAGTATATCCCTCATCTTCAAGAGTACCTAAGGAAATGAGATTCCTCTTTAAATTAGGGACATATCTAACCTCCCTGAGTTGCCTGACAACCCCATCGTACATCCTGATGGCTATGTCACCAACTCCAACCACATTCTAAGAATTGTTATCTCCCATGTAGACCTTCCTAAGCTCAACCTCTCTATAGTTATAGAACCAAGACCTTTCAGGGCACATATGAAAGGTGCACCCTGTGTCTAGGATCCAATTTTTATCAAATTCCCCCTCAGACACATTTAGGACATGTAGACTATCAAATTCAGAAACAACAGCAGCGTTGTTTTGATCAGTGTTATTCAAGTCTCTCTGTTTTTTCTTCCAATCAAAGCAGTCTTTCTTGAAATGCCCTAACTTTCCACAGTTATAGCATTTCTTACCACTTTTATCTTTAGATTTCGATCTCATTTTAGACTTTCCCTTTTTGTTATGGAAGTTAAATTCTTTCATTTCAGTTCTTCCCCTAACAAACAAACTTTCTTCCCTCACATTAGTTCTGTTATCTCTCTTTAGTTCAAGTTCTCTCGATTTCAACGCATCTACCACTATAGCCTGCGTAAGAGTATCCCTGCCATATTTTATTGCGTTTCTGATTTCTTTATATGATTCGGGCAATGAATTTAACAATATGACCGCTAAATCCTCATCATCGAACTTCTTATCATTACGAGCCAAATTTTTAACGATTATGCTATAATCGCTCAAATTCCCCTCTACATCCTTCCCCGGGTCCATCTTAAAACTAAACAGCTTTTCTAACAGATAAATCTTGTTAGGCAAAGTCTTAGTCAAGAATAAGGCATCTAAGACAGTCCATAATGTCCTAGCATCTTTAGCATGATCAACTTGTCTAACAGTGTTATCAGATAAATGCAAGATTATGGAACTGTATGCAATTTCATTCATTTCTTCTATTTCATCAGGTTTTGCTTTTAACTCGTCAGAAAAAGTCAAAAGATCATCGAGAGTTTTAGCAACTCTCTGTTGGACCAAAATGGCCTTCATTTTCTGTTTCCAAATTGAGTAGTCCCCCTTTCCATCGAATTGCTATAATTCGACCCTCGAATCCATTCCAAATTCTGTAAAAGGGTGGGTCGTACTCATGGACAGAACAAAAAAGGTTTTGAAAAAATCTTTTCCAGATGATCAACACACAATATGAATGCAGAGTTAAAATCGATGTCCAGAAATGAATCACAACAACGAATCAATTTCGATCACTTAAACTTCAGTGTGATGTGTGTGCCGGTGTGATTCAAACTTAGGCAATGCACAGGTATATAGTACAAATAAACGTGCCAAAGTATAAAATGGTAAAAGTTCCAAACTTAACCTATCGGAGAGTTTGGAATAATCTTACCAAACTACTGTTGAAAAACAGTAACAATATACCACCAACCCTCGAGGTTAAACAAGCCAGCCAGTTTCCAGAATCACCAGTCACCAAATCAGTCAACAATATGCACAACACAAATTCACAATAATCAATATCGAATTAAAACACAGGATGCCACGAAAAACAATGAACCCTAAATTTTATGAAGGATGCAGTTAAAACCCTAGATCAAAATCTAGCTCTGATACCAGATGTTGGGAATATATAGCCTATTGCAGACACAATGCACAGGATAATGTAGTTCTAAAGCTCATAAAATGATGACAAGCACAATACCCAATCTGAATCTCAACATGAACTAATAACAGAGTTCATCAATTCAATTAAACCAAGTGACAGTTCAATAATCACCAACATACAGTAATCAACATTTCAGCTTCAAGAAATCAGAGACAGAGTACTTTCCCAATCTCAGCATGCTCGAAATTAGAATACAATGCATTTATAGAATATACAATAATGTAATCTCCATTCACATAAACATATAACCCGAAAATGAAACCAACTGAGAACTGGAATCAGAACATAAAATGGACAGAAACTCTACTTCTCTTTTCCCGGCCGAAGCAGCGTTCTTCTTCCCTTCTTTTGGCTGAATCCTCTAGGCTCAGGAACAGCCTTCCACACTAGGCAAACCGCCGTCCATAGAGAGTGCAAGAACCGGCAAAGAACGCTCAACACCTGGCTTGGGTCATCGATCCAAAGGATCTACCATAGCAGCCAAGAACAACCCTCTAAATCGAACCTAAACCCTCAAGAACGAACCAGCACTTAGCCACTATTCCAGGCCTAAGTCTACACAGGTAAGGTTAACCAAGGTCGATTTAGGGGTACAGCCAAAAATGGAGGAGGAGAGGTCGATTCAACCGAGAAGAAGAAGGAGAGCGTTTACAGAGAGTGAGGAAGAGTATTCCAGAAGCCAAAACCCCGTTTTTATGGTACCAAGAGTCAAGCCAAAAAATATCTTGCCAAGAATTCATCCTAACCATCCAATTTATCCAAAGGCTAAAATCAAAAGTAGTACAAACCGGGTCAGCCCAATGGGCTAGGAGAACCACAAAGCCCACAATAAGCAACCAAGTTACAATCTAATTCTAATTTTTAGAGAAAATAACAAGTTCCGATTTACTATTTTAAACAAGAGACAAACTCCAGACAACAAATCTAAACGAATCTTCTAATAATTAAAATAAGTAAATATGTTAGGAAAAACATTACTTAAATTAGGAAAATAATTAGTTGAAATTAAAGGGGTCGTGTTTGGCTAATTGCCGTTAATATAACTAGTTGACTTTGGATCATTAAAAACCTCGATAATCAAAGTCGATCCTCCTAAAAATCGTAATATCGTTCTTTCGTATTACTACCACAAAATTTATTAAATGCACCACAATTTTTTACTTTTTTTCTTATTTACTTAAGGATTAATAGCATAACTAAATGAAATACGCAAGTGGATGATTACGAGTCTGATTTGTTCTGTTTTTGTCATTCAAGTGTGTTATTGACACATGAGATAAATAAAAAGGTAATTATATTCACATCACTATTTTTCAATCGCATTCAGATGTTCCTAATCTTCACTTAGTACCACATTGTGTTTTCAATGTTTTTCATTGAATTTTTATCCTTAATATTCCATCAATTAGCCATATTGTCCCCTAATATTATTTTTGCTTAATTAAAATACGAGGAAAAATAAGTTTTTTTATGCCATCGTAAAAAGAAATTTCGGACGAAAATCATCAGTAAAGACAAAAATATGCTAATTAATAAAAGATTGAGATGAGAATGTATTAAACAAAATTGGGAATATCAGTATAACAATAAACAAAGATAAAAAAAAACTTTTAGGCTATGTTTGATAGCCAAGGAATTCCATGGAAGTAGGAAAACGTTTTCCATTTTCCCAAATTGTGGTGTTTGATAGCACAAATTTTCCTAGGAAAACATTTTCCACATTTTTCTAGGTACAATCATTTGATGCACAAAAGCTTGATTTTATTTTCCCACCTATTTGGTGGGAAAATATTTTCCACCTTTTTTTTTTGTTGTTGTTTGCAATGGGAACAAATTCTAGATACAATGGTTAAAAAAAATTTCACTTTTATTGACAACTTCCATGCAAAACAAAGTCAAACGAAAAATATTTGGTATGGTAAATTTTTTTTTTTCAAATTTTTTTTTCAAAATTTTTTTTTTTACAATTGGAACAAATTTTAGACCCAATGGTAGAAAAAATTATCATTTTAATGGACAAATTTCATAAAAAAAGAAGCCAAATGGATACCAAACTTTCAACATTTTTCATGGAAAATTATACCAATCAAACATAATTAATTACAATTCCCAATAAAACATTTTCTAGGAAAATCAATTCCCTGTAAAACATTTTCTTTCCACCAATTTTCCACCCTTACAATCAAACGGACCCTTAGTACAATATAATTAAAATGTGATGCACTTATAAAAAATCGTGGTGTCAATAATCAACATAGCCACCCTAAAAAAATAAAAATAAATATTTGAATTGATAAAACGGCACTCTCAAAATGCAATTTTTAAAGAAAAATACAAATTCGGTCTAAACAATCCTCAATTTGTAACGCCTGGGTGTGGAGTGTTAGGGTAGAGGTTAACCACCACCAAACACCACCTACCCAACTTATCCTCCACTTCTTGTTTAATTTCATTAAATTCAAGCAATTTTTGCCATGACATGCATTTTTTCTTTAAATTTGATGACTACGACTTTATCTGCTTGGTGGCCATTTTTTTTGGAAAAGCGTTGTTTTGAACAGTGAATTTTTGAAAAATATGTGGTTAAAAAGTAGGGAAAAATTTTAGATTTACATGTAGAATATTTTATTGTGTGAATATATGATTGAAAATGAGAAAATAGAAAAAAAGAGTTTTAAAAGAACGAACGACAAATATGGGCAAGAGTGAACATACCTTTGCTTACAAAACACGTCAACATTACACGTCAAATGTATCGCTATCTATGTATTCATTTCCGTTAACTATATTAATAGAAACGTAGACGATGACCAAACTAAAATAAGTTAAAAGTAATTGGACCACCAATTATTTGTTCCCTCTTTTACTTTGTACGTATATTCCACAATTCATAGGACAATCAGAAGTCTTTAAGTGCATCAGAGGGAAAAGAATAAAGCCAAAGGTTTCTCTGATGCAGACGTAATACTACAACTAGCAGTATCCAACGCCATCCTATTTATTTATGAATGCGCCTACCTAAAGACTTAAAGAGAGGCAATGAGTGCATTGCCTCTCTTTTGAAGGTCAAGTAATTTCACTTAGCTGTGAAGAGGAACTTCCTGGCTCGGTTGAAGAGAGAAACGAACTAAGACCTTGTTTGGTGGCTATTTTTTTGAAAAAAATAATGTTTTGAATAGTGAATTTTTGGAGAATGTGTAGTTAAAAAGTTTTGAATTTTTCTGTAGAATATTTTATTGTGTTTATATGGTAGAAGATGAGTGTGTACAAAAAAATATTTTGAAAAAATGAGAGAGAAACAGTGCCTAAAGAAGTAAAAGTTACTTAGGGATGGTAATGTGTTGGGTGGCTTAGCAGCCCAGCCCATGAAGACACGAGTCTCAGTTTGGCACTAGATTCACGGGTTTAACGAGCTGGCTCTTTGGGCAAACTCGTAGGTCCACAAGCCAGCCCACTTCCCCTGCAGGTTTTGTTGAAAACCTCTAAAAGCAACCTCTTAACTTGATTTTACTTATTTTTTTAAAAATACTGAATTTAGAAATAATAGAAAAGAAACAAAGTAAGCCGTCTTTGGTTTATAAAAAAATTAGATTTTTTAATAAATTCTAAAAAAAAAAAATTCAATGAGCCCCTATTTGTTATAGATTAAAATCAAGATATTTAAATTAAAGTCAACAATTAATTTTAACCACACATTTCATTAACTTTTATCAAAATCTATTAAAAATCTGATTTTAATCCTCACAAAACAAGGGCTAAATATGTTATTGAAAAGTTAATAAAAGTTGTAAATTTTATGAAATGTGCAATTGAAAAAAAAATGTTATAAAAATGGACCGGATTGGACCGGACGAGTTCAATGGAAAAATGGGGAACCAAACGAATAACCGGTATGCTTGATGCTTATAACCTGTATGCATGTAAATTGGATAAAAACCCAAAAAATCGAATGTGCAACTGAAAATCGACGGCCCAGTTGCGGTTTAAAGGGGTTTTACATTTGTTTTGAGAAGGAAAAAAATTAGAAGAATCTGGCACTGATCTTTATCTAATTTCTTTCATTGAGGGTGCGTTTGATTGCAAGGGTGGAATTTGGGTGGAAAACTGTGTTTGATTAGTATAATTTTCCACCTGTAAAATATTGAAATTTTGGACCTTTTGGTATTCGTTTAACTTTATTTTTTATTGAAATTGTCTATTAAAGGGATATAATTTGTTATAATTGGGGATATACTTTGTTTGAATTGCAAAAAAAAAAAAAAAAAAAAACTTTGAAATTGACAAAATTATAAAAGGCCCTTCTAATACAAAATTGAGGCCAGTTTCCTAATCTCCTCCTTGGCTTCGTCTCTCCTGCGCTCCTCCTGGCTTCTCCATCTTCTCCTAGCAACAGAACCAGCACCAGCAACTGCTATTGCAGCACCACCACCACCAACTCCAACGTTCGTGATAAGGTACTCAATGTCCGGTTGTTGGTGGAGCGTAGCAAAAAGGATTGGCCAGTTCGATTCGAGCTAAATTGACGAAGACCCATATATGTATGGTGTCCATCAAAATGAAGAGGAGGTAATGGTGGTGGTACACGACCGTGAATCTCAACGCCGGCGTAAAAATTTGGGATGAACTGTGCGTGGTTCGCTGCATTCGAACTGGTATGGAATTGAACCTGATTTAAATCGTTTCTTGATGATATGGGACCATGAAACTGCTCTCCGTGATGAGTATTGGGGCCTGTAATGGAGTATGGTCGTCGGTGTTGGAGGGTTGGCCGGAATAGGTGTTGAAACCGTGCATGAAGGCTTGATTTTGAGCCCGAATTTCGTCTAATTTTGGAGGTGTTATGTCCGGTTTTTGGTATGGAATTGAAGAGTGGGATGAGGACATGTTGACGGTGTGGAAATGCGTTGGTTTGTCCGGCGGCATACTGGATGAATTTGGAGTCGAAGGTGCCAGTGTAGTTGATGAATTTGGTTGCAATTCCCACTTGCCAAGAAAACAAAAACCAAGCTGAATCATGGGAAAACGAATTCCAGTATTTTGAGGAAAAGAGGATCACGTGCTGGTAAAATGGAAAATGTTATATCCTATCAAACAACCAAAAAGTTAAAAAAATGGTGGAAAGTTTTCCATCTTGCCTGGAATTGAAGGCCTATCAAACAAGACCTTACATTAGGCTCACTGATGCAATATGTGTTACACAAATATCTGCAAAGAAATACGAAGAAATGAATGAAAAAGGAACCTGTTAAAGAATAGAGAGGCACCGTCTTTCTATTCTCTCAATTTGTTGGTAGGATTTAGCTTTATTTGGGCTCATTTAGTTCGATTAAGTTGCATTTGGGCCCATTTAGTATTAATTTGATGAAATGAGTATTAAAATAAGTGGTAATTACTTAAAATAGTACTTTAAGTTTTTAAACTTCCAAAATCAGATTGGAAGTTTAATATTTCCAAAATCAGATATTTTATAATAGATACAATTTTTTTTATATTTAATTAAATATTAATAATAATATTATAAAAATTAATTTCCCCCAACCCTAAATCTATCCACCCTAACTAAACTAATCCATTTCTCTACACTCTCCACTCTCTCACCTCTCACCACCGTCCGCCTCCTCTCACACCACCGCCCACCGCGTCCTCCCCTTCTCCCTCCCTCCCTGCCAGCGTACCGCATCGAAGCCCAACTGCAGTGGCGCTGTCTTCTCTCATCTCGTCTCTGTCTTCTCTTATCGCGATGCCTTCTTTCCTCTTTCGCGATGCTGAGACGTAGATCCAGATTATCCGTCTGTTTTTTCTTTTTAAAAATTTTTTTTCAGTTGTGTGGTGGAGGTCTTCGGTGCGGCAGAGATACTGCGATGGTTGTGTTGCTGTGGGTGTGCGTGTGTAAATGCGTGCGTGCGGGGTGCAGTGGCGGTGGCCATTGGGTTTGTGTGTGGGTGTGGCGGTGGCGGTGGTGCAGGTGCAGGTCATTTTGCAGTTGGGTGCGTGTGAGGTGAGGGTTGTGATTTAAGGCAGGTTGTGGTTATGGTGGTGGATGTCGGTGGATCTGACGACAGTGAGGCATTGATGATGGTGAGATGTTGGTAAGGTTGTGGGTGTGAGTGCTGGCGGTGGGTGGTGTTTGACGGTGGCTCTGTGCGGTGGTGGTGTTTGACAGTGACTCTGTGTGTTGGGGAGGGTGTAGTGTTGGTTTTGATTTTGTTGCTGGGAAGTGGCGGTGGTGGTGGTGGTGTGGCTGTTGGTTGTGCGTTTCTGTGGTGGTGCTGTGTTAGTGGCGAGGACGACCGCCACTGTTTAGTTTGTGGGGTGTGATTTTTTAAGGCAGGTTGTGGTGGTGGATGATGATCGGAATCGGTAGTGGGACTGTGATTAAAAATTAACATGTGACTAATAAATTTGAAAATATGTGATTAATAGATAAAAATTATCATGTTATCAATCATTATAAACAAACAATCATGCGTTTTGACTTGTGACCTAGCCTGTGACTTGATTTATGACTTGTGACTTGACCTGTGACTTGATTTGTGACTTGTGACCTGAGTTGTGACCGTAAAAAAAATATGTTAAACGTACAAAAAAAATATAGCAGAGCAGTCGCCGAAAAAATAGACACCGGAATGGTCGCCGGAATAATCGTCGGAACGGTCGTCGGAAAGTTCGCCGGAGTAGGGCGGTGATCGGAACGGTCGCCGAAGCGGTAGGGGTAGTGACGGTGGGATAGGTTAATTATATTATATTATAATTAAATATTTAATAATAAATTAATTTAATAATTTATTATTTCATAAATAAAAATTTAAAAAAAATAAAAAAAATCTGATTTTGGTAACTTTAAACTTGTGTTCTTCTTTTTTAAATAGACTAAATTTATACTCTTGAATATGTAATCTTCCCTTAAAATAATCATTGAAAGTTAAATAATGTATATTAAAAATACTCTTTTACTCGATATAAAATTTTAATAGGATATATATCCCTATATAATTTTTTTAATTAATTATATTATTTTCGATTTCTACCATATATGTGTTTAGATAGAAACTATGATAAGAATTATACATTTGCTAAATTTTACAAACTCCTTTGTTAATGTTGGAATATGAACAATCACAATCTCCGCATAATACAACTGTCCAATTGTTCAAATCCACATAAGGGAACAAAAAAGAGAATATGGTTTCTCTTCTCTTGTACTACCAAGATTATAAATATGTGCTATGATTTCTCAAATCCTAACAGTTTATTAATAGAAGTTCAAGTGGGCCGGCTCATTGATTAAACTTAACCCGATCCAATATTTAATAAATCTAATTAATTAAACTTGGTCCATAAATTAATTAATCTAACTAATTAACCTTGTCCCATCAATAAGCAACACAATTAGTTAATTCTACAAATGTCCAACATATGTCAATTAATTAATTAGTAATATCATTCTTCTAGTTTTCCTTATTGTGTGTGATTCATTAGGTTCCCGATTATGATACTAACGAAATGAATTAATATTTTAATCTAAATAGATAAATTAAAATACTCTTTTAATTTGTCATTAATTCAACTAGATTAATTAATTCACATTCGTCGTCGCATATTGATATCTAACAATGTGTTAGGACAATACATGTTCAGATTGACATTTAACAATGTGTTGGACAATACATGTTATGGAAAGTATTATGTGGTATGACAAAATCAAACTTGTTCTTTTACCATGGAATTATAATACATTCATCAATATTATTCGATCAATTACAAGATATAGACGTATGTCAATCTCGATGATCGATCATATTTTTCATCCCACTTTTAAGTCAATATTACTTATGACCACACCTTAGGCTAAGATTTTGTTATCAACTTAACTGAATAATATGTAAATCATAATATTTTTACTATCTGAGAGTGACGAATTATCTATTAATCATTCACAACATTTATATAATTCTGAACATTTTGAAACGATACCGTATTAGCGACTATTGACAGAGCAATATCCAATATCACCAAAGTATAACTATCCTCATATAAGACAATATGATGATCTCAAGTCAAAAGACTAATTCAATTACTAAACGTTAGAAATTAACCGCTGACCATCAGATAGTTATCATGTGGAATCTCTTTAGCGAGTCTCCAATATTTTGTTCTTATAACAAAATGTTCACATATCCATTTAAATGTCACTACATTTTAACTTGTGGAATCAACTACTTACTTCATAATTAAGAAATGCCACAAGTGCAGATCTATCCGTGGTAACGATATTCGTATTGTTATTACTTACGACCACACATAATTTAAGATTCAATCACACGTAATTTGTGTCTCACAATCACAACTCATGTGATTAACAAATTACTAAGACTTGATTCTACGAACTCTATTACTTAATTTATTGAAATATTAATTTAATTAAATAATAGATCTGTCATAAATAAAATGTTTCAATTATATATTAAAAGTGTCGAAGCCCAAAATGATTGAATTTATGACATAACACTTGCATTCTTTTGATCTGAACAATGGGCAAGACTTTCACCAATGTTATCAGAATGTATTCCTCAGGTCACGAAAATTCGAGAAAACGAACCAAAATTTGAGATCCACGTTTCACCTAAATTTCTTGTGCCAAATCGGGCCACCACTTGGTATCAGAATAGCTAAACCCACACCACATGATGACATGCATCAGTTGGTGAAAGCAACCTAGGCTAGGTTACCTAGCTCTTCAAATCCTATTTCGTCTGATTAGATATGTCTCTACCAGACGGAGATGAATTCTATTTAAAAAAGGTTGAACCCCAACCTTGAGGGCCCCCACCGACCCTGCCCTGGACCATTGTGGAGGAGGTAAATCGCAGGATGTGCCTCCCAGGAACCAGGGTGGAGAGCTTATGGATAGGCCTGGGCTATTAACCCTATGGTAACTCCCGCTTGCAACAAAGTCAATTCCACCTTGTGGGGAATCGAACTCTGCACACTACCGCGCTGAGCCCTAACCGCCCTCCCCTTTGCCACTGGGAGATATGCCCTGGGGGCAAGATGAATTCTATTTAGGAAACACCAGTCATTGTTTGTTTGTTAAAATTTATCCACGCACTTCTCACTTCTCAGGGGCCAAAGCACCCTTGCAAGTTAGCTTTGCCTGCCTCCTGATCATCACAAGCAGCCATAACCTCAAGTAAGACAAGCCCTAGTACAAAAGCATAAAGGGAAAAATTCTGAGGTTTCCTCGAAAATGAGGTCCGAGGGGACAGAGCAGCCTTACAAGGAGGAAGAGCGTGAATGAGAGGAGGGAGAGATTTAAGAGGGTTTAGAAGTTGAGGCTTCTACTTCAACTTCTGATGCACGGGAGAGGACAAAAGAAATGTTTGAGAAAGTTCTCCTGTACATCTCGTATTGGTTTACAATAATGCTAATAATTTGGGAAAATTCTACTTGTACCTAATAATTTACTTAGGGCCCTGCTGGTACAGCTTTTTCAACCAAAAAAAAAAAAATCACTTTTTGTACCGTTGGTTTTTAAATTCTGCCGCAATTGTTGAATGTTTGTCTCACATGTGGGCCTACTGGTTGGAAAAAAGGGTCACATTTTTTATCAAAATTTGGTGAAAATCGCCAACAAACACGCCCTAATCTTTTACCGAATCGACAAAGATTACGGCCCCCTAAAAACTTGTCGATTCGGTAAAAGATTAGGTAAATTATTATGTACGTGTAGTTTGGTCCTAGTTTTTGTACCAATCATCTGCTTTCAACACTATATCTGTCAAATAGGTGGACAAAATCATCTGGCAAAATGGCTTAACTCTTGGTTTTATCTAGATGAATGCCGAGTTTATAGTTGTTTTGCAATAAAAATTATAACAAATACATTCTTATTTGTGACTGAAACTTCTGAGAATCCCTCTTTTTATGTAAGTTGTTTGCTGTGAGATTTCGATAAATATTTTATTTGGCATGTGCACGGAAGTTAACAAGTTGAGTGGTTTCTTCTCAGCTTTACTAATTTGTTGGTAAAAAAATTAGATCATGACTAAGTGTTCGTTTGGCAGGATTTCTGCTTTTTTTTTAAAAAAAAGTTTCGTGGTGAAATTATTTTAGGTCATTTTTCTCTAAAAACTCTTCTACCAAGATAAAATATTTATAGGAAATTATCATCTTCTAACAAGATAAATGCCCCGTTTGGTCCCCTTTCTTTCAAATTTTTATATTTGAAATAGTGTTTTTTTGGAGAATGATGGGTTGAAAAAGAATGAAATTTTTCGTAAAGATTTACGTATAATATTATTTTATGAAAGATGTTATGGTTGAAAATAAGATAGAGAAGAAAAAATGAGAATAAGAAAGGGGGTCAAACGGGGACAAAATACTTCTAAAAATTTATTCAAAGATGTTTAAAAATAACTTTTTATTTTCGAAACAATTTTTGACTTTTCAAAAATCGTTCAAAGTGAACTTTAAGTACCAAATCTTGTGGTTTGATTTATATTTTGTTGGCCAATCCTTCATAATTCACATATAATTTACGTATTTGTTGATAGAACTTTGTAGTTAGCACATGTTGACTTTGCATAAGTAGATTGTATTCCATTATCTGATTTTAATCTCTAGCGAACACGCCCATAAATAGATTGTATTCCATTATTCGATTAGCAACAATATTTCTCAATATTATCCATTTTATTGGTGTCAATCCTGAATAAAGATTGACTTACTGTTTGGTTTCTGCCACATCTTGTTTCGGATTTTTGTTTTGCCCGAGGTAGTACAAATGTGCACCAAGCTCAATTGTCCAAAGACATTGTTTTAACGTAAAGTAAATGTTGCAGAAATTTACAAGGAATTCATTTACAAGTGTGTCTAGCTGAAATATTATAGTCCCATACAAATTATTTCCATAAGCTAATCCCAGTCAGTATCGAAAAACCCTGCATCTTTCATCTCCGAGTAATAAGCATTATCCAACAGCCAATCTTCCTCCTGAATATATAGCGATAGGAAGCACATAAATTAAGTCAACCCCTATATGGTAAAATGGAAATGTGAGTATCTCTCAATTCAGTTACGATAGTAAATAATTACCTGGAAAAAGTCGGCAAGAAAAATTATGTACAGAAATGGAAGATATAGAGAGTGACGAACTATCACTATAAAATTGTACAACCTGCAGAGAGGAAGACAATCATCTCAAATCAGTTGGAGTAGATGACAAATCTGGTGTTAGTACATGGTCGCAGAAAAAAAAATCACAGTACCAAAGTCCGAAGCCAGCTCCAATTCCAGCAAGCCCACAGGCAAACAATGAAGTTACATCGACTATAAACATGAGGATGACGTAGTTGTAGAATGCTGGTCTTGCTGAAAGTTTGCCCCAGCACACAGTTGGGAATCGGGTTAGTTGGAGGAGAAAAGCAAAAACGAGACTCGACTGAGGAAAAAGTTAAACTCACGTGGCAACTTATCTCTCCACTTTGAATAGTGCACAAATGCTATGTAGCCATAGACTGCTGCAAGCACTAGGGTATGAGTGAACCATACACCCCACTTTCCCCGATGTGTCGTCTCAACATCAGTAAAGAGTGGAACCCCGAATCCAAATATGAATATTACCTGTGAAAGGAAAAGGTCTCACGTGATAACAATCTGCAGTTTTATTTTGTGTGAAGAAGTGCATCTTCATGTCTCTTTTGAAATATTTGTTAAGGAGAGACTCAGGTGGCCTATGAAGTGAAGGAGTGTACAATGGAAGGATCAGAGACTTCATTTCTAGATATGCCTTTAGGAGTATTAACAAATTAATTTACTGTCGTTGCTATACTGTAATATTAACAGCATTAAATATTTGAATAATTTTTACAGACATTATGCAAAATTTTATCAAGGTAGGCATCATTGGGAAACCATGGCCACCACTGAAATGACACGTATAGTATTTCACAAGTCCTGAGCTTCAATTCAAGAAGGGATAATTGCAGCTGCGGTCCCAAACCTTTCAATTTTTTGCGCCCTTTACCCTAACCTTTGATTTGTGCCAGCGGAGGTCCCAAACCTTTAATAAATATGCGTTGCAGGTCCATTTGGACGGTTTCCATCCAATTGACCGTTAGTCAGCAGAAAATAGTAATTTTGACCAGAATTAGTAAGGGTAAAATGGTAACTTTACATATTTTAACCTAAAATAATTAAAAACAAAAAGAAAAGAAAAAAATGGAACTATTCATCTCCTTCTTCACCCCATCCCACCTCACCTCACCTTATCCCTCTACCTCACCCCATTGAAAATCTCCCACCACCGCCGCCACATCTCCCACCACCACCGCCCCCTTCTAATCCCATTTACCCTAAAAATGTCCAACAAAATTGAAGCCCAGCAAGAACCAAAACAAATCGCAAAAGAACCTTAACAAAAGTCGGTCACTCATCATCAACAACAGACTCTATTTTCTCACTTTGAGGCGGAGCAGTGGATCCCATATCCTCCTCCTCCTTCTGCTCCTCCGTCTTGCTCTCCACCTCTGGCTCCTCAACAGGCTTGCACTCGGGCTCCGCTTCATCAGATCTGGATTTCACGGTATCCAGCATCCTCTTACTGATTTCCTTGGAATAAACTTGAAGAATTTCGAACCCATCATCGTCAGTGGTCGCAGCAGCCACAGCGGACAAAAACGCTTCCTTCTCGATCCTGGTCGCTACATCCGTCGCCTCTTCGCGTGGAACAGTGCCGTAACACTTGGATAAAATTGAAGGAGAAGAAAGGGTCTTGATCAGGCGATTTCTGACGGTGTCCCGAGTGCGGTCAGTCGGTGGCCATATGTTGAAGGAAACATTGGAGGCGACGGATCTGTTACGGCACTCATCATCAAATGTCCGACATATGTTACGGGTAAGATGTTGATTAAAATTCTTCGTTCAACAGGTAAGATGTTGATTAAAATTCTTCGTTCTTGTTGGTTCCTTCTGATTTGGTGACAGATCAAAAAATGAACTCAACTACTGATAGCTTCCTCGTTCCAGGCTAGTAGGATATTTGATTGTTATTCCCTGGAAATGTTAGTTCCTTTTATTTTGAAGCTTATGGATTGCTACAGCCTTTTTACATGAAATAGTCATGTGTATAGAATGTTTTCAATGTGCAAATATAATGGTTTTCAGAATTTTTGGGGAAGCTAAGGAGTTACGAAGAATTCTTCGTTCTAGATCTTGCTGGGCTTCATTTTGCCGGACATTTTTAGGGTAAATGGGATTAGAAGGGGGCGGTGGTGGTGGGAGATGTGGCGGCGGTGGTGGAAGATTTTCAATGGGGTGAGGTGAGGTGTAGGGGTGGGCTGGGGTGAGGAAGGAGATGAATAGTTCCATTTTTCTCTTTTCTTTTTGTTTTTAATTATTTTTAAAATATGTAAAGTTACCATTTTGCCCTTACTAATTTTGGTCAAAATTACTATTTTCGGCTGACTAACGGTCAATTGGATGGAAACCGTCCAAATGGACCTGCAACACATATTTATTAAAGGTTTGGGACATTCGCTGGCACAAATCAAAGGTTAGGATAAAATGCACAAAAAATTGAAAGGTTTGGGACGCAGCTGCAATTATCCCATTCAAGAATGAATGGTCATTATTCTAAGCTACTGGAATCATACGTGCATTAGTATGAGCTGTTCATCACTGCAAAGATAGTGTACGAACACATTGGGTGAAAGGTCATGCAAGAGACAAGAATACCAAAAAATGATCAAAAACAGGTTTCACATTGGGATAGCAAGTCAATTAATGTCATAGCAGTACATATGCATTGTGCTGAATAGTTAGAGCATTTATGCTACAGAAAGCAAACAGATATTACCTGGAGAAGTATATCAACAGCCACAAAGACACCTGAAACTATGAAAGTACGTGCCAGAGCTTCCAATCCATTAGCATAACTATCCTGGAGCAAGAAGGCCACTAAGCTAATTTCTAAGAATAGAATTCCACTTTCCGTGAATAATGACAATAGGTTCCAAGCAGTCTCCTTCCCTAGAGAGCACTGCCATTCCTGTTTTCCAGGTAAAAAAATCAAATGCCATCCTAAACTAGATAACCTGGAATCTTTAATTCAGTACAATTATAAAAATCACTTCATTAAACATTGAAAGATGTTAATATGTTTTTGCAAGTTCTTGAATCTAGGAAGCTTCTTCTATCAGATTGCATGCAGAATTTGATGAACACAAGAATAGATGCGGGAAAAATAATGCATGTTCAAGAGCAAAGTATAGTTCTCTTGGAAAAATGACTATACCGAATGATTATATAATGCTTGACATAAATAATAAGGACTTAAAATAGGATGCTAGCTCCAAATAAATGTTAAGAGAAGACTAACAGGATGAACACTTCAGCTTTAAACTAGAAACATCACAAGTTATAACCTCTGTCCTCATCCATCCAGTTAACTTCCTGTGTTTTATTTTGTTACCAATTAACCGTTTGTTTCATTGAGTACAACTATGAACCCTGTCACTCTAAAATATCTTGTCTATTTTGATTATTATTATGTCAACTATATGTTGGTTATAAAGTTTTGCAGAATATTAAAATTTCCAGAATTGACTTGCAGAATGTAATAAAGTATTTCATAAAGTTTTGCCTGAAAGTAATAAGCTAAACGAGTAAGAACAGAAAGCATTAAATGAGTAAAACATAAACAATTGCAGAATTCGGAATGAGGATGATCGAGGCGAGAAGTAGGCTCTCTGTCCTTAAGACGTTTTTATCCCGTCACACGGTACTTGCGGTATGTGGTAAAGCGTCTCTCAAGATACAACGATCAGACACTTACAGAAGCAGCACTTCGACTGCAAGACAACGAACCAAAACGAAAATACTCTCTGTAGACTAATGCAGAAAAAGAAAACCGGAAGACTGTATGTATGCAGAATGAACTCGTGTATGTTTGTTGGTGTATTGAAATGAAAGCCTAAGGATCCTTTAAATAGAGGAGAGAGTTGACAGTTAAACCTCGTACAACTCCCCACTTTGAGCAGTTTCACCACCCACGCACACTTAACTCACGGTTAAGACGTCCACTTAATAATAAACTGATGGTTCGGTTAATAGAGGGAATTAATTGAATTCAGAA
Organism: Fraxinus americana; assembly: GCA_035079005.1. Taxonomy (NCBI): domain Eukaryota; kingdom Viridiplantae; phylum Streptophyta; class Magnoliopsida; order Lamiales; family Oleaceae; genus Fraxinus; species Fraxinus americana. The sequence goes on along the minus strand of CM068706.1, from coordinate 33,707,885 downwards.
AAAATTTAAATAAATTTTATCCAAAAAATTAATATTGACCCGTGCCGTGCCGGTCGGATGGCGGCGGCGGCGCGCGCGTGTGGCCCTTGGTTAGTCTAGACATTGTCTAAGACTCCCCCCTTTCAAAGACTATTGGTACCCCTTGGGGCCCAAACCCATATCCAAACTTGAAGTTTATTAAGTGGTTCAAGGTTGTATGTGGGATTGGAACAGTTTTCCAATTCTTTCCCATTTATTCCTCTTATTTATTGTCCAACTTTCAACCAAAATTTCTCATTCATATTGAAATGATTTTTCACAATGAAATATCCTACACCCATCTACTCGGAACGTAGTATTTAATTGAACATTTATTTCGACAATTCGAACATCGGGTCCCACTTGAAATTGTGGTCAAAGTTGACCTGCTTGGCACCATTTCCAACACTATATATATGACATTCAACTAATGTGCAACCAACATAGCACTTGGGACTTGTGACTGTAAAATTCATTCAATTCCACCCCTGTTTAGTTAAAGATCTTGATTAGATCACCTTCTTAGACTTCTAAGTATGTAATAGGTAAGTACAACAAAACTGATATTAGTCAAATCCCATAACTACTTTATGTATCAGAAGAATGAAGTCTTTGTCCAAATAATCACAAGTAATTTGTAAAATCCAACCAATCCCAGCCAAACGGTCATGTAATTCAGTGTAGAAGAAAATCCAATAGCAATTATACCAAAATTAGCCGGTAATCAAGATATGAACCTAGCCCATAAAATTTTAAATATATGTGAAGGGTAATTAAGTCTGTGCAGATCATTACTTATTAAAATGCAGCCAAAATTGCAGGAAAAAACTGCTAAAAGTCCGTATATTAACAATTCAGAACGGTAAATTCCCAAAAGTCTAATCGTTCAACCTCATATTACATTAGTTAATTTCCTGATCAAAAGCAGCTGAATGTACGATAACGATCTTTAATTCGAGAAAATGACAACACAGTACTGTAAGTTTATAAATTTACATTATTATCGAAACAAAGAATATTTTTTCAGCTGATTTACCAGGTAGGGGAGTAAAAATACCAAAAATTTTCGTAGAGTACCTGAAGAAATGACCAGGCGAGGTTGAGAAGAACGCTGAACCAGATAAGCGCATAGTACGAAATCATTACATAAGACCTGCGGTGGCTCAGCTTCTTGATATTCCGCTTAGCTTGAAACCCTAGGTACAGCACGAACAACACCGAGGGTACAACAAGAGCTGCTTCGCGCCAGAATCCGGTGCACCCTGCGCTTCCCAAATTGTACCATTTGGAAATTGTGTGGGGATCACTCCGTAATGAGGGATCTGTGATGTTCTGAGTTGAAGCGATCGATAGGGTTATATTTGGGGTTGACATCAGTATAATTCAAATTAGAATGAAAATCAAATCATTTCGGAGAATGAAATGCATCATAGAACGAATTCGCAGCCAAATTTAGCTCTCAATTAGCAAAATCGATCGGTCGTTGAAGCGTGTATCAGTGTGATAGAGATATAATTGGGAGGCGTTTGGACGAATTGTTAGGTACTACTAGGAATTTGACACTTTGCCCCCTAGACTTCAATAACTTTTTACTTTGTGCCTTTTTAAAAGAAAAATGCTGCAAGTACAGAGAATAAGTTGAATAACTCACATATTTTTAACAGGAATTTAAATGGTAGCATCATGTCCGTTTGTATGTTGTTTTCCCTCTTCCCATTTTAAATATATTCCCTCCATTTCAAATTCCTGTACTCATTCTGCATAATTTTCCTGTACTTATAGCAACATTCGTCCCAAATGATAAATGGGACGAGAAACATAATTCTTGCCTCAAATTTTTTATTTTATTAATTTTTATATTTCTCAATTTGAATCTTATGTAAAAAAAATTAAAAACAGTATTAATTAATTAAACGGTAACGTGAAATTTTTTATATCCTCGTTCCCTCTTGCTCTATCTATGTTCTAACCTTGACTTTCAAAACAACTGATGGACCTAATGGTTGCCTGGAAGTTGCTATTTGCTACCGAAAAAGTTGGTAAGATAAGATCAAGGCCTAACTAAAGTAGAAAGAATTGAGTTATTCATCCGAGTTCCAATAGCTTCTAAAATGGGGAGTAAGGGTGAAATTTAAAAAAGAAATAACAGACAATACGAATAATTGGGGTAAAAATGCAAAATCCATAATTTTAGAGGGTATAATGTGTGATTAATAATATTTGATGGTATACCGTCAAATTACTAAATTTAGCTTACAAAGATGTATAAAATTAAGAATAACGATAAATGTACATAATTATTTATATTGGTGTATAGATTGACGATATGACATTATATTAAAATTAAACCGATTTTCTTCTCCTTTTTTTCTTCTTCTCTCTCTTCCAAATTATTGTTTCTCTATTTTTGTACACCAATTATTTACGAGTAATATTATTCTAAAGTTAATGATATGACTTAAGATTAGCGTTGGGAATGATGCTTGGTGCACACATTTGTTTACACAATGTCACATGGCATTATCTCATTTGATTTTATTTTTTTAAACTATTTTTTCATCCAATGATTTTTTTGACAACAATGCATGAGTCAACAAGCGGAGACAAAGCTAGGGGGGCTGGGGGGACGACCTCCCCCCCCCCCCCCCCACCCAAGATTTTTCAGTTTCGCCCCCTTGCAAAATTTTGAAATTTTTTTCCATTAATAAATATTGACCCAATAACTTACAGCACATGCTGGCCCAAGCCCAGATCCAGTTAGTAAGTAGATTCTTTTCTGTTTTTGTAGTTGAGCCCATGTAAGCTTAACAAGTGAGCCCGCGTCCTATTTAAAAAAAAAATTAGTAAGCCTCATTCCAAAAATAATGAGTAAATGGCCCAACTCTAATTTTTTGGCCCAAACAAAATTTAAATTCTATTATCCATTTAAACCTAAACCCAAACCATAAACTAATCTAATTCAATTTTCTTCCTATTTCATATTAATTGTCCATCTAACGTTCATATTTTTAATTTGTATAATGTTAGACATATAAATTGACATATTGTTTTTGTATCGACAAACTGATTGTTTTTTTGGTCAGTCGATTTAACTTGTCTATTTTGGTACTCAAAATTGTCGTTTTGAATCCTTTTAGTTAAAAAAAAAAAATTTCGGGGGCGGACCCCTCCACCCCCCCCCCCCCCCCAACCCAAGAGTAAATTCCTGGTTATGTCCATGTCAACAAGTGTGTACAAATGACAAAGTCCTTGCGTTGGTTAGGAAGAGTACCTAGCAAGATTTAATTGACTACTCATTAAGTCCCTGTTTGATGAAGATTAAAATCATTTTTTTGATAGATTTTATAAAAGTTAATGAAATGTGTGATTGAGAAGTGGTGGGTCTTATAAAATATGTGATTAAAATTAGTAATTAATTTTGACTTCGATTAAAATTTGGATTTTAATCCCTACCAAACAATGACTAAGTATAGTAATTTTCTCATTGTTTGATCACTTTATATTATATTTTTAGTAAAATGGTGTGAAAATGGTTCACATGACCTAGACTAGAATGAACTTGCCCATTGAAAAATCGAATGGAAACTGATCGAGTTTGGTCCAATCAATCTAGAGATGTTAATGGCCAAGTCGAGTCGACTTGGCTCACTCGCCTTCAAGGTCGGCTTGTCCCATTGTCCGAGCTGACTTGTGCTCGCTTTGGGAGCTAGTTGAACACGGGTTATTTCATTCCAAGAAAGTCAACTTCACTTAGTTCCATCAACTCACCTTTTAGTGAGATGAGTTGTCGCTCGCCTGATCCGCTTTTCATTTTTATTTGTTTCAAATTCAAATGTGTTTTTTGTGCATCGGGATGCTAAACAGTATTCGATTTTGTAAATGAATTAATATTTCATATAAATCCGTCTACTTCATCTAGACTTGGGATTAGCTACATAATACATAGGTTGAGTTAAATTTGTAAATGAATTAATACATAGGGGTGAGCCTGGGGGCACGAGCCCCCCAACTTTGTTTTTTTTTTTTTAATATGTTTTCTTTCAATTTTCGAAATCATTATAAGATGTGAAACGAAATCAAAATATTGCATTCTTAATACCATTTCGAAATGCTCACGGTCTAGTTTTTTATGTGTTAACGGCGTGCGAAACAACTAATCGTATCAAATGTTACGACTTGTCAAAGTAGGCGGTTTAAAATTAGTATTTCGAAAATTTCAATAACATGCTACTTTAAAAATTCTCTGACAATCGTACGGTATTCGAATCTACAAATCGCTTATATCATCTAAATGCTCGTTTCGAGGACTACATTATAAGCATATCGAATAGTTCAAACATATATCGAAAATAGTTGAAAATGTGTCAAACGTACGTCTTAAAAAGATGCGTCTAACCCAATTTTTTTTAAAAATTAATTATTTCATTAACATTTATCATTTCTGTGATACAAATTTCTCAATGTAATTTGCATTATTTTATTAGGAAACTTATATGGGATATGGCATAAATTTTTTTTGAAATTTTACATCCGAAAAAGTCATATTCTATGCAAATTTTCGGATACAAAATTACTTGATGTATGATTTTTTTGGATGTAAATTTTCGATTGTAAAATTTCTCCCAACTTTTTTACAAGTTCAATTATACCCCCTAACTTTAATTGTATGCGTCCACCCCTGATTTCATACACAATTTCAAGTGAATAAATAAAATAAATACACTGTGCTTATCTTATATCTTCCTCTTCTGCAATTCAACACATTAAATCTGGCAAAAGGTCACCTTCCTCAAGCCATTATGGCATGCACAATTATGTGCTTCTACTTGGTTTGAAATATTATGGTCACATGTTAAAACTCGATGGAAAATACAAATTTTCATCAAAGACCATACGTATTTGAGTGATGATAAAGTTGTAGGTGCCGGGGTTATAGTAACAATATCAGTACTATACCATTGTACATTCCACCCTCGAAGAAAGTCAAAGAAATTGGCCCCTACTAATGAATCATCCTATGTAAAGCTAGGCCAAACATACGATTAAATTAAATCTGTATAGTTCGAATTGAAATGGAAATACATGATTCTATAATTCTATATTGTACCGGGGACATATTGTTTCAAATTTAAACTTTTATTATGAGGTAACTACAAGCAATGTTCTCCTGCATAACTTAACATGGGGATCAAACATTGCAGTTATAGTAAAAATCATTGGTAAATGACGAAAATTATTTTTGAATTTATTCTCTGTGAGATACAAACTTAAAATAACTTATTTGAAGAAAATGAGCGGAAAGAAAATATTTTGCTGGGAATTGAATTGCCTAAAATTCGTTTTACTGAGAATTGTAATTAATTGTTTTTTATTGATATAATTTTTCACTTGAAAAATGCTGAAAGTTTGGTATCCGCGTGACTTTGTTTTTCATGAACATTGTCCATTAAAATCATAATTTTTTCTACCATTGAATCTAAAATTTGTTCCAATTGACAAAAAGAAATTTTTTTTTTTTTTAAATTATCATACCGAATACCATTCGTTTGGCTTTGTTTTACATGAAATTTGTCAATACAAGTGATAATTTTTTTTTACCATTGTGTTTAGAATTTTTTCTAATTGCAAAATAAAAAAAAAAATAAAAAAAGGAAGAAAAGCTGGAAAAATGAAAACCAACAAAACCCAAATAAAACAAATTCAATGAAAAGTGAGAAAATCAGCGTCTGAGTGTGTCGAAAGAAAAACAATTTCATGAAAAAAGTTTGTCATCAAACATGAGAAAAATGGTGTAAATGGAAAATGTTTTCCATTTTCTAGGGAAAAGTTATGTATCAAACACACCCTTATAATCTTCATTCATGCACTGTACAAAGGATGAATAAATCACTCATAACAAATTCAGTTTGTAATTCATGAAAGATTTATGCTACATGTGCATCAACCCCAGGTGCCCCCCAATAGGGAGCCACCACTTGTCAATTCGATAAAATATTAAGTAAAAATTGATGTACAAATAGAATTTTCCTTCATGAAAAATGTAGTTATCTTGTTTTTATAAAGACAATATGTTACTACGGTAAAGTCGTTGAAAATCTACGTTTACATAATAAAATTGAACATTATCAATATTGTCTTCTAGAATGCGAGGAAAATTTCAATGAAATTGACGTTTATGTCTTCTTGTATTCAATTCTGTCCTCCTTAGTTCACCTAATTGAACGTCCAATAAATGAGCACCCAATCATTTCATGAGTTATATCACTTGTACATCAAGTGGTGTACATCAAGGGTTACACCCCTCACATGGGAGGTGGAACCCGTTGAAATAATATTTTTTTATTTGAGTGGACCCCACCCCCCATATAAGGAGGTTGTAACCCCCCGATGTAAAGATTAATGTACCACTAGCATGGTCCTTATTTCATTGAATATAATCACAGAACATAACAATTATATTCAAAAACTCTATTCGAAAGAAAATAGAAAATTAACTGTTGTATATGCCATAAAATATTATGGTTTATCAGACAATGAGAAAAAGAGACAGCTAAATATTTTATTATTTTAAGAGCCAAACCATTTTTCGTCAAAGCTGCTAAAAATACGTGCAGATTATGTCCACGAGATTAAACTAGAAAAAAAAAAAAAAAACTAGATTCATAATTTAGGAAAATTAAAATCAAATATTTAGATGATTTTTAAACAAGTTGATGAAATGTATGATTTAACGTCACAGGTCCTATTAAATATATTGTTAAAATTAATTGTTGACGCCCACCAAACATGAGCTAAATGTTCTTTCATTTTGATGAATGCAGGATTGTAATTTGCCATTTCATCGGACATTTGAAAAATCTACAAGAAACTTTTAAATTTTTCAATGGAGGAATATGATGATAAACTAGTCATTACTTAGAAATGGGTAAATACACAAGTAAATATGGAAATAGAGATTAAAATGTGAAAACAAATAATATTTCTAAATTATAAGATTTAAGAGTGAAGAGAGAGCTCAAAGTAGTATGAGAGATCGAGATTTATAGAAAATTGAATGCCGTGTGAAAATCTAAAGCCCTAGACGACCTACTTATAGCCCAAAAAATGTGAGAAATGACTTGTCAGAAAATATGGATCATGAGCCACCCTTATGGAAAGACTTGATCCACTAGTTATTAAAATGAATTGGAGGGAGTGGTTTGAATCTAATTCAAACTCATAACTTTTTTCAACTCCCACACACTTTCAAACTTTTATATAACTCTCATGACTTTGTCTTGCACTTGTAGGAAAGCCGAAAAAAAAAAAAAAAAGAGAGAGAGAAGAAGAAGAAAATGGCAATAAAATAGTGAAAATTCGTATGGAAAATATCACCAAGATTGAAAAGTATCTAGAACCAATATTTTTGCATGAAAACTCACAAAAAATGACATTTAAATTGTGACTAATAATCTCATTCCATTGTAATCGAAATTGAGACCATTAGAGTATAATAAAATTACAGATTTGAAGTTTTGAAAAACAAGGTGATTTAATTATTCAAAAGATCTTGAAATTCATCATTTTAAGTAAGTTTCTTAATCCGAAATTCATGTTTATGAATGCTATGAATTACTTCATGAGCAAAAATAAAAATTCAAAGTTTGAATATCAGGTTTGAGATTCCAAGTGATTAGATGACACTGGTAGACATGTTGCTCGTCTAATCCATTGCTGATTTTGCAGCAATAATGTGGCTCATCTAGTTTTGGCTCGCGAGACAACTCGTGCTCGTTGATGATCGGCTCACCTCATTTAGTATCATTAAACTAATCTAAGAGTTAGTTTAGGTCTAATAAAGAAAGTTAATGTAACATGTAAGCTCCACTTGTAAAATAATTGCAAACTAATCAAGAAAATATTTAATTTTTTAAATTAGCTTAATTTTAAATCATATTTGACTTTCAAGCAAAAAATAAATAAAATCACTGTCTTTGATCGATCTGTCATGACCGACCTATAATATTGACGCGTTCATGGACTAAAACAAAAAACTCTTCTCCATATCCGTTTCTTCAGCTCCTTTCTAGATCTAGTTTTGTGAGGAAATTGCAGTAACTCTTCTCGGCAAGTGGCAACCTAGTTAATTGATTGTTCAAATATGCTCTAGCTAACAGATTCTTCAAATATATCTTCTCTGTGGCATATGCTCAAATTAATTGATTCTTCAAATAAAATTTTCACATCTTAGCTTTTGAAAAATCCCAAAAATATACATGTAAAAAAATTGGAAAGTTATGGGTACAATTATTCCGAGAGTTGGGTTGGGGGTTTGGAGAAGATGAAGGAGGGGTGGGGTTTGTGAGTAGGTGGTGGTGGGGGCTGAGGTTTTTTTCTTTTTTCTAGTTTAATTGTTAATATTTGAGAAAATGTAGTTATATCATTTTACCCTTTTCAATTTGATAAAAATTGGTCAACCTTTTATTTTCTTGGTCAACTAACAGTTTGGACTCCAGGTGAAAATTTTTCAAAGGTTTGGGACGGCACAAATTGAAAGTTAAGGTAAAGTCTGTAAAAAATTCAAAGGTTTGAGACTTCTGCTGCAATTTTCCCTAAAATTAATTAATTCAAAGTTAAAGATGCCACCAGCTCCCCGTCATGTATGCCGGCTCTTCCCAGTGCGCAAAAAATACAAACCACATCAAGTCTTCACCAAATGTCCCTTTTATCTCTTCACTTCAATTCACAACTACTTTTGGCAGATTCATTAATTTCTTTCATGTTCTAAGAAGTTCGATATTTTTTTTCAAAAATATTAGAAAATATCTCTATTGTTTCACTAATGGAATATTTAGAGCTTGTTTGGAAGAGATTTTTGGGGGAAGAATTGATTTTGAATAGTGATATGATGGGAAATGTGTGGTTGAAAAAGAAGAAAAAATTATTGATGTGATGGAAAATATTATTTTATTGAAAAATGTATGGTTGAATTTGAGTTTGTACCGTTGAGTTTGATTCAACGAAAAAACTATCACAAATTTGTACCGTTGAGTTTGATTCTATCAAGTTGGGCATATTAAACATGACAAAACTATTTTAAAGAATCAATTTGCAGAAATTTTCATACTAATCCCATATCGGCGTGTATTTAAAATTAGATTTTTAGTAGATTTTATAAAAATTGATGAAATGTGTAGTTGAAAAGTTGTAAATCCCACGAAATATGTTATTAAAATTAGTTATTGATTTTGACTTATATTAAAATTTGAATTTTAATTTCTACCAAACATGAGCTAATAATTTACTATAGCGCATAAAACAGAACTAGTGAAAGTTCAATGGAATATTTTACATTAGATTTTAATAGAAGTGCTGAAATATAATCTACCAGACAGCCAAATTTCCAGACACTTAGACCTTGAATACATGAGGTCCTAACCTACGCCTTGGATGCACCACCAATGGTGCAGCCCGTTGTAACGTCAGCCCATAAGCCTCTTCCATGTCGAGCTTTTGAGCCAATATCCCATTAGGTAACTCGAAATCAAATGCATGGATCAAGGTTGCAGTCATTAGCTGCACCATGCGCAGGCCCAAGCTCAATCCAGCACAAATTCTACGGCCGGCTCCAAAAGGTATCACTTCAAAATCATTTCCTCGAACATCAACATTAGCCTTTTCACCACCAAGCAAAAATCGGTCTGGTCGAAACTCAAGTGGATCGGCCCATACGTTTGGATCACGAGCTATGGCCCAAACGTTAACGAGAAGCGTAGAGCCCTTTGGAATGAAGAAGCCATTGATCTCACAATTCTCACTAGCCATTCTTGGAAGAGATAGTGGTGTGGAAGGATGAAGTCGAAAGGTTTCCTTGATGATGGCTTGAAGGAATGTCAACCGGGGTAGGTCAGCTTCTGCCACAAGTCGATCCTTACCCACAACCAAATCAAGCTCTTCTTGGGCTCGAGCCAATATCTCTGGGTGTCGGAGGAGTTCTGCAATGGCCCATTCCACTGTACTAGAAGACGTATCGGTCCCAGCGGTAAACAAGTTCTGAAATTATGATCATACATTAGTTTGGTGGCAACCAAATGCATCTCTATGACCCATGTTTTGGGGACCACATTTCGTAAACCTTAATATCATGTTCAAATAAAGATTTCTCCATCAAACGTCGTTGGATCATGCTGAAGTAGAAAAGAGATCACGACAAAAGCGTGCTAACGTCCATAAAAGACAAATGACCAGTAAATGAGTCATAAATTAAAATTATTAATTCCCTACTATCTAAGATGAAATAATATTTGATTTATTTCTAACCATTCATATGCCATCAACTTGGAGTCATTTTGTCTCCTTTTAGTATTTTTTTTTTATAGAAAATATTTTTTTCACACTTTTTATTTATTTATTTATTTTATAAAAATGTGATAAAAATAAAGTATTTTACACACTTTTGAAGATAAAACTGTTATCAAATATTAACTAATGGAAAGTTTGAAAATGATGATGACATGAAAAATCGTTAGGGACATAAGTACTATAATGAGTAAAGATTAAAAGCCTTAAGCACAATTATAATGTGGTGTATGGAATAAAAATTATGGTGTCAATATAATTATCCAAAATGCTTGTTGAATGTGGTGCTTTAATTATAAGCCTATTCAAATGGAAATACATGATTAAAATTAATTACTGATTTTTTATTTAAATTTTTAGCAACTTTTTAAATTAAAGGGCTATAACATAATTTCTTATCTCATGTTTCCTTCTTTAATCTTGACCACCCACCTACGAGTCAAAAAAATATGTAAAAGTTTAGTAAAGAGTAATACCAAAAGCAAAGCCTTGATTTCTGTATCTGTAAGTCTCCCTTCTCCCCCCTGCTCAACATCTTTCAACTCGACTAACGCACTTAACAAGTCCACGTTTCGATCCGACCCACGAGAGCCGTTGATCTTGTGCTCCTCAAGAATTTTGTCCAAGAAAGTGTCAAAACGTTTGTGAAGTTTCTTCATTTTCTTGACCACCCCTTGAATGTCTAAACCTTCAAGGGCTGGGATAAAATCACCTATGTTGAACACACCTGCAAGAGCCATCAACTCTACCACCATTGATTTGAATTCATCCGCCTTGGAGTCTCCACCGCCACTCCCGTCCCCCACCACGCGCCGCCCCAGCATCACCCGGGCTATGGCATTGGTGGTGCACACGTTGAGTAATTGGGCTAAATTCACTGGGGTCTTCTGCCCTGCACTAGCTAGGGCGTGTGCAAGAACAGCTAATTCTTCCTGCAAAGTTAACTATATAAGTACAAACTTGACCAAAAGAAGTAGAATTTTATTTATTTATTAATATCTAGAGTTGTCTAATTCAATTTATTTATTTTTAATTAGTAATCTAGTATTGTCTAATCTAACTTAAGAAGTGCCGAGATAGCTTGTTTGGTAGGGATTTTTTAGGGGAAGAATTGATTTTGAATAGTGATATGATGGGAAATGTGTGGTTGAAAAAGAAGAAAAAAGTATTGATATGATAGAAAATATTATTTTATTGAATAATGTGTGGTTGAAAATAAGAATTGATTCACCGTAAAAAATGAGAATCCCTACCAAACAGGTATGAATATTCCCATGGAATTAAAATTCATGGTAACCACCCTAAAAAACTTGAAGTGGGACACTTTGCACATAACTAGCTGGTTGCAACCGTTACGATTATTGAGTTCGACGAATTCCATGAACAAGAAGAAAGGAACTAGGGTAAGGAATGTAACTATAAGGATATAGATCAGACGAAAGTACTTTGTTTATCCTATAAAGACTATTCATTTTTAAAATTACTTATAAGTAAATTTCTTAAGCTTACCAACAATGAGCCAAACACACCTTAGCTTTTTTAGTACTGCCTACCTTACCTGTCGAACATGGCGGAAGTCATCTAGAGCCTTGGCGGAGAAAAGATGAACTGCGCAAATTTTACGCAGCATGCGCCACCGTGGACCATAGGGTGCAAAGACCAGATCTTGATAGTTATAAGCAAGGTATTTGGCGCCGGAGTTAGGTGGCCGGTTGGAAAAATTGGCGTCGTGGACCTTAAGAAACTGCTCCGCCACCTCCGCTGAGGCTGCGACAACCACATGGACGAACCCCATTTTAAGATGCATGAGGGGGCCGTAAACGCGGGCCATGGCGGCGATGGATTGGTGAGGTTTCTGCCCGATGTTGGGGAGGTTTCCGATTATCGGCCATGGTTTTGGGCCCGGCGGCAGCGGTTTTGGATAACGGCTGAGGAGAAGGCGGTTAAGTAAAGAGTATAGGAGGAACCCTAAGATTGAAGTGTATAGAATTAGGGTTAAGGTCATCATGAGAGGTGGGGGCTGGTTAGAAGATTTGCGTGAAGAAAGTGGTAGTTGGAAGTTTGTATATATAGATACAAGAGTGTGTATGTATAAATAGAACTGTAGCAGAATTGAATGGGAATGGGGAGTAGATGGTACCTACGTGGTTGGTGCATACGTTTGTCAGGAGGTCTATCATTACTTAACACATTTTTATTTTTATTTTTTTAACTTTTTCAATTTTATAAATGAAATAATATAGATCAAGTCAATCTGAGGGTCATAAGTAGTTAAATTGTGTGTCGCATGGTAACACACGTAGCCTTCCAACGAGACTTACCAATGTGACAAGACATAAATATATGGCCGCATTTGATAGTAGATATACTTGGTCCAGAAAACACGACCTTTTTCTTCTGATAAGGACCTGGTCGAGCTTATGTGACAAAAAAATGATATTATTTAGAATTTCATCAAGATTCTAAGCTCTGCCTTTTTTCCTTCTTTTTTTTAATGATAAATAACACTTATACATGTTCGAATATAATATTTCTTGATGTAGAATTGAATGGATTGAAGAAAAATTGGACCGAAAAGGAAAATAGACGAAAGTGTAGGTGTGTCAGTCGAGCTCCGATTTGAGCTCATAATACCATTTCAAAAAGGAAACAATGAGACGAGTATAACTCACCGTTATGCTATGATATACAACGGATTTTGGCCATTTGAGTTTGTTTAGGACTCAAAAACTGCTTTTTAAGTTTTAGTGTTATTTGTCATTTAGCTTATTTCGAATTCTTTGCAATTTTAGTTTATTTTAACTAGATTTTCATGTAAAACCTTATAAATAAATGGTTAATTTATCGTTTTTGATCATCTTTAAATTAATAAAGTCGAGTTTATTTTTTTCATAATTTTGTGGATTCCAAATTTTATGTTTTTAAGGTTTTCGCTTGAATTTGTTTTTCGCACAGCATTAGGTGGTATCAGAACCTGCTTTCTCATCTCATTATCTTTCATTCACAAGCATGCGTGATGTACCAATTACTAAGGTAGATTTGGATTCAACAAGTCGGTGGCTTGACGATCTTACTACTCAGATTGAAGAGATTCGTTATCTGTTTATGTGGGTATGTTGGAAACAATGGGCATAATGAACAACAAACAAACAATAATGAACAGATCGCTGAGCCTGTAGTTCGGGAAGGAAATAATATGAGACACGCAGTAGAAGAAAGTTGAAGATGAAGCAGTATATGATGAGTCGGTTTCTACATGGAGATTACGAACAGATTTTGTATCGTATGTACTTGGGATGTACGCAAGATAGTCGTATAATTTCAAAATATACCAACGAATTTATACAATTGGCAGAGCGGAACAATATGTCATAATCCGAAAATCAGAGGGCAGCTAAGTATACCAGTGGTTTGAAGGTGGCTATTCAGGATAGAAATGGATTGCAGAATATTTGGACGTTGCAAGAATCTATTAATATAGTGATGAAGGCTGAGATGATAGAATCTTATAAGAGGATGACCATTTATATGAGAGTTCCCCCACCCGTCGAACCATAATCGCATGTTCTTTTGGACAAAGGGAAGGCCTCACTACAAACCCTAGCCAACTCTAACAAGAGCAATGTTGACAACAGTGATCGGTTTGGAAACAGAGGTCAAACCTGAGGCACACCTCAGAATGCAAATCCATATGCTAGGCCCACATGAGATATTTATTATAGATGTCACAAACCTGGGGATCGTTCTAATAACTGCCTGGAAAAAAAGCAGGTCAATTTGGTAGAACCAGAGACGGTGGATGAGGAAGAGGATAGGAGGTGGAAGATGAGTATGCAGGAGTTGAGTTGATCTATATTTATTATAGATGTGTGAATTGATTGTGAATGACAAAAGCTGTGAGAATTTGTTGAAGTTACCCACTCGAACCATCCCAAAACTTTATTCCCTTGGTTGTGAGAAGAAATGTCTTTCTATTCAAGTTGCTGAAACTTGCAAAGTACTTGTTTCCATTGGTAAGCATTATAAGGATGAAATTATGTGTGATTTCATAGACATGTATGCTTGCCATATCCTACTGGGTTGTCCAAGGCAATCTGCCATATTTGAGCCCACAACGGTGTTGTAAGTGAGGCCACTAGTTGCTAACTTACGGTACAAGTATGATGACTAGTTGCTTTCTAGCATTGTTGCGACTCATCTTCTTCGGCGCTTCTCTCTAGCTTCGCAGCGCGTAGTGGTGTTGTACGCTATTTTTTCAATGAAAACTTGCATGGTCTCTCGTTATCCAATGGCACTTCTCTTCTCCGGTGAATTCTCTCCAGCGCTCTGCGGTACTACTGTGGGTATATGGTTTTCTAATCTTTGGTTGGATGGTTTCTATGGGTGTGGTAGTGTTGGAAGAAATGGTGGTGGTTGTACGGTGGTTGATTGGAGTTGTAGGTAAAGGTGGTGGGTGGTTGTTGGAGCAGGCAGTAGTGGTAGCGGCGATGTATATGGTGGTGGTGAGGTGGTTCTGCTGCTGGGAATGATGGTGAGCTGGTGTTGGTGTGGTGGTGGCAGTGATGGTGTTTGTTGTGCGATAGTTGATTGGAGTTGCAGGTGGAGGTGGATGTGGAGGTTGAGGTTGAGGTTGAGGTAGAAGTGATAAGTGGTTAGGGATGGCAACGACGATGTGTGTGGTAATGGTGAGGTGGTGGTGCTGTTGGCAACGGCAACGGCGGCGACGAAGATGGTATGGGATGAAGACTATTTTTGATCCATTATTTGGGTGTTGTGACCATTAAATTGGTTAATTTGTTACCTAAAAGAATGTGTAATTGTGATTAAATTTGGAATCGCGACTAGAATTGGTAAGTTGTGACTAGGGATATCAACTAGACGAGTCGAAACTCGAGGCTCGGACTTTTTTTGGCTCGAGCCGAGCCGAACTCTTGCTCAGCCAAAAAAATTGGATTCGACCCAAGCTTTCGGCTCGGGCCTTATGCCTGCAAGGAAGTTACAGGCAGCATGTAGTTGCATGCTATTGTACACGTAGCTGTCAAGTATTGCAGGCAGGTGATTTTTTTAATTATTATTTTTAAGGTTCGACTCTTCAAGGGTCGAAAATGGCTCGTGACGCGAGTCGCCTTGTGTGGCTTGACTAGCCACAAGGGCAGGCCTGGTCAATCGAGCCACTAACGGGGCTAGGTCAGGCTTTTCCTTGGCCAAGCCACGTGTCAGCGAACCAAATGA
This sequence comes from Fraxinus americana, assembly GCA_035079005.1. Lineage (NCBI taxonomy): Eukaryota > Viridiplantae > Streptophyta > Magnoliopsida > Lamiales > Oleaceae > Fraxinus > Fraxinus americana. The sequence continues at coordinate 33,692,297 of CM068706.1, read as the reverse complement.
CACTCCTAATTGTTATCAAATAATTCGATACTTTGTTACCGTGAAATAAGTTGCGACTTATAAAATTTGTGATTTATGACCTATATTTATTTTTTTATTTATGACAAATGAGTAAATTGACCTATAAAATTTTTGATTTGTGATCGTGAAATAATTTGTGATATATAATTTTTTTTATTTGTGATCAATTAATTCGATAATTTGTGACTAAATTGTATATAATTGTGACATTAATATATTTTATTAATAAAATATATTTTTAATTAATTATTTCATAAATAGATTTTAATTAATATTTGATTTTTGAAATTTTAAACATTGTTTCTTAATTTGAAATGAGTCATACTTAGGGCCTGTTTGAGCTCCACTTTTTTAGAATACATTTTGGAATAGTAAATTAATATAGAATTTGTGGTTAAAAATGAAGGAAAAAATTTTGGATTGTGTGCAGTATTATTTTATTGAAGAATGTGTTATTGAAAAGAAGAGAGAAAAATGTATTTTGAAAAAAATAGAGATTAAATAAGGTCTTAATCTCTTAGACAAGAAATTTTCCCACTATAAATTCCATTCCCCCAATATTTAACATTATATGCACAAGCAATCCTTTGTATCAACATTCTGCTCATCTGGGTAGTTCATTTTTTTTACAATAGGCCTCTAGGTATTGCCACAGTTGCTGAATTTTTATTAATTTAAATTTACCCATTTTCAGTGTTTTGGCTTTAAGGGTTCGTTTGACTGTAAGAGTGAAAAATTGGTGGAAAGAAAATGAATTTTATGGAAAGTAATTGCCTAAAAATTGTTTTCCAGGGGATTATTAATTAAGTGTATTTGATTTGTATAATTTTTTGGATGGAAATTTTTTTAATTTTGTGTTCGTTTGGCTTAGTTTTATATGAAAATTGTTCATTAAAATGATATTTTTTTCTACAATTGGTTATAAAATTTGTTTCCATTATCAAAAAGTAAAAAAAAAAAAAACGAATTTTTTTTCTAAAAAACTTATTTTTTCATCAAAATTTAATATTCGTTTGACTTTGTTTTATATGAAAATTGTCTATTAAAGTGAAATTTTTTTTATAACTGATTATAAAATTTGTTTTCATTATCAAAAAAAAAAAAAAAAAGGGCAGCAGCCACCTAGAAAAGCTTTTCCCACCAACTTTTCCCTAAAAACAAGGAAATAGGACGCGTGGGGTGGGGGTTGGAAAATTTTTTCTTAGCCAAATTTTTTCCATCAAACACTTCTTTTGCATGGAAATGAATTTTTTTTTCCATTTTCAAAGGAAAAAGTTGTGTATCAAACACAACCTAAGTATATTGTACATTTTTCCGCTCTGTCAAACAAGTTGGAATTTGGAAAAATTTAAAAAGAAATTCTCTCTGCACATATTAGGACTGCATTATCATTTTTACTTGCTTTATATTGCAATTATGCTTTATGGTCTATACTTCAATTGATTTCGTCTGAGTTAGAAAAAGTACATAATACATGGCAGGTTGCTTTGATGCAATATAGTGATTGAGAAGAAATAATGGTCATACTGAAAAAAACATTGTTGCCCTTTTGTGTGTGAAACTCTCTCTAAAATAATGGAGATGCTAAGATCACACTAAATGCCTACATTTCATGGCTTGGAATTTTCTCCTGGTTATATCATGCGTGTTGACCAATATTTGCTTATATATGGATTTCTTTTCATTTTGGCGTTGGTTTTGCGTAAATTATTTTACCAAATTTTGCATCTCCTTGGAGTTACAATACTAAATGTGCCTTTGCATATGACACATTTGAGGAAGAAGATGTGATACCTAATTGACTATTATATCACGAGGAGGAATAAGTGATACATAGGAATGTTGACGAGTCGAGCCGAGCCAAACCAAGCTGAAGCTCGAGGCTCAGGCTTGACTAAATAAAAATGGTTCCTGCTTTGTTTTTTTTTTTTATCCGAGCCAAACCGAGCTTGTGCTCGACCAAAAAATCTAAACCCCGAGCTTTCGGCTCAAGCCTTATCAAACCGAGCCGGTTCACGATTTTTTTTTTTTTTAATAACTCAAGCAGCTAAGTAGCTATCTACAACTACACATAGCTGCCAGGAAGCTAATTTTTTTTTCTTATTTTTTAAATTTCTTTTAAGGTTCGGCTCGTCACCAGCAGAAAATGAGTCGGCCCGTGTGGCTCGATCACGGGCCAGCTCGGTTCTATCGAGTCAGAAGTCGGACCGGCTCAGGTTTTTATCGGGTCGAGCCATGGGCCACCCAAGCCAACAAGTCAAATTGACGCCTCTAGTGATACCTAATTGACTATTATAGATCACGATGAGATCCAATTCTTAATATGCTATAGAGTTCATAATGTTCAAAAGAGTCATTCAATCTTATCTAAAATCTCAAACAAGCTATTAGATTTTAAGATTGACGTTCTCAAACAAGTCGCATATTGTAAAGGCATGTTAAGAAATAAATTCCACATCAATTAATATTAAAATATTATATAATATATTATTAACGAAGTTTCTCCCGAAGAGAACCAAACCTAATCAAGAATTACTTTGTATCTTATAAATGGAACCGTTAGGTCCAAATTTAATTATAGAACCGATTCGTGGATTGGGTTTGGTTCAAGTCTGTACCATAATTAAATTTTCAATGTTTTCGAAATTCCAACAACCATTATATTCTCCTAAAGTTTGAAGCAACGCAACGTTAATCTAACAAATGATAGTTAGGCATCGGTAGTGAATGAGAATATTTTTTCTAGAAAAAAAAGATTCAAAATATTTTGGTAGATTTGATATCAAAGAATAAATAAAAAATTGGGAGATTCTATTATTTGATTCTTTGGTTCTAGGTCTTGAATCAAGAATCAAACAAAAGCCTTCTGTTAGAATTTTGGTGTGGCATGAATTTCATTTTGAAGGTATATTTGGAGCTGGTTGTTTGTATTGGAGAAGTCTTGAAAAAGTAAAAGACGACAATGAGAAGGTTTCTCAATTTTGGTAGTTTTCTTTCCTATTTCAACTCCAATATTCCGTTATAGATTTTCATACTGTAATAGGATACTCTTGTTTATATTAATTCTCCTAATATATTAGAGATTCTTTGATTATAAATATGTGGTGTACTACAACACATATTGAGATTAACTAATTGTCCAACCTATTAGTTTGGTCCGGTTATCCAACACATTGTAATCCTTACTTTTGATTGGTGAATTCTCCGCCCATGCCCGTGATTTTTTTCCCGTATTGAATTTTCACGTGAATCTCGTGTTCTTGTGATTGTTATTTTCATCTTATCCATTATCTCGTCTTTAATATTCATAACAATTAGCTCAATTTTTAACAAGTGGTATCAGAGCAGATTGGTATCATCAATCTTCTAGCAAGTGACATCAAAGTCAAAGGTCGGCAGTTCCTAGGAGCTAGTTTGGTTTCATATTAGAATGACGTTTGATCAAATTAGAATGAGATTTGATTTTTCAGGATGGCATGGTTGAAGTTTGATATTCCGATTTTGGATCGCAATACTAGATTTTCATTATGACGATTTTTGTTTAGACACTGGAGAATAAGCAACCTAAGGATCAAGTTGTGATAAAGGGGTAGAAAAGGTCCAAGTTATATGTTTTGGAAGGTTTGACGATTACGTTTGATACAGTTGTCACTAAATTGAAGAAAAAAGATATTTTAACTCAAGAGAGGTTAGGCGATGCTGATTTGGTTGCTTATGATTTGATAAGCGTTGACTCAGATGGAGTTGGTTGTGATCAAGTTGCTCGTTGTGATAATTCGAACAAATTTGTATTGAAGAACCTGCTATTATCTCAGGTGGAGTTAGTTGTCATCTTGATGATCTTATTATTCGTGATCTTAACGATCTTATTATTCGTGATAATAATTCAAGCAAATCTTGGTAACCAAGGTAATCCTACAGATAAATTGTGCTTGATTCAATCCACAGTTGCTGAGTTTGCCCAAGTTGAGTTTTGTGGAAGATGTGGAGTAATTTGGTGGAGTGTTTTGTTTGGAGAATTTTGTTAGAGTCGAAGAGTTAAGTTTTGTTCCTTGCAGTTGAATTTGTTTTCAGGTGGAGAATTTCTGAAGTTTCGTTCATTGTAGTGGAATTCGTGTCAATGTGGAGATTTGTTAGAATTTCGACGTGGCCTGAATTATATTTTGAAGGCATATTTGGAGTTGGGTGTTTGTATTGGAGAAGTCTTGAAAAAGTAAAAGACAATAAGGAAAAGGTTTTTCGATTTCGGTAGTTTTTCTCTAATATTTCAACTCAAATACTATGTTATAAATTTTACTAATTGTAATAGGACTTACCTTGTATTGAACTCTTGTATGCATTAATTTTCCTAGTGTGTTAGCGATTTTTTTTTTAATTATAAATATGTGGTGTACAACATATATTGAGATTGACCAATTATCTCGTCTTTAATATTCATAACAATTGACTCAATTTCTAACACCTGCAATTATCAGTTTTGATATCCCATTTAACCTAAGAAGAATCAAATCTCTCGATTTGAGAGTTTTATCAATTTTTAGTACAATGTACAACATGCAATAATCTTTTATAAAGCACACTGAGGTTCATTGCCTCAACTAGCATCATACCAAATCAAGCTCGAAGCAACTGCGAAGCCATGTTGAATCAACAACAAAATTTTGATACATTTTTCTCTAAGGAGTCAGAAAAAATACGACGTGAGTATGGAATTCATTGGAATCAATTGATTGTGCTCGACTTCTACAACAAGGACTTACTTTCTGAGGTCATGATGTTTTAAGATTCAAATAATCAAGGTGACTTGAACTATTGCACTTTCTAGGAGATTAAACCGTTACTTTGAAAAATGCTCCACAAAATCTCAAATTAACATCATTAGATTCAGAAGGATATTGTTATACTATAGCTATTGAAATAATTGATGTTATTGTCAAAGATATTGGAGATACATTCTTTTTAATTCTAGTTGATAAATCTCAAGATGTCTCATTAAATGAGCAAATGCCTATTATTTTACGTCGTGTGAATAAGATGGGACTTGTGGTTGACATTTTATAGAGACTGAACATATTTCCAATACTACAGCCCTATCACTTAAGGTTACTGTACATAAATTACTTTCAAGATATACATTGAGAATATCTAGAAATGCGAGGACAAGGTTATAACGATGCCGTGATATAAAATGAGAGATTAGTGATCTCAAAGCACTTATTTTGAAAGAGAATTCACGTGCTTTTATGTTCATTGTTTTGCACATCAACTTCAATTGGCTCTTGTGGCTGTAGAAAATAAGCACAAGAAAGTTCAACCACTCTTTAATTTTGGTGTGATGAATATTGTGGGAGCTTTGTCTAAGCGTGATGATCTCCTTCCAGAGAAACAAGAAGTGATAACTTCTAAAGTGCTCAATTATGGTGAGACTTCAAATAGACAGGATCTTAATTAAAAAATTACTATTACACGTTCTGATGATAAATGTTGTGGATCACATTATCGTACTTTGATTGGTTTGATTTTCATCTTCTCACCTATAATTGATGTCCTTGAAATGATGTTGTTGATGGATCAAATCTTGAACAAAGATGGAAGGCACACAATTTGATGGACTTGATGCAATCATTTGACTTCATATTTGATCTACATCTCATGATAACCATTTTAGAGACTTCAAATGAATTGTCTAAGATGTTATGAAAGAATGATCACCATATTGTAAATGCCATGACTTAAGTGAAAATATGTAAATTAAGACTCCAAGTGATGAGGCACAATGAGTGGGACTCTATTTGGAAAATGTTGTTTCATTTTGCCAGAAGTAGATTATTAACGTTCCAAAATGGATTGTGCTTATATGCCGAGCTCGCTCACGATGTGACATTCAAGAAATGACAAATTTCCATTGCTTTCGTGTGGGTTCTTTGTACGCTGTCATTGATATGCAACTTCAAGAGTTGAATAATCGTTTTTATGAGATAAACACTAAGTTACTTCTTTTTCTTTTTAGCATGTTTAAGTTCCAATGATTTAGTCTCTGCGTTTGACAAGAACAAATTAATTCTTCTCGCTAAGTGTTATCTTGAAGAATTTTCAAGAGTAGAACTCATGGTACTTGATGATAAACTTCGAAGTTATATTTTGATATGAACTCTAGTAAAGAGTATAGAGAATTACATTGTCATTATTATCATTATTGTCTTATTTGAAATTGATATTTCGTAGTTAAGTTTCACACGCTAAAACAAAATCGTCCTGTTTATATTATAAAATTTACTTATATTTTACATATATTGTCCCACATATAATAATTCATTCATAGTTAATGATTCCACCAACTTTACGTCATGTATGTATCATCGTCCTAGTAACTTCTCAAGCTTAATAAATAGCAATAACTACAAGGCCACATCAATGCTTCATCTAATGTCCCCTTCATCTCTTCACTTCTACGCACAAATAAGACTATTTGCAGGCTCATTCACTTGTTTCAATTCTAATAAGCCCCATCCTACCCTCCACAATTTTATTGTAAAGAATGTGTAAGGAGAAGTTTAATATTATTTTTAACAATTTTACGAGGATATCTCTTTTGTTTCACTCGGGAATATTTAGTATAATAAACTGGGTATGATTCGATATAATTAGCCGTGTGTAACAAAATTTTTATTCCCGAGTCTAACTCTATCTATTCGAGCATTTAAAGTTTAAACATGTCAAAAATGTTTTGATATATTTGAGAATCATTTTTCATAAATTTCCGCACTAAAAATTTATTAGAGAGCCTATAAAAAGAAACGAGACTTATGAAATTCTTAACATTAAATATCAATAAAAATGCTGAAATATTGTTCATGTTTGGCAAAGCTAAAATTCTTTTTAGGATGGTTAAACGTACATTTTATACACACATTTTCCAGGATTTACTATCCACTAATTATCCACACACATTATATAGCGAAAGTTGCTACTTGTATAAGTTGAATAAATGCCTAGGGTGCACCTCCAATGGCATGGCCCGTTGTAAGGCTAGTCCGAAAGCTTCCTCCATGTCAAGCTATGCATGGACCAAAGTTGCAGTTACTCACCATGCGCATGTTGGGTATTCCCTCCTAGTGAGGGAGCCCAACTAAATTGGTAAGTGTGCCTATTTCACTTAGGCCCAAAACCAATTTAAATAGCAAGAGGGAAACCATACATACATAAATACAACACAGATAGAGAGGAAACGAGAGAGAGAGAGATAAAGCTAGGGATTCGGTTCTTCTTGCCAAAGATCGGAGGTTCATTTGTGGTTCGATTAAAGTGAAATTTCAGTATGTTCTTCCTGGTGAAGAGGGCTACGTTTTGACCAGAGCTGATTATCCAGATTCCTCTCCATTTCTCTGGGCTTTACACACATCTTTGTGAGATTTTTCTTGTTATAGTGTGCATTTACTTTATGATGATGTTGCTGTTGATATCTAAGAACTATATGTGTTCTTGATGTATTCGTAGCCTATGGAGTGTGTTCTAGAGAAGGATAAATGTGTATCCCATTATTTTCATAGTGGAAGGCTTTTACTGGACTAGGTCCCGAGGTTTTTCCTTCATACTGAAGGCTTTCTCTAGTGAACAAATCATTGTATTCAATTATTTATTTTCTTGCAGTGTGCGTGAATTATTGAAGTCGGATATTATTATTGCCATTTTAATTCTGCACTATTGGAGGGGTTGAAGTTGTTTCTGCTGTTTCTTGTATTATTGGTTCAATCCCTATCAAAGTGGTATCAGAGCTTTTGGTTGAGTCTCTGTATTTTCTGTGAGAATTAAAATGGAGGATTTGGCTAGTGGCATGGTTAAACTCACATCTTCCAACTATTCTATTTGGAAGATTAGGATGGAGGATATCCTGTATTGCAAAGATTTGTTTGGACCCATTGAGTGGAATGACAAGAAACTCGATTCTAAGACTGATGAGGATTGGAAGAAGTTGAATAGAAAGGCTATGGACATATTAGGCAGTAGGTTGATCAGAGTGTCTTCCATGATATAGCCAAAGAAGTAGATTCGTATAGTCTTTGGCAGAAATTGGAAGGTCTTTATAAAAGAAAGACTGCACAGAACAAGACATTTGTCATCAGAAGGCTTATAAATTTAAAGTACAGGGATGGTAATAGTGTTGCAGAGCACTTGAGCAGCTTTCAAGAGTTATTGGATGAGTTGTCTACCATGAAGCTTATACTAAATGATAAGGTGAAGGCTTTACTTCTGTTGACTTCCTTACCAGACAGTTGGGAAACTTTAGTTGTCTCTCTGAGTAATTCGGCTCCAAATGGTGTGATCACTGTCAACATGATAAAAGACAGTATGTTTGATGAAGAAGCCAGAAGAAAGGAGCAGAGTGCTTCTTCTAATTCTGAAGCACTCATTACAGAAAGAAGGGAGAGAAACCAAAGTAGAAAACCTCGTGGTGATGACAGTCGTTACAAGTCCAGAGGAAAATCGAAGTTAAGAAATAGGATAAAATGTTATCATTATGGCAAGCTGGACACCTTAAAAATGAGTACAAAAAATGGAAAAGGAAACAGTCAAAATGCAAAGGTGGAGAACATAAAGAACAAAAGGAGACTGAGCAGTAGCATCTGAGGCAAAGGTGTTTATTGCTTATGATGAAGCATTTGCTAGTCTTTCATGCCAGGATACTACATATCCAAGTCAATACAATAGCGTTTGTTCATATTACTCCACGTAGGGATTTCTTTTCATCCTATACCAGTGGTGATTTTGGTTGGATCGAGATGGGAAATGAAGCTAAAGCTAAACCTGTTGGCATTGGGATGTACAATTGGAAACTAGCAATGGTGGAAAGTTACTTCTCAGGGGTGTCAAACATGTTCCTGATATGCGCTGCAGTTTTATTTTTGTTGGAAAGTTTGATGAAGAAGGCTATCATAATCACCTTGGAGATGGTAGATGGAAACTGACAAAAGGTTCTCTTGTTTTAGCCAGAGGGAAAAAGACTAATGGTCTCTACAAAACAGAAGTAAAACTTATTCATGAAGAGGTGAATATTGCTGACAATGAAGCCTCTACTGAGCTATGGCATAAGTGGCTTGGTCATATGAGTGAAAAGGGACTTCAAATTCTTGCCAGAAAGAAGCTCCTACACAATGTGAAAGGTACATCACTTATCCCTTGTACTCATTGTTTAGTTGGAAAGTAAAGTAGAGTTGCATTTCGTAGATTCCCTGCATCTAGAAATACTCGTATTCTTGATTTAGTTCACACTGATGTTTGCACAATGCTAAGTAAATCTCTAGGTGGTGCATTGTATTATATTACATTTATTGATGATCACTCTAGAAAGCTATTTGCTTATCATTTGAAATCTAAAGATCAGGTGCTGGAAGTATTTAAAGTCTTTCATTTGAAAGTTAAAAGATAAATTGGAAGGCAGTTAAAATGTGTCAGAGCAAATAATGGTGATGTTCCAGAAAGCCTTTGGACAGAGAAAGATATATCTCTTGATCACTTGAGAGTTTTTGGCTGTCGAGTATCTGTTCATATTCCTAAAGATGAAAGGTCCAAGCTTGATAGCAAAGCAAATCAGTGTATCTTCTTGGGTTATGCACATGCAAAATTTGGATACAGGTTGTGGGATCTAGTGAATAAAAAGATTATCAGGAGCAAAGATGTTATCTTCTTTGAAGATGAAACCATTGAAGATTTGGTTCAGACTAAGAAGCCAAATACAGTCAATGAAGAACAAATCAATTCAGTTCCACATGTACTATACTATGTGTTACATATTGATCACAGAGAAAATGTGCAAGAAGAACATGACAGTATAGGAGACAGACATGATGAAGCCTCTACACAGGGCGATACAAAACTAGATCAAAATCAAGAGAATGTTCCTCTTGAGGTATCAGCTGAAGAAGAGTTGAGAAGATCTACTAGAGAACGTCAACCTTCTAAGAGGTATTCTAGTAATGAGTATGTGTTACTTTCTGATGGGGAAGAGCCAAAAAGTTATCAGGAGGCTCTGCTACACGATCAAAAAAATGAGTGGTTAAAAGCTATGCAAGAAGAGATGAAATCTTTGTATAAGAACAACACATATGACGTAGTAGAGTTGCCTAAGGGCAAGAGAGCACTGAAGAACAAATGGTTGCTTAGACTAAAAGTTGAACCATATAGTTTACAGCTATGGTACAAGGCAAGGTTGGTTGTGAAAGGGTTTAGTCAGAAGAAAGGTATTGATTTTGAAGAAATCTTCTCACATGTGGTTAAAATGTCTTCAATCCGAGTTGTGTTGGGCTTGGCAGCCAGTATGAATCTAGAGATTGAACAACTTGGTGTGAAAACCGCCTTCCTTCATAGTGATCTTGAAGAAGAAATATACATGGAGCAACTAGAAGGATTTACAGTTAAAGATAAAGAAAAACTTGTATGTTGGTTGAAGAAAAGCTTGTATGGTCTTAAGCAGGCACCAAGACGATGGTACAAGAAATTTGATTTCTTCATGGTTAAGCATGGGTATACCAGAACAACTTCTGATCATTGTATGTTCACAAAGAAATTCTCTGATGGGAAATTTATTGTCCTCTTGTTATATGTGAACGACATGTTGATTGTTAGTCGTGACATTGAAAAAATTAAGAAGCTGAAAAGGGAGTTGAGTAAGTCCTTTGAAATGAAGGATTTAGGACATGCAAATTCTCGGTATGAAGATCTCTCATGACAAAAAGAATGGAAAATTATGGCTATCACGGGAAGGTTATATCGAGAAGATATTACACAGGTTTAATATGGACAAGGAAACACTAGTGAGCTCTCCATTTGCAAGTCATTTGAAACTAGGTTCAAAGCAAAATCTTTCAAGTGAGAAAGAGAAGGAAGAAATGAAGAATGTGCCTTATACATTAGCTGTGGGTAGCTTGATGCATGCTATGATATGCACAATGCCAGATATTGCTCATTCTGTTAGAGTTTTCAATAGATTTTTTTCTAATCCAGGAAAAGAACACTTGGCAGAAGTGAAGTAGATTCTCAGGTATCTCAGAGGGACTTCTAAGATATGTTTATCTTTTGGCACCAGCAAACCTGAGCTTGCTGGGTTCACTAATGCAGATATGGCTGGTGATGTTGACTCTAGAAAGTCTACTTTTGGGTATGTGATCATTTTTTCAGGGGGAGCAGTTTCATGGCAATCAAGACTACAGAAATGCGTTACTCTATCAACCACAGAGGTTGAGTACATAGCCATTACTGAAACTAACAAGGAGTTGCTATGGATGAAGAAGTTCTTACAAGAACTGGACTTAGAGCAAGAGAAGTATATACTCTATTGCGATAGTCAAAGTGCTATCCATTTCAGTAAGAATCCAACATTCCACTCAAGATCCAAACATATTGAAGTGAGGTATCACTGTATTCGAGATGTTCTAGAGATAAAAAAGTTACAACTTAATAAAATCCATACTGATGAGAATGGTTCAGATATGATGACAAAGTCATTACCTATGAAGAAACTACAAGTATGTGGAAGAAAAGCGGGCTTAATAGAGCCCCTCACGTAGTCGGGAGGGGGAGATTTGTTGGGTATTCCCGCCTAGTGAGGGAGCCCAACTAAATTGGTAAGTGGGCCTATGTCACTTGGGCCCAAAACCAATTTAAATAGCTAGAGGGAAACCATACATACATATATACAACACAGACAGAGAGGAAATAAGAGAGAGAAAGCTAGGGATTTAGTTCTTCTTGCCAAAGATCGGATGTTCATTTGTGGTTTGATTAAAGTGAAATTTTAGTATGTTATTCTTGGCGAAGAGGGCTACATTTTGACCGGAGCTGATCATCCAGATTCCTCTCCATTTCTCTGGGCTTTACACACATCTTTGTGAGATTTTTCTTGTTATAGTGTGTATTTACTTTATGATGATGATGTTGTTGATATCCAAGAACTATATGTGTTCTTGATGTATTAGTAGCCTATGGAGTGTGTTCTAGAGAAGGTTAAATGTGTATCCCATTATTTTCATAGTGGAAGGCTTTTATTGGACTAGGTCCCAGGGTTTTTCCTTCATACTAAAGGGTTTCCCTAGTGAATAAATCATTGTGTTCAATTATTTATTTTCTTGCAGTGTGCGTGAGTTATTGAAGTCAGATATTATTACTGCCATTTTAATTCTGCACTATTGGAGGGGTTGAAGTTGTTTCCGCTGTTTGTTGTATTATTGGTTCAATCCATATGCGCATGCCCAAGCTCGTTCCAGCACAAATTCTACGGCCCACTCCAAATGGCATCAACTTTGGAATTTTCAACATCCGGTAAAAATCGTTCAGGCCGAAACTCAATTGGGTTGTCTAAGACATTTGGATCACAAGCTATGGCCTAAATGTTTACAAGACGTGTTGAGCCCATTGGAATGGAGTAGCCATTGATTTCACAATTTTTATCGGCCATTCTTGGAAGAGATAATGGCATAGAAGGATGAAGTCGGAAGGCTTCCTTAATGATGGATTGAAGGAATGTCAACTAGACCAGGTCGGCTTCTATAACAAGTCAGTCCTTACCCACAACTAAATCAAGCTCTTCTTGGGCTTGAGCCAAGATCTTTGGGTGTCAAAGGAGTTCCGCAATGACCCATTCCACTGTACTAGAATATATATCGCTCCCAACAGAAAATAAGTTTAAAAATATGATCACACGTTAGTTTGGTAGCAACCAAATGTATCTATGGCCTATTCATTTTTATTTTGTAGTTGTTCTACATATCTACCGAAGTACCTGACTTAAGAATTCTCAATCAAATATCAATGAGGTCATATTATCACTACGTTATAAAATAGCCAAAAAACTTGGCACCACGTTTCGTGATTTCCCATCGTCGACAAAAATGCTTTTTTTCCTCATCTCCTCATCTTCACGCAACCCATTGCATCTTCTATTTTCACACACAATGAACTTCATCCATACCACCCCCATCATTCATCAATCCACCACCATTAATTCACAACAACCATAGTGCGCTGATTTACCATGTCTATGGCTTCCCTTTCAATGCCTTTACTACCCAATCTTTTCCATTTCTTATTCTCAACAGAAACTCCAGAGAGTAACACCTCATTGAGGTTTCTCCGTGAAATGCAACAGGATGCATGGATTTTGTTTCAATCTTGTCCAGTTGTGGTGGGCCTGTATTCATTTTCAATGTCGGTAAGTAAGCAAATTATTTGTTTCAATTTGACTTTTATAGCATAATGCTGGTAAATATTTTGAATTCTCATTTTATCCTTAATATCAATATTGATAGAAAATAATGTAAAGTTATTTAGTCAAGGGTATTTTTGATAAAGTTATTATTAAAGTGAAGGTCTAATAGTCCTTTCAATTTTCATATAATAAATGTACTCTGACCAAAAAATTTTAATGCCAATTTTGATTTCACCTTTAAAAGTACATAGTTCGACCCTAACAACACCTAGGGGGGTGAATAGGTGATAATGCGGAATTAAAAATTACTTAACAATTAAATAGCAACAAGTCACTATTAATTATTTTCTACATGGTTAAACATGCAATTCAATTATTCATATGCTGAAATACCGCAGTTTAGTAAGTAATAAACAAACACAGGAATTGATCACGGAGAAACCCAACTGGGTAAAAACTCCGGGCACTTTTCCAGTCAACAATCCACTATAAACGATTTATAACTTACAGTCTATCAGACTAGACGATGACATGTACTATCTGATCCCCTGACTGCAATTCCAACAGCTCTCTTGAATTCTGTGCCCCTACACCAACTCCCAGCTGCAGTTTCCAAAACTCTGCTAGATTGCGCTCTCCTACAACAACTCCCAACTTTGTGAAATCGTCTATCTCATGTGGATGCACGAAGAACCCCGCTTTCTTCAACGACTGGAACTCCTATCACCTTCCTTTGATCCTCAGAAACTTTCACAGATATGAAGGAGGCAGCAGTTTGGTATTTAGATTATGAATATGATGTTTTTCTCACCAAAAGTCAATAATAGGACGAAGGTTGAAGGCACAATATATGAAGATGATCTCAGTAGAATGTGTTTCTCTCAATAATCGACCTTGTGAAACCGGTCTGTAATGTTTGAATATTTATATGCAGGTTAGAGAATGAATAGGTCGGACAAAAATCATTTAAAAAACGAAATAATAATTTCCTTAATAACATTGTCGCTCGAGCGAAGGGTCAGCGATAGTCGAGTGACAGGTTGTCGCTCGAGCGAAGGGTCAGCGACAGCCGAGTGACAGGTTGTCACTCGAGCAAAGGCGAGGCGACAGTCGAACGATGAAGTTTATGTTTCTGACGCTTGAGCCAAACCTTAGCAAAAAACTAGCGAAATTCCGCGCCGTTTTTCCTTCTTTCCCATTCTCAAACCCTAGATCTAAAATATCATAACTTTAACTAATTGCATACTACTCCTTGACTTTTTACAACATATCGAATTTAGTCCTTTTTGTTTACAGATTTGCCAATTACATTAAATACCTAACACGCTCCCCCTTTGACATTCTGTGACAAAACTACAATCTAAGTTATTGCAGTAACAAATTAAAATTACAGACTCAAATCAACTGACACAACTAACAACCGTTTTAAACGAATTCTGCATTTCATTTTTCAATACCTGTTTCCTAAAATAGACAACTCAAATACCAGTGTAAAATGTATATGAAACATTATTAAGTGTAAAAGTGATTTAAGCAGTTAATAACTCATAATACAACTTTTTAGTTTCATATCATATGTTAAATTAAGATTTAATATCAATGCAATCCAACATACCAAAATGAAACATTGATACTATTAAAACATTAAAACTTAATCTAGCAAAAACTGAAAAATATATTATATAATCAGAATCAAATGTTTTAGATACATCAAGTAGATAAAAATATATACATCTTATCAAAATATCTAGACATCTACTCCCTCTTTTTGTCACAAAATGTCAAGGGAAAATCCAAAAACTAATTAGGACCGGCTGCATCGTCAGAATCAATCCTCT
Organism: Fraxinus americana; assembly: GCA_035079005.1. Lineage (NCBI taxonomy): Eukaryota > Viridiplantae > Streptophyta > Magnoliopsida > Lamiales > Oleaceae > Fraxinus > Fraxinus americana. Next base: position 33,677,237 of record CM068706.1, on the reverse strand, counting down.
CCTCCGAAGCAGCATCATCATCCCAGTGACGATGAATCCATCATAGCCCACACTGAACATATCCAACAGTACCCCAAAGCGTAGCAAACTCGGTAGTATGTCGATCAACTGTAGTCAGTAGCTGTGTAAGCTTTGCTATCATCCGAGCCTGCTGCTCAATCAGTATGGTCATCTACCCCATAAGAGCAACATACGGGTCAATGGGAACAGACGTAGAAGGTGGAACAGACCCGAAATGAGGATGAGCAGACGCGGATGTCGAGGGAATATCAGCGGGCGGAGGAGCACAGGAAGTATGAGAGAAATCGAATGGATCAAAAGAGATAAGATCATCAAAAGGATCAGCCGACACAGTCGAATCAACTGGCTCAGAAGAAGCATACGACCTACTCTGAGCAAAAGTAGTGTGGCCAATCGGCAAAGAAACCCTCTGAGGAACCCACTCTGGAAAACTAACGCCTAAGGCTGTCACTAATCGATAAATCAAACAAGCATACGGCAGCCCCACCCATATCCTCGTGACCCTGAAAGCCCGAAGAATCTGCTGGAAAATAAAGGTGGGAAGACCAATAGAGTCGCCATACGACAAGGAGTATAAAAATCGAGCCCTCTCCATAGGCAACGAAGAGGTATGCAACACGGACCATAGATTCGTGCACACAATACTCAACAGAATCTGGTGATCAGTGGGTAGAGATCCAGTGCGCATCGCATCTGGACCACCCTCCAACAGTGTGTTAAACACTGTGGAACGAACCAGAGAGTCCAATGGAAGAGTATCAACAGAAAGATGAGGGAATAAAGGATGAATGATCCAGGGATATGTAATAGACTGGATAAGACATCAGGTGTAATCCTAACTCTCCTACCCCGAAGAAAAATCCTAAAAGTTAAACCACTAACATCATTGATGGTAGCATAAAACTCTTGAACAAGAAGGCTAGGTGGAGGCGTCAGCTCGACTAGTAAAGGCTCCCATCCATGGGAAGTGAAAATAGCAGCGAGGTCGGGTAACAAGTCAGACAGAATGACCTCGCACTCAAATAATACAGGACGTAATGAAAACTGTGACCCAAAAGTATCTTGGGCAATCGCAGAGACAAACCTAGACCTACTATAAGAAGTCAAGGTACCGATGTTGAAACTACAGTCCGAGCTCTCTTAGGCAGCATCTTTTAAATTCGTGGATTCAATAAAATGGCACCTCAATGTAATGATTTGAAGTGTTTAAAGAGTAGGTAAATTACAAATTTGATGTGGGTTGGAGAAATTTGGATGAAATTGAGAGAAGAAAGTGGAAAAAATGCAAAAAAACCCTGAAAAATAACGTTAAAATTCAAAATTACGGCATGTCGCTCGAGCGAGGGTCAAGTGAGAAGCGAGCGAGGGAGCTTCTACTTCAATCGCTCGAGCGTGGCTTAGCGATAAGCCAGGGACAAATCATTTGACAAAAATAGCACTGAATTTTTGAAAATTAAGAAAAATAGCATTTTTAATGAATTAGCCCCTGGACAACCGGATGAATTCAAAAACGACATGTGCTCACAAGGGAAGCATTATCTATAAAACTTTCCCACATACTCAATCATGTTCAAAACGGAATAAAGTGTATAATAGACTCACGCGTGTAAAGTGTCACTATGTTCTCGTGAACATGACTCCAAACCTTAAATTGTGAGAAAGGATATGCGAATATCACTGTTAAATAAGGATTTTCCTCATTCATAAAAGTCAAACCCAAACGATTCTTAGGACCTGAAAACGAGCTCAATTTCATAGATATTTTTCTTTTCTCCCCATTAATTCGAGCATATAATTTTTTATGTCACTTTGTCAAATATTGCATCTTATGTGTAGACTCATGTCCATTAAGCGACTACATTGACCCCTACGAGCTTTAGGCCGGTTAACTCAAGACAGTTGACCATAGGCACCAGGTTATGAGAACCCCTTGGGCTTAATTACTCGAGTCAAATAGGTTTCGAACAGAAGTATAAGATGAATCAATCTATGAATTTTTTTTAATTAAACAGTACAAGGAAAAACACCAAGAGCTCAGGTCATCTAAATGTAGGTCAATTCACATTCAAGGTCACCTTACTAACATATGACAGCCATCCCAAAACTCACATATGTGGTCCAAACTCACTCACAAGATCATAGTGTGTGAAGTGAAAATGGTACATGAAGAAACTTATACTCAATACTCCACCGTAAACCAAACCAAGTAATGGGAATGATAGTACAGAATAGATAACTTCACACTTGGTCACAAATGCAATGTTTACGAGCACCATAAACTGTCTACAACCCAAATATTTTTTTTTGTTAAATAAAAAAGATCAATACCTAAAGAAAATAAATACAAACTGAAATAAAACAAAACACAAATAAGTGAGATGTATGCACGAATGAATAGACTCAATGAACTGCATATGCATGCACATAAGGAACTAATCAAGGAGAACCATGGATACTCTTACCTTTAAGAGAATGATCAATCTTACGACCTTCCAGGTCACTCTTTTTAACCCAAGCTTGCTCAGAAGTAGAAGTGATTTTAATTAACCGAGTCATCATCTCAATTAAGTGGTTAACCTGATTGGCAAGAAAGTTAACCGTGCTTGAGACATCTTGACTTTTACTTCTAGTCACGAGTTTACAACACCTAGGTCTTATGTGTCCCAGTGCGCCACAATGGTAACATGTGGGAATAAACCTAGATTCAAACATGTTCGGCGGTTGTTACCGATAAATAGGACGATTGACCCTACGTTGTCTAGTAGGACTCGATTCAAAGATATTCGTGCCCTTGGGTTCAAGATTAACAACATGTCAAGCGTTGTTAGTGGCTGGGACGAACGTGGTCTTGGGTGTACTAGTAGTAGTATTACCATTTTGTACATAACCCAAACCATGCCTATTTCCAGCAGGCTTTTTCATCCCCAGTAGATTATCAAGTTCTTGTGAACCACTTATGAATGATTGGAGTTGAGTGTTAGATTTTTCAAGATCACTTGTTAAGGATTTAATTGTAGCTTCCAAGTTTTCGTTAACAAGCTTCAACTTACTCAGTCTTTTGGTAAAGTCTTGCAGGTCACCTATGAGTTTCTCTCTCTCTCTCTCTCTCTCTCTCTCTCTCAAGTTCATTTACCTTTTTCAGTATTATTTTGTTGACCTTTTTAATCTTAAGACTCTCCTCTAATAGTTCAAGATAAGATTCGTGAATATCAGGTTCATCCTCAGATTTCTCACCCTCTTCATCATTTTCAACCTTATCAATCTCCTTATCAGATTCAATCGTAGCTATTGATGTGAAGGCCATAAAGTTTTGTTCATCTTCACCACCAGAGGTATCACTCTAAGCACTCGAATCTAATTCATCATCACTCAAGGTCACTACTAAAGGCTTACGTCTTTCGTTATTTCAACTTTTTTTCAAGTTGAGACATCCATTCCTATAGTAACCGTAACCCTGACACTCATGTCATCTAACAGATTAAGTTTTCCTAATGGGAGTCCTAGAGTTATTTTTCTCACGTCTATCTTTCGAGAATCTATTAGGGGTTTCATTTTTACGTTCTTGAGGCTTTCTCCTATTCCTTATCACCTTTTGAAATTTTTTAACGAAATAAGCTATTTTGTCATCCCTAAGCATCTTAACATCAGTAGACTCACTCTTTTCTTATCTAATCGTATTCATGGCTATGGATTTTACCTTTTTAGGTTGAGAAATGGTGAGTTAATAGGTTTGAAGGGATCCTACGAGTTCTTCAATTTTAACTGCACCTAAGTCCTTACTTTCTTCAATCGCGGTGACTTTAGGTTTAAACCTTTCAGGTAGGGATTTAAGGACTTTTCAAACTATATTTGACTCTGGAATCTTCTCACCTATGTTAAAACTCGAATTAACTATATCATTCAACTTCACATAGAATTTATCGAACGATTCATCATCCTTCATTCTAATTTCTTCAAACCTAGTGGTTAATATCTGCAGTTTAGAATTTTTAACAATTTTAGTTTCCTCGGGTGAGGTTTCTAAGATGTCCTAAACTTCTTTAGCAGTCTCACATATCGAAACTCTCCTAAACTCTTGAGCAGACATGGCCATGAACAAGGCATGGATGCACTTACTATTCCAGTTACACTCAGCTAGATCATCTTTAGTCCATAATGAATTATCAGTGGAGTCTACCCAGTTTAAAAGCTAATCCAAATACATTTATCTAAAGCTTTAAGGAAGACTCTCATTTCAACTTTCCAATAGGGGTGAATGCGGTTCGGTTTGGGCGGTTTGTGCCATATTTTCAATTCAAACCATTTCATGCGGTTTGGAATTTTTTCAAACCAAACCAAACCATTTTATTTTTCGAACCAAACCAAATCAAACCATAAATTGCTAGTTGGTTCGGTTTTAATCCGCGGTTTACCTATCGACATTATAATAATATATTTAAAATAAGTTAACATATAAGTTTAAACAAGAACTAATAATATTAAATGTTAAATTACATTCATCTTTCTCACCCGTGACTAAATTATTTTCAAAGTTGGTTGTTAAAAGATGTTAATAAAATGAATATATCTTTCTTCCTTTTTATTTACCTATTCTTGTTTGCTTTTCATATTGTTATATAGCGGTTGATAAAGACAAGAGTCACATTCTGCTGTAATAGTTTAGTTAAAATTTCTTTTATCCTACTAGTGAGATGGAAAATAAGGATTGAATATGATATGTTTAAATGTACAAAGAATGATAAAGTTTATGTTTATTGGAAATTGACAAATTTTATTCTCTAACGACTTTGAGAAAGTAGAATGTAGTAGTACTGTATTATTTTCACACAATCAATACACTTTATCCTTCATTTTTTTCTAAACCACAAACAAGTTCATTAATCACCCATGCACATAAACATTCATTTTTTTTTTATCTAAATCACAACTCTAAAGTGTATAATAAGTTCAAAAACAACAAACGAAAGAAAGAACAATGAAAAAAATGACAAGAATAGGAATCCAAGACTTATCAAGAAAGAAAGAGGTGATTCGGGTAGAAATTGGCAGATTAACAAGCAAAAGGCGACTAGCGATTTGCCATTGGGAATCGCATTTTGTTCAACTGTGGCAGGCAAGCGTCAAATGTTAGAGAAATGAGAGTTTAGGTTACGGCTTCTGAAGTTGTGGGCGTGATTTATTGTTGTAGTTTTGTTGAATTATGATTTGGATTGTTGAAAAAAAATGTTTTTTTTATTATTTCATATGATTTGGGATTGATTTTAGTTTAGATTAGATATCGGGTCATGACATGTGTTGTGGACTTGTAAAACCATCAGTCAATAATGATGAACTTACTTTACTTTATATGATTATTTCAATGGGTTGGTTGTAATTTATATTGCTAAATTGATATTTTTTGCTAAAACGTGAAAATTTGTAAGTTAATAAAATTATTTTTTTAATTAAAATTTTTGAAAACGGCACGGTTCGGTTTTATGCGGCTTTTTAAAATTGAAACCTAAACCAAACCATTTTGAAAAGGTTTGATTCGGTTTGAGGGAAACAAAACCACGGGTCCACGTGGACCCGAACCAACGGTTTCAAACTAACGGTTTCGGTTCGGTTTGCGGTTTATCGATTTTTTTGTGCAGCCCTACTTTCCAGTAAGCATAGTTGCTTTCGTCGAAAAACGGAGGCACGGACAATGACTAACTCATCTAGAAATTATTAAGGGTCAGGAATTGAATTAAAGCTCTGATACCAATTGAAAGTACGTAGTTCGACCCTAACAACACCAAAGGAAGGATGAATAGGTAATAATGCGAAATTAAAAATTACTTAACAATTAAATAACAACAAGTCACTATTCATTATTTTCTAGATGGTTAAGCATTTAATTATTCCTATGTCAAAATACCATAGTTTAGTAAGCAATAAACGAACACAAGAATTGATCACGGAGAAACCCAATTGGGTAAAAACTCCGAGCACTTTGCCAGTCAACAATCCACTATAAATGATTTAAAATTTACAGTCTATCAGATTAGACGACGACACGTACTATCTGATCTCCTAACTGCAATTCTAACAGCTCTCCTGGATTCTGTGCTCCTACACCAACTCCCAGCTGCAGTTTTCAAAGCTCTCCTGGATTGCACTCTCTTGCAGCAACTCCCAACTTTGTGAAATCGTCTATCTCATGTGGATGCACGAAGAACCCCGCATTCTTCAACAACTGGAACTCCAGTCATCTTCTCTTGATCCTCAGAAACTCTGACAGATATGAAGGAGGCAGCAGTTTGGTATTTGGATTATAAATCTGATATTTTTCTCACCAAAAGTCAATAATATGACGAATGTTGAAGGCACAATATATGAAGATGATCTTAGTGGAATGTGTTTCTCTCAATAATCAACCTTGTGAAACTGTTTTGTAATGTTTGGATATTCATATGTAGGTTAGAAAATGAATGAGCCGGACAAAAAACCTTTAAAAAACGAAATAAAAATTTCCTTAATAACATTGTCGTTCGAGCGAAGGGTCAGGGATAGTCGAGCGACAGGTTGTCGCTCGAGCGAAAGCGAGGTGATAGTCGAGCAATGAAGTTTTTGTTTATGACGCTTGAGCCAAACCTTGGCGAAAAGCTAGCGAAATTCCACGCCGTTTTTCCTTCTTTCCCATTCTCGAACCTTAGACCTAAAATATCATAACTTTCACTAATTGCACACTACTCCTTGACTTTTTACAACATATCAACTTTAGTTCTTTTTGTTCACAAATTTCTCAATTACATTAAATACCTAACAATCTGCTTTCTCTAAATTGTATTCTCACAAAAATTGTCTTCTTCCACTGTATGTTTCTTCCACATTCTTTACCTTTGATATTGCTTCTTCTTTGCGAAACCAAAAAAAACCTCTGAAATTGTATAGAAATTGGACACTGATAATATTTCATATTTGCTTTCTTGTAGGGTAATCTTGTTTTACAAAGAAACTTTTCTATTTGTAGATTTTGAACGATTTTAGCTTCCAATTTTTTGTATATTTGAACGGAAGTTTTTTGTTGTTTATAGGTTTAGATTATATTAGTTATTTTGTGGAATCGAAGACTGTAGTGGCGAGATCTTTGTCAGGTAAGGGTTTTGAAATAAATTATCTTTTTGTCTAGTTGATGCTTTGTGCTTTTGTGTATAAAATTTTTGAATATGTATGCACCATGCGATTTCTTAACTTCCTATGCAAAGACCTCAAATTTGAGCCTCATGCTTTTAAAGTTGAGATATAACCTTATAAGATTTTATTATTTATACCCAAACCTTATAAGCCTAATTCAATCATTTGCCTTCCCTTATCTTTACTTTACTAATTCTAGAGGGAGAAGAAAGAACTCATCGAGAACAAAAGAAAAAAGTGAACAAGAAGTATTTGACCATCTTTATATTTGGATACCACTTCAAATAATAAAAATCATGAAAACAGAGAAGTGGGAAAAGGCAACAAGAAACTTAAACTTGGAGATTTCTTTCCTACTCTCATACTCAGGATTTTCATAAATACAAATGGTGATTATAAGTGATATCAATTTACTTTGAAATGATATGATAATTAATTGTTCTAACTTCTATTTTCATTTTTCATCTACGGCATAAAATCAGCCAGAAGTTAGTTTCATATGTTTATAGTTCTGGAATTAAACTATTTTAATTCAATTGTGTTGGGATGAGAGGAAAACCAACAAAACCATGTGGATTAAAAACTGTTGGAAGAGAAAAGGCAGTTAGAGAAATCAATTTCATTTGGTAAGATTAGTAGAGAAGACAATGAAAATTTAAATAAAATTGAACAGAGCATAAATGAAAAGAAATGAATTCAATCTTTTATTATCAAATTGTAACTAAAGAGTCAGTCAACCTTCCAGCAATTTGGGAAATCTCAAAAATAGATTTCTGTAAATCATATGTACAAGCGCAAGTGTATGTGTATATTCAAATGGAGAAAGCGACGATAGTATTTCAAGGTTTATATATATTGCTTTCAGTCAGCCACAACAAAAGGAAAGTAGGGAAAGGAAATTAGTTACTTTGCTGCTTTCTAGCAGCTTGAAATCCCAATGGAAATGAGTATTTTTCGAGCATAGAGTAAGTAACATCAGATAAATTCTAGCACTAGACATTAAGAGTGGAAGAACTAATATTCTGTAATGTTTGTATTGTGTTAATTAAAATTAATTCTTCTTTATATTTTATTTTACTCAATTATTTGTGCAATAAAGTCGTAATTATTTGTTGAAAAAGAAAGTTAAATGCACACTCTTGAAATTATTTGATTTTCATGTTGAAGAACATCAACAGTTTCGTAGCCTCACAACATTCTCTTTGTAGCTGGTAGTTTATAGTTTTCATTTACGTTTAATCATTTTAAAATCATCAAAACAGGTTCGATCAATTTTATTTATTTTTTGTTGCTTAGGTGTATAGGCTCGATTATATTACTTAGCTCGTGGAATTGAAGACTGTAGTGGCGAGATATCTTTCAGGTGAAGGTTTGTAAATACATTTTTTTCCTTCAGTTGATTGTTCATGATTTTCTGTAGAAGTTTTCGATTTTTTTCTTTCAACCTTCTTATTCTCTTAATCTATTTTACTTATTTTAAAATTTTATTCATTTCTTTCTTTCATTCATCTTCTTAGGTTCATTGTTAGCTTCAATCACACTACATCTAAAATCCGATTTCTTCTCTTTTTTGTTAAGTGATGTACAATCTTATCTTCTATTTCTTTCTTCCCTGTTCAATTCTCATGTGTTAAATTTTCTAACTTCATTTATTTTACAGAAAACTTATCAGGTAGGTTATTTGTATAATTTTTGTTTTGTCAATTCATTTCTTTTTGTTCTTAATTTTTTGCACGTTTATTCTTTCCTATTAATTTTTTATTCTCAACCTCATTTCTGACGTCGTCTTTTCTTTTTACAATATATTAGTTTTTTACTTGTAATTTCTTTTACATTTCGACAACATTTATACGACATTCAAAATTCTCTGTTAATGATGTTTCATTTTTTTCCCTTTCTTGCTTTAGGTCTATGTTTCTTAATGTGACTACTGCATTGGTTTCTTAGTTTTAACCTTTGTATCTGTCTAATACAAATAAAATGCGACTTGGGACTTGATCAAAGAGTTTTCAATACTCATACGGCATCTCAAGTAGCTACTGTATTGGTTGAAGATGATAAAAATGCAAATGTTCGCGCTCGTGATATTAATATCTACGGTCATTCTAGTGATTCACACAAGGTTCATTACTACTATGGTTGTTATGATCATTTACAATCTCTTTTGCTTTTCCCATATAGAGAATATAGTTGGCATGAAGGCATTGAGAAATGCAGAAGCAAATACTTTTAGCCTCGGCATCTGCTTGATTTAGTGGCTTTTCCTAGCACAATTACTTCTGCAACTAAAATTATCGAAAAAGAGAATCAAGGTTTGAGTATTTATTTTCTTTAAAATTTTTGTCTTTTGCAATATAATGGTAGTAGATGAAAATACCATTTTTTTTTCCCTTTTTCATGATGTAGTGCTTAATGGAATAAAGAAACGTTATCAGGTCTCTTGTCAAGAATACTATTAGTACAAATTCCAAATTAAGCCTTCTGGTAAGTCTTTATTGCTTCACACTGGTAGACTGTTTCAACAGTTTGTTGTAGATATGTATGTTAAGATTAAAACTGTTAGGTTAGACTATTTTTGTAATATCCAAAAATAAATTTGTGTTGAACTGTATCAAGGTATTGTGGATAGTGTTGAAAATGGGAAAACAAGAGGGTACAAAATGGAAGAAAATTTGTTCTACCACAATCATTTACATGTGGGCCTAGAGATATGCTAAACAGATATATGGATGCAATGTCTATTGTGTAGCGTTTTGAAAAATCAGACATTTTTTTTCTTATAACATGTAATCCTAATTGGTTAGAGATTAAGCAAGAACTAAAACACAATGATGAAGTTCAAAATCGATCAGATCTAATTGCACGTATATTTCAAGCAAACTTAGAAGAGTTAAAAACGATTTATACAAGAAAAATATCTTATGCCCTATTGTTGCACAGATATATATGATTGAATTTCAGAAAAGATGGCTCTATCATGCGCATCTATTGTTAATTTTGAAATCTGGGCAAAATATTTGTTGTGCTGAAGAGGTTGATAGGATAGTGTGCTGCGAAATTTCTAACAAAAACAAATACTCTCATTTTCATTCTGTTATTGTCAAATACAATATGCATGGTCGTTGTGGAAACCTTAATCCTAAAAATGTATGTATGAAGACAAATAGATGTTGTAAAATAAATATCCTATGGATTATTGTAACACTACTATATTTGGTGTTAACTCATACCCGTAGAGGCCAAATGTTGGGCAATAGATAAGTTGTACCATACAATCTTTATTTAAGTGCAAAATTTGATCATCATATTAATGTTGAAATATGTTTTTCTATCAAAGTTGTAAAATATTTGTACAAATATGTGTACAAAGGATATGATCGTATTAATTTCTCAATTCGAACAAATGATACAGAGAAAGAAATTGACAAAATATCTGCTTATCAACCTGCTAGATAAATATCTCCACCTAAAGTTATGTGGAAAATTTTTTCTTTCAATTTGTCATAAATGTATCCTACTGTTTATTCTCTGCAACTTCATATTCAAAATCATCAAGTAAAATACGATGATTAAAAATGATTTATTTACTCTTATTGACAATGAAAATACGAGGAGAACAATGCTAACAAATTTTTTTTCGAATGAATGAAGCAAATGAGTTTGCTTGGACATTGTTGTATCAAGATTTTCCTACACATTTTGTTTGGAATACAAATAAAAAGGTTTGGACTTGGAGAAAGAAAAGAATTGTTATAGGACGAATTGTCGCAGCCAATCCTTCTGAAGGAGAATGATATTTCATCTGCATTCTTCTTAATCACATTCGAGGGCCAATATCATTTCAGGATTTACGAACTTCGAATGGGATAAATGTTACAACATATCCAGACAACCGCTGTGAAGAATGTCAATTTGAAGCTATTATTTATGAAATGTCATTTTCCTTAAGAAGTCTATTTGCTACACTTCTTATGCTTCGCAACCATGATCATCCAAAGTTATTGTGGGATAAATTCATAGTTTATATGATTGATGATTATGTACATGAAAATACATCTATGGAAGTTGCTAAACTACGGGCTCCACAAGACATTAGTTCTATTATAGAATCATTGGATAAAAACATAAATGGCTATGAAATAATACCTTTCAGTGTAAATATAGATGAGAATGAAAGGTTAAGAAGAATGGTCATAGATGAGACAACCAATTTGGATATTGAAGGAGGGTATGTTTATGCAGCAAGCTTAAATAATGAATAATAATTTGCATACGATGCAATTATGGAAAAAGGAAAATCAGAATCGAGTGGTTCTTTCTTCATCTATGGTCCAGGTGGGACATGTAAAACTTTTTTATATAAAACACTCATTGCTGGTGTGAGATCTCAAAGTTTAATTGCTTTAGTAACTGCTTCTTCTGGAGTGTCTGCATCCCTATTACTTGGAGGTTGGACAACTCATTTAAGATTTAAAATTCATTTGGAAACAATTGGTGAAGTTAGCTGCTCTGTTAGCAAACAATTATCTTTAGGAACTTTGTTGAAAATGTCTAAATTAATAATTTGGGATGAAACACCTATGGTAAATTGTTCTACTGTTGAAGGTATAGATAAAATGCTCAGAGATATTACCGATTGCAATTTTCCTTTTGGTGGGAAAGTTGTCGTTCTCGGAGGAGATTTTCAACAAGTTCTACCGGTAGTGCCTAAAAGGAAAAAAGAAGAAGATATAATTAAAGTTAGCTTAGTCTTTTCTGACCTATGGCATTTGTATATACATCTACCATTGAATGAGAACATGGGCAAAGTTAGATCCTACGTTTTGTGATTATTTGCTTAAAAATGGAGATGAACGGAGCAAGAACATACTTGTAATTGCATTAAGCTTCCAAACAGTATTATTCAACCATATGAGGATGAAATTACGTCTTTAAAAAATGTAATAAATTATGTTTTTCAAATATAGAAGCATATGTTGATAATTTACATGCAATGACAAACCAAATTATTCTTACACCTACTAATGAATGTGTTGATCATATTAACAAAATTTTATTAGAACAAATTCCAGGTCAATTTTTTACATTCAATTGACAAATCAGAACAGAGCCTATATGAAGATTTTCTAAATAGTTTGACCTCAAATGGTATTCCGCCACATGAATTGAAACTTAAAGTAAATTTTCATGTGATTTTATTGCGAAATATCAATCCTTCTGAAGGGTTATGCAATGGAACACGCCTTGTCGAAAATTTGAGAAGAATGTAATTCTTGTTGAAATTACAACTAGCGAATACCGTGGAAAACATGTTTTTTTTTATCGAGAATTCCTTTTATACTTCTTAAGACTTATCGAAATGCAATTCCATTTAAAAGAACTCAATTTCCTATTAGACAATGCTTTGCAATGACGGTAAATAAATCACGGGGTCAAACACTTGATTTTGTTGAATTGTATCTTCTAGAACCTATTTTTTACCATGGTCAGCTTTATGTAACATTATTAAGAGCTAAAACAAGCACGTCTATAAAAGTTTTGCTTAAACCATCAAATACTGTCAATTTACACAATACATGTACTAAAAATGTTATCTACAAGGAAATCCTTTCGTTCATGCATCCGTAGAACCACGACCTTTTCGTAAGTACTTTCTAATTTTTAGCATATCTTAAACTCTCTTCTCTTAGATCAAATTCAATAGAATGAAAATGGATTTTCATTTATCTGCTTTTTAAATTTGTTTCCTCTATATAAGTGTAGAATAACTTGGTTGTACATAATTCGACGACCTTTTAAATACATGTAATGAATTACATCAAATAACTTAACAGTCTTACAAGGAGTACGTTGCAGACGAGCATGAGAAATACAAAAAAAAAAAGTTAATATACAACCTGATAAGGTTAGTGAAATATTGTTCTAGAAATATTTTTTTTATCAATGTAATGTGCTGTATAATATTTTATCTTTTTCTTTTGCAATACACAAATTGAATGTTTAAATATTTTTATAGAAGTACAATGTGATCTTTTCACTTCACATCTTGCTCAAAAATGAAAATCTTTACCATCTGATGACTCTTATAAGCTTATTCCTTAAAAAAAAAGATTTCCCTTGAAATTTACGCCTTCTTGTTGGATTATAAAATTTTGCCTTTAAATGTACTCTTCACTTATCAGATTACTTTTATTATAAGGTGAAGCATATTGCCCATTTTACATAAAAACTAGAAGGTCGGTACACTGTGTAACAACTAGAACACTTTTCCTAAAAGAGACAAATAGAGACGACGCCTGATTCTTTGAAATGTCTTGTTTAATTAATCAGCTGCAATTATTGTACCACATGCTGCTACATCATCCTGAAAGAAATGGTAATTGGGTGTGTTCATCATATTTGACATTTGTTTTTTTGCAATAATCGACTCTCTTACTACTATTGCACCTGTTATAGCTTCTCCTCTTGCACATCTTAGCTTTGGAGTTGTAACTCTAGCAACCTTTCTTGTTCCATCTTTTGATCCTAAGTTGATTGAGACATCGGTATAGTGAAAATTGTTTATGCTTTCGTCCGGTTCACAACATCCTTATGATTCATGAAATTGATTAATTAAGATTGTTAAGTGTTTGATATTTTGCACAATTTATTTTATATTAGATTTTTTATTGCTTTGCAATAGTTGTTTCTTATCTTTTCATTGACGAGCTCATAAATATTTTAAGATTATTATTATTTGATTCGGAACTTATTCTATCCCCTAAGCTAAGTTTATAATATGAATTGAATCATCTTATACGGTTTTCTACCGTTTAGTTTACTTAACACGTTGTCCTTAGCTTTGATGGGATTCCTATTGCCAATAACGAGACGGGTGATTGAGACAAACGTTCTCATGGCATGTAGAGAGAGAGAGTTTTCCCATCCCATCTCATTGCCTTCCCCATCCTCTTCTTATGCACAAGTGTAAAGATTTTGTGCTATTTTAAACTTTAACTCCAATTTTAAAAACAAATTCGCTCTTGTAGCTCATGAATTGGAAATTTTAATTGCTGCAAATAACACAATGCTAAATTTCATTGATTACTTGTCAAGGAAGAATAGCCTTACAATCATGATGAAAGATGCTATAGGAATTTTTCATCAAGTGAGGTTTAAGTATAGTTATAAGCTTGTGGCAATTAAAATGTTGGTTCCTAAAAAAAGGAATTTGCCCAAAACCATTGTCATCTTACGAAGATACCTTTCTTCAATGGCTTTTACGAATTCCTAAGCTCTGGACAAGTTGTTGTTACGGTTAAAAAGGTTCAATTTATATCATCGCTTTCTAACTTGACGTGCTACTGTGTCAATGGTTGGACTAATGCGCCAACAAGTATAACTTAAAAATAATTTTTTATTTTAAATTGAAAATGATGTATTAAAATAACTGATAATTTAAAAATTAATTTAGTGGAAGAAATATTGTGATTATAGGAAAGCCTATTATTCATGTTTTTTTAATTATTAACATGTTTCATTATTGCATTGTTTTGTGATTATACTGCAAATTATTATTAATAAGTCCAATTTCATGTTGTATATCTTGCAAGGTTAGGTTATATTAATAGCCAAGTTTTATTGAGTCTACTATTTCTGGTTGTAACAAGTACAACATATTTCTTACTTACGGAGTTCCATTATGTTGGTATATTCATGGTCGCTTTTGCAATTCTCATTTTTTTTATTAGGCTCTATGGAAGGTTTTAGCACAAAGAGAGAGCATTGCACCTATGATAAGTAAAAACTATGCAAGCCACTCTTGCAACCTCTTCTTAGCACCATATAATTTTTGCTTGGTGCCGTCACCTTCCTGGTTTTCTTTGGATGAAAATTGCTATATATGCAATGCAAGAACTACATTGGAAGCGAGAAAATGTGTCAGGAAATGGGTTTTCAGATCTGGTGCAGTCATGGGTTTTCTCCTTGCTACAAATGGCCTTTTGGTACTGTACATTACCATCAATCTCGTCAAGCTATATTATGGTGACCACTAGGAAGGCCTCTATCTCTTCGAGGCGATAACTGGCTATGGTCTCGGTGGATCTTCCATGGCATTTTTTGGGAGAGTATGGGGGTTGTTTGCACTAAGGCTGCTAGGAAGGCCTTTTGCTCTACAAGGCAATAACTAGCTATGGTCTTGATGGATCTTCCATGGCTCTTTTTGGGAGAGTAGGAGGAGGTGTTACACCAAGGTCGCTGATGTTGGTGCTAATCTTGTTAGGAAGAATGAAAGCAAAATTCCATAAGATGGCCCTAGGAATCCAATTGTAAGATACAATGCTTCCCTGATGTCACGTCCTTTGACATGAGAATGAGTTGTAAATGATTTAAATTTGTTGTTGCACGTGATTGCTGACAACATCAATGATAATGTTGGGAATATTGATGGAATGGGGTCTAATCGTTTCAGTTGATATGCAGAACCATCATGTACTATTCTTGTGGTGGCTTCCATCTCCTCTTTGAGATTGACTCATGAATCCACTGCAATGTGTTATCCACTGCTTATTAGTTCCATTAGAATCCTTATTTGCTTAATCACCACCCTTTTTTGCTATTGACATTTTTGAAATCAAGGTTGTTAAGGAAATTGAACCAGGATTGAAAAACCATCTTATTATCTCCACTCTTCTTATGACTATGGGCGTAGCATTTGTTACCTGGCCTCGTGCTTATTCTTCACAATTTTCATTTGGTTATCAAAAGGTTATGAAGAACCGGTAAGCTTTGATTTAGACTCTAAATTTATACTAGATATAGGCGGTGGAGAGTATTTTATGCATCTAATGCCTTAAATTAACAATTGTGTCTTACTATTTCAGTTCAAAACATTAACCTTTTTACTTTCAGAACTTTTGTTTAATCATAAACATTAACTAGATGATTAGTAATATAATTATTTATTAATATTCAATCTATAAATTCTCCTACTCTTCTTTTTTTTTTTTTGCCACAAGTCCAAATTTTATACCTTGATTCATGCTATTTTTATTCGATCATTCGAATTATTTTTGTTGGAATATTTGAAATGAAATGATGACATTTTCAC
The DNA here is from genome assembly GCA_035079005.1 of Fraxinus americana. Taxonomy (NCBI): domain Eukaryota; kingdom Viridiplantae; phylum Streptophyta; class Magnoliopsida; order Lamiales; family Oleaceae; genus Fraxinus; species Fraxinus americana. The sequence goes on along the minus strand of CM068706.1, from coordinate 33,660,967 downwards.
AAGAAGTATAATAAACATGGATGATATTCAAGAAAATCAAATTTCCTCTCATTATCTAAAATGCAACACTCTAACATGTACATCTACAAATCATCTTATCTATCGTAAATCTTTAATATTAAACACGTTAACATTACGTTCAGAGTAATGCAACCCGTACATTGCAAGGGCAAGGACTAGTATATACAAAAGTGTGTACATACGGAACTGTACGGCCTTGGAAGAATTGAATGGGATGGCTTTTTTGGTGTTTAGTCTTTGAATGTTTGGTTGTGTTTTTGAATACATAAGTATTGAACATGATGACTTGGTGCTTAGTATTTGAATTAGAGGTGGCATAGACTGTATGTTTAAATATTTGGTAATATTTTTAAGTGCTTATAAGTATTGAATGGGATGACTTGATTGGTGTTTAGTTTTTGAAAGGGTGGGCATGAATGGTCCATTTAAATGCTTGATAGTAATTTTAAGTGCTTATAAGTATTGAATGGGACTACTTGATTGGTGTTTAGTCTTTGAGAGGGTGGTGGCATGGATGGTCTAATTAAATGTTTGGTAGTAATTTTAAGTGCTTATAAGTGATTTGGTTGGTGCTTAGTCTTTGAACGAGTGGTGGCATGGATGGTCCATTTAAATTTTTTGTAGTGTTTTTAAGTGCTTATACGTTGTGTGTCTAATGAAATGTATGAATAATTAGTTGTGGATTATGTGAAATGCGCAAGTAAAAATTGTTTGATGAAAAAATAAAGTTACAAGTAGTTGGTAAGAATTATGCATATGACAAGACAATAAGAAAAGTGAATAAGATACTCTATCGATTTATCGGTGATACGCAAGTTGGAAAAAGTCTGGTTTACTTGGCACTATAAATAGAGACTCAAGTTGAAAAGTCGTCTTCACTAAATTCTATCTACAACTCAATAATATTGTTTGTATCTTTTATTGTCTAAAATAAAAACAAGTCACATCATAATTTTCGTAGTAAATATACCTTGTTGATATGGATTAAAATCAGATTTTTATTAGATTTTGATAAAAGTTGATGAAATATGTGGTTGAAAAGTTGTGGGTATATGTGGTTGAAATAAATTATTTACTTTGACTTAGATTGAAATCTGAATTTTAATTTCTATTAAACATGAGTGTAGATATGGTATCATAAAATCATCCTCGTGGCATGAAGATACTTATATGCCAAACAACAATGCTACATGTACACTTTAGTTTACACTTTGATTTACACTGTATCATGTGGCATGATCTACACATCTATTTTAGACACGTTAACCAATAATACTGTTTGTGTCAGTGCCGAATTCAGGATTTAAGTTCAGCTAGGGCGGACCTTGACCGTTGACCGTCGACAATCAATAATCGTAATTGCGATGACGTTTATTAATATTTAATTAAATAATATTAAAAATTATTCAATATATATGTAAATGCACTATAACTCATAACTCAATGACTCATTCAACATAAATTATTTATCCTAAATCACAGATTCACAAATTTCAATTTTTATTTGAATACCGAATTGCCAATTAACTCATAGAACAAAGCCCAAAAAAATCTTTAAAAGAACAATGAAGGAGACTCGCTGACACTAATGTCTGCAGCTCACGAGTCATTGCCATAGGAGGTCCGTTCGAGTTCAAACTTCCGACCGTCCGGTCCGGAGTCTGTTGGCGACACGGCAAAATTGCAGCAAGAGGTGGATGAGGGTTTCTGCTCACAGGAGTCCCAGCTAAGCTCACTACAATGCGGTCTACGTGCGTTGCATATGTTTTCTTCTCATCTTTGCCCATCACGGTATATATCATATGGATAATTGATCAATTGAATTTGGATTGGGCCTGGTTATTTAAAAAAAAGCCCACATCAGCACAGCCACAGGCCCAAACTTTAAAAAAAAAAAAAAGAAAGAAAGAAACCTCTGTCGCCAATCCAGTCGTCTTCTTCCTCTTCCTTCCGCTGTTCCGATGGAGCCTAGCACACTCGACCGCACCCCCTCGTCGGGTGCTGGGTCCTGGGTCCGCCACTTATTAGTGTCTTCTATTTTGTTTAAATAAAATAAAGTCACATCTAAATTTTTATAGTAAGTATAAAAATTCACAGGAAATTACGAAGTTAATTAATTAGATTGTTCAAACGAAATCAAGATTCCTAAAATTTTAATCAATCAACTTTCATCAAAATTATCTGTGTTTTAATTTCTTTTGTCATATTTTGTTAAATAAAATAAGTGCATAATATTATATCTGATTACTTTAGAACGAACAAGAAAAAAACAAGGAATTAAAACTGTAGAATTATATAAAGAGCTGAAAAGAGAATGAATCTGCAAACTAAGGCATGTGTGAGCACAATTTCCTTTAAACAGATTCGATCGCTCACCGTTGGTGCTTGAAGTTTCGTTAAGCGTCTATCTCTCAAAATACAACGAAAAATCAAGAGTTTAAGCACTTCAAATGTTACTCTGACGAACTGAATATATCAGAACATGACCACCAAGCCTTTGATAGAAAGTGCACGAATTTGCAGGAAGAAGACTGTAAATTTTATGCTGAAAGATGAGAGGATTCCTCTTTTTGGAATGGAAGAAAAATGTCTGCATAAATAGGCTATAATGGAGATTTAACATGCCAAGAGTTACAAGTGTTACAGCCATTAACCCGATTGTTAATCTCTCCATTAACACAGATATAAACCACATGAGTTTCAAAGAATTTGGAAGGTTATTTGGAGACAAATTAATAAAATTATTTAGGAAAAAAAGGCAAATCGTGGTCCTAAGGGGCAAGTTTTTGGTTCAACATTCGTACATGCAGGTCGCGTACAAATACAAGTTCAAGGTCCGAAGTGCTATTTTAGTCATTAATGTGCACTCCCCTATCCATACACGTGGAGAGAGGCTTTATGCACAAATGATTGCGCTTTCAAAGTGTAGTCATATATAAAGTGGTCTTTGTCTTTGTTAACTTTTCATGTGGGACAAACTAAAATTAGTTTTTCGTTGAACATATTAACATCTTCTATTTCATCACTTTGAGCTTCAATTTCAATATTCTCAAGAAAGAGAACACAAATCAACTTTGATATTTCAAAATGAACAAACGAATCTCACTCAAAATTATGCCAAAATAGCCCAACAAGCCATTTTTCCAATATATTTTAATTTGAACTCATAAAAAACGATAGATTTGTGTGGTTCTAAATTAAGTTAGCTTCTAGTTTACTTGATAGTGAATATGACAATTCTCTTGAAATTCAACATTTTCATACTCTTTCACGATGTAGTATACTTGCGGAATAGTCATATAACGAACATTCACTCATGGACATTTGGTCATGGATTATTAGCACAAAACGTCTCTACGTTTGGCCTTTAGTGTGCAAACATCCATACGTTTCAATTTTTTTGCATTTTCACCCCTATTTCCACGTTTCAGGCCGAAATCATTATTTTCATCTATTTTTTCAATTGAAAGATGTGAAATGACAAAAAGGCCCTCCTATCTAAATAAAACCAAAAGAAAGAGAAGAACAAATAAAGAACAAATTAGAATCATAGTTCCAAAATTTCAAAAGATTACAAATGAGTCCCCAATGTATAATTAAAAATCCAACATTTGCCAAAAACTCAAGCCAACCACCACCCAAACCACCAAAACTCTATACCATTGGACAGCCATCACTCCCCTCTACACATACCACCCAGCCACCAGCTCTAACGTTACCAGATTTGGCTGGAATTGATGGCTAAAATCTTTCTCTCACGCATTTACTATCCATGTTCGATCTGTCATATGGAGGCTGAATTGTTGAAGACCCATAGGTGGAATTGCTGCGTTGTGATCAGATGATGCCAGAATGGGTGGTCCGCAATCATGGGTCCCACCTCCGGCGCCGAAAATCGTGACTGAAATTTCATTTTCGCTTAATTCGAAAAATTGGGCTGTAAATTTTGATTGTGTGAATTTTTTGATGTTGCAAGACCATGAATAGGTGCGCCCTGATAAGTATAATCGACCGGTATGATAGAAAAGGCATGGGTCTTGCCAAAGAAGGTGATGTAGTCGATTTTTGTGTTGACAAGTTGCTGATTTTGGCCATAGATTTTGCCGAAATCTGGTGACGTTAGGGCTGGTGGCTGGGTGGTATGTGTAGAGGGGAGTGAGGGCTGTCCAATGGTATGAAGTTCATTTGGGTGGTGGTTGGCCTAAGTTTTTGGTGTTAGTTGGATTTTTAGTTATACATTGGGGACTCATTTGTAATCTTTTGAAATTTTGGGACTATAATTCTAATTTGTTCTTTATTTTTATTTTTTTTGTTTTATTTAAATAGGAGGACGTTTTCGTCATTTCACAGCTTTTAATTTAAAAAAATATATATGAAAAATATGATTTCCGCAGTGAAACGTGGAAATATGGGTGAAAATGCAAAAATTTGAAACGTATGGATGTTTTTTGCACACTAAAGGCCAAATATAGGGACGTTTTGTGCTAAGAAGCCTTTGGTCCTTGAAGAGACCATAAAGCACGATCATCTTATCACTATTTTGTAGAACTTGCCTAATCTTCGCGTCATATAAGATTCATGTAGCACTTCTCCATTTTATCGAACCTGCTTTAATCCAATGCATGCAAAATATCCTCTTCAATCACTGATGATTCACAAGTCTAATGAAACCATCTAGGTATTGTAGTTCACAGAGCTCTCTAACAAGATATTAGCATTTTGGCAAAATTTTGGAGTATGTATCATCTTTTAAAATTTTTATAGTAGTAGTTGCTTTCACATTTATCTCTCTCTTATATAGTATTCCAATTTCAAAGGGTATATTGGTTCAAACTGACAATTTTCGTTACAGAAGAACCATGCTCGCACGCTTTCTAAAAGATCCGAGATTCCACAAATTGCAGGTTTAGAAGCAATCGTCACAAAGTTCAAAGGTTCGGGACCCCAATGCTACTTACTCTTTTCATTAAACATCTTTTGATAATTAAAATAAATAAATAATCACCCTTGTATGACCCCTGGGCCTGCCAATATAGTTGGGAACTAATTAACATACTCCATGCTTATACAAGTAGAAGCTACCCAAATCCTTGTATACCAGCAAAACTATACTCACAACTGACGTGGGACGAGTCAACAAATGTTATAGACGAGAAGAAACCACCAAAATTATTACCTCATTTGCTTTTATCGAAGAAGGAACATTGAAATTTTTAGCAGCCAAAGTTAATAAAGGATACATTTAAGAAGCTTCAGTCACAAACATGTAAGTTACGATTTTGACACAACAACTGAGTGACAACAAACTCATCATTTTTCTAAGAGAGAACATTTCTTCTGTCTCTTCCATGCATTAGAGGCTCGAAAAGAATATGTTTTTAGAAAAATTGTCGTTCACCACGGACTTGTCTCCTGAATTTTCATTTGCCTCTTCCTCCTCACAATTCTGCTTTGTCGCCCAAGACCTTCTGTCTGATGGTGAACCATCATATTCTTTCCCTTCGCAATTGTAACTGCACTCCTTTTCTTTACTTCCAAACAAGTCTATGGGCTGTTGTGATGAACTGGCAGCCGAAAATACAAACCTGTGAAAATGTTTTGGCAACTGGAAACGGAAAAGGAAGAATCGATAGGATTATCATTTATCGCATGTTTCGCAAAGCTTTATCTAATATATAAGTTGTGTATGTGTGGATAAGTAAAAATAGGTAAAAGTTGTGGATCCTATGGAATGAGTGGATAAAAATAGAGTTTAACCACCTTAAAAGCAATATAAAGCTTTGTCAAAACACGGGCTTAGACGTAAAGGTTAATTTTAACAAAATAACCTGAAAAGTGTCCCCCTGGAAAGGGGGAGAGGGCATCACCGAATGACTTGCCTTCTTTGCACCGAAATGGTGGATCTCTGTTCCAGCTTTGTTCTCTAGATTTTCCTTGAATTGGCATTGGGAAGCAGACAGTCGAAGTTGGTGAAAATCTTGCTTAGTTTTCTGATTAAAAAAAAAACCCAATGAAAATGTAATAATTCCATATGGAAAACAAATCTTCAATTTCATTAAGTCGGGGTTAGAGAAGAAAATTTGCTCAAGTTATTAGTAGACACACAGAGAACAACATATAGACATACATTAGTGTCAAGATTATATGACATACTTCCAACAACTATAAGGAAACAAAATTGAATAAGACCTTTTCATTTGCATCCTCCAGGATATTAGGTGGCAGATGATGCTTCTCCCTGTTGACAGTTTGTTTACGCTTATGAATCACTTTCCCCTTCTTCCGACCGCGTTTTTTATTGGCTTTGTTCATTTTCTTTTCCGGCTATCAAGTCAAGGAAAAAAGTAAAACATGAATGCCCTAGAAGTCTATACTACATATAAAAAGCAAGGCTAATTAAAGATTTACCATCTTTTTATACTTGATCTCCCACTCGGGGTCAATCTCAGCAATGCAACCTCTGACTTTGATTGCTTTTTTATCTCTTGCATCAACAAGAGCAGACAATGTTCGATGGGTATCAGAAGTCAGGGAGGCAGGCATAAAATGCATCTTCTTTCTGATTCTCCCTTCACATTGGAGAATTTCCTGAAATTTTGCCATAAAAGATTAAAAATCATGGAGTTAAGATGGTGATTATGATGGTGGACAAATGTTTAGAAACAAAATAAGAGATATCTCTTATGCGATGCACCGCATGGCAGATAGGAGAGGCCACAAGTCAAAGCCCCATTGACACCATTAGTGTAATGAACTTGCTGCTGAACACTTTATAAGGTACCTTATCATGTACAGAGAAAAGGTGTGTTTGCATGTCATGTATGTCTTGCTCAGAGACGTCAAATGATTCCTCTCCAATTAATAACTGCAAACTACCATCATCCCATATTACAAAGCGTGAATTGCTTTCAACCTGCACGTGTAGATTTAGTTTGTTAAGTTATTTAAGCATATGTGTAAGATATGCAAGTTAGCTACAAAATGCACCAAAATGGTCCAATCCAGCAAACAATGACTAACTAATTATGAAATTGTTATCTGGATGTGAGAATGAAGTATTAAGTACTAGGTTTAAAATAAATGTCATTACAAATTTAAAATCATAAAAGGTAATGGCTAAAAGTTCAAATAACAGCTAATTCAATTTCAAGACAGATTCAGCCCACCTAAATATATTATACAGAATGGATAACTTTAGCAAGATGTGGCATTAGAAATATGAAGAGTTGACTAGAGTTTCGTGATCATCCATGCTCCTGTAAATTCGTAAAAAAAAATCCAAAAGTCAACGTACAGTAGTTGTGCCATCAGGATTTTTGACATTCCTCCAGCGAATGACATTATTCGGAAGGATACATCTTTTAGCTCCAGACTTGTCTGTCGTATAGAAGTCCTGTGCAACATAGGTGCTTGGATCAAATGGCTTGGGTTCAATGCCCACTATGTTGGAGAGCTTGATCATGTGCATCTACCACGAATGAAATCACTGCGTTATAATTTCTAAAATTTGTGCATGAGCAAAATGGACTCAGGCAGGCTTGCTTTAACTGGAACCAAAACAATGCAAGTCAGTTGCTATGAGAAACAAGAATAACTTGAATTAGATAAAACTGGGTTATTTCACTTCAGTTACTCAGATGTCATTTGATGGACCGTGACAGCTGTGTTGATCTATTTAACACCAGTAGAAACGATACCAAAATTCGTTCTTGGATAATATAGTGTTCTTTCTGGAGCAACTAAGTCCAGGTATACAAGACGGCCTAGTGTGCAAGTCCTCAAAATTTGCATACAAAGGCTTTCAGTTTGCTAAAATCTCATTGCTCATCAAATCTCTGGCATCACAAGACAATATGGAAAGTATACCTCACAAAAAATAAGGGTACAGTTGCTTAAACTGAAGGTGTCTGAAACAAATGCAAAGCTATGTGCAAAGGCACGTGAAGTTCTAGCACGGATATTAGCAAACACATTGAATTTTTTCAGAAGGATTAAACCAGAGGAAAAGAAAAACGGTTCTCATACCAACTGATGCAGAATGGCAAGGGAAAAGAGAGAATAGAGAGAAGAAGGAATGGGACAATAGGTTAGGTACACACATAGAACCACCGGTAAAAAAAGGAAAGAAAGAAAGAATACAATAACGATAGCGGAGTAGTACTGGGTGGGAAGGGTGAAAAGAACCCCCATTGGGGAGTGAAATAGAACAGGAAACCGTAGGCTCTCAGGAATTGGAAGGAGCCAGGTCTCTGACCGTGTGCCTGTAGAAGAATGAGCCAGTAACTCATAAGCAGCGGCTTGGCTAAGGGAAACCACTGGAGCCATTGTGAAAGCGAGTTTTCAACAAAAGAAACTGCCTTGAAATTTAAGCAGTTTTAAACAGGAACTGTCTGTCAAAGAATTACTCAAAAGGAACTCACATGACAGCATTAACTCTAGGGCATTCCAGAAACTATGATTTCTGAACTTCGAGTGCAATTACCAGTTCCACGATCTATTAGCAGTAAAAAACAGAACCATTCAAGACTTTAGAGAAACTTTAGAGTTGGTTTTTCTGGAGTACTAGCATGTAATTATAAATCAAGATTTAAGGGGAAAAAAGAACAGATTATGAAAGTTAGAACTCCAGAAAATAAGAGATGAGACAAACCTTAGAGGGATCAGCCAGCGGATGATGAACAGGAATCTCCAACACTGGTGACAAGCCATCCTTTTTTTCCTGTTCAACCTCAGTATATTCTTCTTCAGGCTTATATTGCACCCCATCAGGTATAATATCCTCAGGCCTCGAATTTTTCCGAAAATCTCTCCTCTCATCCACAAGAGCCTTCTATATTAGAAGCAAAGACATAATTGTAGCTTGTGCATACTTACAAAATGTAACAACTTCACAAGGCATGAAAGAAAGAAATTGGACATTGGACACTAACCTTTTCCTTATCTTCATTCTGATTCTGAACTGTATACTTTGCTTGTTCTTCATCGTCAAATTCCCCAAAAATATCACAGATTACAGCTGCTACATGTGAAATTCGATTATCATCTTTTCTGTCACCTGGTGATCTACTGCAATGGGGAAAAGAAACGACTATAATAAGGATCAGAGGATCTGTTTCGAATTAACATAAAATCAGATTTGAAACATTATGGCATGCAGGAAATCAGACTTAATATCGCCCAATAAATTTTCACTCTTTCTGAGGTCAGATTTTTCGATAGAGTTCTCTTACTCATTGAAAATCCGAGCAGAGAACAAATAAAGAAGAACGAAATTATTTGCAGGAGATTTGATACACTACCCCATTACCTTCCTTCATTTTCTCTTTTATTGCCAGAACAAACTTCTTGAGAACTTGGATTTTTGAACTTGTTCTCTTTACAAATATGATTGACATCCTTGGGCTCACCATCCCTTTCCCATCCTGTCTCTCTCTGATCACTTCTGCCTATGCCTTTGGACTGGGGTCGTCCATCCTCTTCATTCTGAAAGGAAAATGGTCACGCTAATGATAAGTTCAAGATAGAAATGAGAGTACACGTATGATTCAACTTTATAAACCATGTTATACAAAAGGAAGAGGAAAGATATACATTTTCTGAATCCTATGGTCATTAGTAAATTAATAGCCATTGCACTGGAGGTCAATACATCTGCAAAAATGCTTCCTGAAGCAATAAATTCAAACAATGCAGCCCAACTACCCATTTAAATGATCAAGCTCCTATTTCAACAAGAGGATTTCCCTAGTTTATTACAACTTACTAACCTTTAGATGAATAGTAATTCAAGAAACCAAGAGCCACTACTCACAGATAATTTATGTTAAACCTTCCTGACCAGACAGGCTCCTCTATGTGATCCTTCATCATAATGCACAGAAACAGTTAGATCTAGTTAAGTTGTCATTTAATCTAGTTGACAACCATGATCACGATTCATTTATGCATAGTTTCTAAAAAGGGAAAAACTATTCCTCCTATGTTTATAAGTCATACTCTCTCAAGCATAGTAGTTTCCCTTTCACTCAAGCTTAAGATTGACCGCAATCACAGGCTAAAATGACAAACAACTAAATTTCACTGTGTATACAACAACGAATAACAGGAATGGTGATATCCAAGTCAAGTAATCCATCTCAGCTGGAATTCGACAAAATGTTGAACCCCACACCACCCCCACTAAAAAAAAATGTAGCTAATAAATGAGTGCCAATAATAGAATTTGAGAAGAGGCTCTGCAGCTTCGATCATGTCAATAGAATGGATCCCAAGATCCCTTTGGCTTGTGGTTTTCTTCTTGATTTCAATTTTTTATTTATTTTTATTCATGAACCAATTGCACTCCTTAACATTGGTTATTATTCTGACCAGATATTTCACTGATCAAACATATATTTTATATCTAAGGTCATACATAAAATATGCACAAATAAGAGGCTTTTCCAGAGTTTATTTTAGGCCAATCTTCAGTTTTCTTATGCAGTCATTTTAAGGAACTGCTTTTGCAAATCACAAATGTTTTGATTACAACATTCATTATGCTTCTGCAACTTATAACACAGTGATGAATGCCTTGGACTATGATCAAGCAACACCCATAGATGCACGACATATCTTAAAAAAAAATTGAAGTTGAATACATGGAATTCTTTAATCTAAATTAATATGAAAATCATATATTTATTCTTTATCAAATTAGTTGTTCAATTGACAACAAATTAATATTATTTTATGTTAAAACTTCAAATCAGTTTATGGCCCATGAGCCTAAACTTCAGTTGACCCATGGACACAATTTCATTCTTAAATAAATAATAAGGCAATATAAGAAAAATCGTGTTGAATACGACAAACAAAAAAAGCCTTGACATGTCAAATGGTGTAGCTAAAAAATGATTAAATGATCTAAAAAGGAAATTTCTTTACGTAAACACACTAACATGCCCAATGTAGACAATTAATACAGATATTCAACAAAATTTGTTAACTATTTAGGGTTGAGAACAAAATTAATTGCTCTTAGCCCTCAAAAATTTATTTCAATTACACTGCTTGACAAAGGTTTTTTCAAAATTGAATTGAACAAAAACGTAGGGGGGAAAAGAATTAACCAAGCAGCTAATTTCCTGGTCTGGATGCAGTTCTTAAAATCAAAATGCAAACAAATTATATATTTTCCTTAAAACATTAGTCCTTTAATACATCTACTTGGGTTATACATGGTATACGTCTGCACTAATAGAATTGATCTACACTAATAGAATTGATCATTCCAGAGTTGGTAAAGGAGATAACTGAAAATTTTGGAATTTTTGAGAAACTGCCATTTCAGGACTAGGATTGTCGAAAAACTGAATTGGGAGAAAAGAAAAAACTTAGTGAAATAATCAATACACTGTTAGGCTGGCAATAGGGCTCATCTTGTGACTTCACCTCCTCTTCTTCAGATAGGTAACCGAATAGATCTTGCATGATCTGATTCCTCTCCTTTCTGTGCACCATTGTTACTTGTTCTATATTCCTTCTTAGTGTGTTTGTGAATTTAGACGGTGCTCAGTGTGAATCAGTGAGTGTGTATGCGTATAAAGCGTTACAACTTCAATTCATTAAAGATGTCTCTTCGTGAATATCGATGAGAATGGGGTGCATGCGTGATGGGTGTATGTGCTGTCATCATAAATAAAACTATCCAAAAAGACAAGTTACTTGACAGGTGTGTTTGTGAGTGTTAATGGGCCTGTTTCGATGTATTCGTTGTCATCCTAAATAAAATTTTCCACAAAAGAGAATCTGATTCAATTTAGGGTTGAGTTTATGAATCTTAAAAAATTGACAATTGGGCTTGATGGTTTTATTCCCTACAATCAATCACATATATACAAGTATAATCCCATTCAGAATAGGAAAACTGTACAACCCTATTGCTATATCAATTCCAAACTATCAATATATACATTCTAACTATCTCCCTCAAGTTGGTGCATAGATATAACACATGTCCAACTTGATAATGATGCATAGAATGATCCACTAGCAACAACATAGGTCATTATATCAACCGATTGATCCACACTCTTAGCGTATGGCACCTCTATACTCCCAGAGTCGAGGTTATTCTTGATATAATTCTTGTCAAGTTCAACATGCTTGGTTTGACGATGCTATACCGGATTATTTGATATCATAATTATTATATAATCACAGAAAGCACCATGGGTTACTTTGGATCCAACCCAAGCTCACTAAAAAGAATTGTCAGCCATGTAAGTTTGATAGTAGCACGATGGAGAGTTTGCTATTCAACCTCAACATTCAACAGCGATATCATATTTTGTTTCTTATTCCTCCAAGCACCAAATTAACTCCAACAAATGAGACCTACCCTAACAAACTTCCTATCCCATTTTGACCCAACAACGTTGGAATCCGTATAACCAATGATATCTAAATGCTCGTGTTTACAGAATTATTTACCCTTGTCTTGAAAAGATTTTAAATAGGCTAAGATATGATTTATAGCATTCATGTACCGAGCACTCAAATTTTGCAAAAATTGACTCACAACACTCATTGTATATGACAAGTCAAATCTTTATAAGTTAGATACATCAATATCCCTACTAGTCTTTGATATCCCTTTTTTCGGAGTTTGATTAGGATAGTGATAGACCCATGGTCCACATAACATACCAAAGGCGTAAGAAGGGAGCAGGGGCAGAATAGGGAAGTTCAGGAAAATAGCACATGCACATTGAGAAGTTAATTAGACAACCAAATTTAAATAGGAGTGTGGCTAACGTGAATGGCAGGCTGAAATTAGTGGAACAGTAGGAGAGTATTGACCTCTCGAATGCCAAATATCTGTATTTCATTTTCTTTTTCACAATCACAGAACTGAGTGTACTTCATTTGGCTAGTTTGATAATCCAAATACAGTTGTTTCTATCTTTCCTTATTCTTTGAATCAGCTAATTGTTCAGGTACTTATCAGATATATATATACGCCATGATTCACCTCATTGGGAGAGTGGCTCACGAGCTGAGTTTCCAATTTCTGCCAAGAGATCTAGTTTATACTTCCGTTGGGAAAGAAGAAGCCCTTGTGCGAACCGAGATTCTTCAATACCCAAGAAGTACTTTAGAATCTTCATTCATTTAATATTCCTTGGCCAAATAGCTCTAAAGTTTATATATGGAGTTTTTCGTGCAATAATTATGTCATATCACAATAAGTAGCTTGATATCGTCATCTCTTTTAGAACAAACTGTGATCCGCCAAATCTTACTTAAATCCATACTTATGCATTGTGCAGTTCAGTCTCCCAAACCAGGCCATTGGTGTTTGCTAGAAATCGGACCGGCCTTCTTCAGTGTACATACCTTACTTCCGGAAGTGTAAATGTTGGAGGCGAATCCATATACATTTTTTCTATCAAATCAAAGTAGAAGAAGGCATTCTTAACATCAAAATACCTTAATAGCCGATCTAGATTAACAGGTAGAGATAACATGACTCTAATAGTATTCATCTTGGCCACCGAAACAAAGGCCTTATGAAAGTCAATCCCAAAAGGTTATGTAACATTGACAACCAATTTAGCCTTATTCCTGTCTACTATCCCATGTGACTAGTACTTCATTGAAAATATCCACCTAAAATAAAGGCAATAGAAGGCTTAACACCTGCGAGCAACCAAGAATAAAAGGTAGTAGAAAACTCACCAATGTCTTTAGCAAGAACACCAAAACAAAGGCCCCGTGGAAGTCAATCCCATAAGTCCGTGTGTAACCTTTGACAATCAATCTAGCCTTGTTCCTATCTACTGTCCCATGTGACTAGTACTTCGTTGAAAATATCCACCCAAAACAAAAGCAATAGAAGACTTAACACCTGGGGGTATACCAGAAATAAAAGGTAGTAGAAGACTTACCAACGTCTTTAGCAAGAACACCCTCCAAACAGCAACCTAAGGCTACCAGGTTGACCAAGAGAAAGGGTCACGCATCAGGGTTGTTATGCACAATAGAGGAATCTCTAGAGCTTGGGTTGGTGAAATGGAAATTCAATAGTGACATGGAAGGGCTTTGCACACAATAGGGGTCACAAAGCAGTATTGAAGTAGCTTAGACCATGTTGTAGAAGTCCCATAGCCTCCTAGACCATGTCGAAGAAGTCGCAAAGCCTCTTAGATCTTGTCGGAATGCTAGTTTGGAGTGAAGGCTTCACTGGAAAAGTCTTGCAGTCGCCGAAGGTCTTGAATTGACGAATAAAGGGTCTGCCGCAGGTATGGTTAAGGTTCGGGGTTCTTGATGAAATTGAAATTTAAAGTTTTTTATTTAGGGCTAAATTCGAACCCCTAATTTAGAAGCCCTAGTATTGAAACCTAAGTTCTCTAATAACAAATTATAATTGTACTTATTAATTATATTCCATATAATCAATCATATAAATATAATTGTACTTATTGATTATATTCTATATAATCAATCATATAAATATAAGTACCATCATATTTAGAATAGGAAAACAATAAAACTCTATTGCTATATTGATTTCAAACTATACAAGGAAAATAATTCAATTCTAACTCAATGGGTTGTGTGTACAGTCATGTAAACATAAATATGCTCGCTCCGAGAGAGAATTTTATTTAAGAATAATAAAAGTGCCTAGCTTTATGTAATACCCTTCAGGATTGCATCAATCTATTACCTCTGACGATTTTTAATGCAATGTCCTTAACTCGGATAATCATCCTTATTTCAAATAAGCCCGGAGCCTGAAATGAAATCTACATCCACCAGAACACCACTCCTACGACCATCCCATCGTTCGTTGAATTACCATCCTCCAGCTTGCATACTCTCAATTATTGCCTAAGGCATTATTATGTTTGCCGTAACTACAAATACAATGGTAGAAATAGGATAGAAATGCAGGCAGCTCACAATAATAATCTTTTTGACATCCATTTCTACCGACATATTAAGACAAGACTCTAGAGTGTTTCTAATTTGAAGTTACTGATGGCTGTGTCCATGAACATAAGTATCAATGGGTCCATGTAATAGTGTCAAGTTGCAATCATAAAGACCAAAGATAACAAGATTTAGGAGTACCAAATTGGAGGGAACTTTGTAATCTTCTTCAGGATCACTCTAGTCATTTACCTTAATTAAATTATTTTCCAGCAACCATCAAAAAACAAACTTCAAGTTGGTTTTTAGCTAGACCTTGTAATGACATTTATCGGCTATAGTTCCAGTCATTATGGACCTTTGCTTTTGCTATTATTTAGATTCATTGCAACCTGAAGTGCACCCACATGACAAATACACACAGGCAATAGCCACTCAGATGGATGATACTATACTTATTACATCATCATCATAACTATTTTCCTAAAAACAAAAATACCATCAACCAGATAAAAGACTAGAAACGGCTCAGGAGAACCAAGTACAACTACTAAAGTATGCCCATATTCAAAATGGACAAAGGGCATAGAAAAATGACTTTGCCAAAATCAACCAGACTGGGTCTAGTTTCATTTTTGGCAGAATTTCCAGCTCAATTTCAAATGAAACAGCTTAAATATGGGTCAAGTTGGAAAAAGTCTAGATTCAGGATTAGGCTTTGGGTGTCTCAGGCCCTTTTCCATCGAACTCAACTCTAGTGATGGGGAACAATTTGAAAATTTTCCACATAAAAAGACTAGATTATAAATTGCCACCCCAATTAGCTATTGTCGTCATTCATCACAGTTCACAAAAAACTGAATTAAAACTTGAATGCAATAAAACTTACCAAGGAGGAGCTCCACTCAATTGGGCAATGGAGTGATGCTCCATGAATAGACCCTTCATTTCTGATCACCAGATTATTATCACCAACTAGTTGCTCAGCTAAAGCCTTGGCAAGTTCTGTGTTACCAACAATAGTCTCACAGCCTCTACAATGGCTAGAACTGCTTGATTCTGTCCAGCAAGAGCAATCAATCTCTCATTTTCATTTTGGCCAAGATTCATGCCACTAGTCCTACTACTCTTGACTTCCACAGTGTGATATGGTCCAAGGTATGTGTAAGCATTTCATTCTCGTTCGCACTTGCTTCAAGCCTCCCAAACAGCAACACGCGACTTCCGCATTATGATACGGTCCAAAATATGTGTAAGAATTCCATTCTCGTTCACACTTGCTTCAAGCCTCCCAAATAGTTCATGTCTCAGTTCTGCAGCTCTGGCAAAATTTTGTCTCATTCAACTTCCTTCATAGTTCACTCCAACTAAAATTCTCTCCCTTTTGAGATTATAAATTTTCTTATGTTTGACAGTTAAGTTGAGCTATTATTTTGTGCAAGTCAAGTCAATTGCCTTCTGTCAAATGTCATCCAGCAATAAAAATTTACAATGTCAGCTAACTCCGAGAGTGAAATAGCTAGACACTTTCTGTAAGCATACATCACTACTCATCAATGAGAACCCTGCTGTTGGACTTGACAGGATTCTTTATCACAATTCCTTAATCCTTCTCTACAACAATTTAAACAAGTAAAATAAGAGACCCATTTTACAGTAATACCAAATTCAGTTGTATAGAGAGGCATATCCACAATCATCTAAGCACGTCTTGAATAATCAGAGAGCGAAAAACATATGTAATTTCCGCATTTCTTTCCTCTTTCCACCTCTAATTATGGATTCTGAAGGCAATAAATAAATCAAGAATTATTTGAAAAAGAAAAAAGAAATTCACAGCCAATACCTTATTCCTCTTATTTTGCACCCAAAAAAAATTTGGATTTGAAATTCACTAAAATAAACACCATTATGAACACAAAATGGACAATTTCTTGCACTAAAATTTGGAGACCTAGTTTAATCAATTATAAGAAGAAATAATTAAATACTTGAAAATTGACATCAAAATAAACAAATGATTATATTATCCAAAATTCGGCAATGCAAATTCACGTAATAGCACGCGGCTCATACTTTTATTGAGAGCGAAACAGAAAAGCGAACTCCGAAGGCTCGGATACATAAATCATAATTTTTCCAGATTCAAAATGGCCTACGACCTTTGTTGAAACGTTTGTACTTTCATTTTACACTGTAGAAAAGCTTAAAAAAACATGCTTGGTTGGGCTTAAAATTAGAGCATGTTTGGTACAAATTTTCATTTTCTATTGTAAATCAATTCTCATTTTCAACCACACATTCTTCAATAAAATAATATTTTTCATCACATCAATACTTTTTTCTTCTTTTCAACCACACATTTCTCATCGTATCACTATTCAAAAATCAATTCTTCCTCTAAAAATTCCTACCAAACACACTCTTAATCATTTCTAGGAAGTAAAATAAATACTTAAGAGCCTGTTCTTTTTACCGTTTTCAAGTCGTTTTCTGTTTTCGATTTTTCAAAATAGTGAAAACGCGTTCTCTTTCCTATTTTCAAAAAACGTATTTTTGAAAATGAAAAATAAATTGCAAAGGAAACACAAAATGCCCAAAACCACGTTTTGGAAAATTTGAAGCCAAAACAGGGTATTTTTACAAAACATGGGAAACAACTTCCAGAAAACCACAATCCACAAACCCCTCTCTCTCTCCCGCCTCCCATCTCCTGTATCACTGTGTTCTTTACCATTTCCATCTCCCAAACCTACAATCCAAAGCTTCCACTGGTCTTCCATCGGCAATCTCAGGTACCCACAATCCATTTATTTTCCATTTCTTTGCCTGCAATTCTATATATTTTGGAGTTCAATCATGTTTAGCCTCTGATTTTTTAATTTGTTGGGTGTTAAAGAATTTCCATCGACGATCTCTGATTCATCACACACGCACATATAGCCATATATGCATCCTATTCGTCGGATTAATTATCTTTATTGCCATTTCTAATTAAAAATTTTGAATATTTTTTTTATTTTTATACCTACATAGTTGTCAATAACGGACATTTTGTACGTCCATTTGATCAAAATTGAATCTTGCGCTCCTTCACTATTTTCAAATTGCATGGAAACATGAATCTGTAAGGTGGGTTTTTTTTGAGATTTTAAAAGGGGGCTTTTGTTTTGGAAGGAAGTTTTCTGTATGAAGTTTGAATTATGGGTAAGAGAGGAAAAATGCAAGCTTTAAGATTGTGGGTGTGCAGGAGGCGGAAAAAGAGGTGATTAAGAAGAAGAAAAATGGGCTTAGGCTTAAGGTTAAGATTGAAAATTCTTCATTAACGGTATTATGTTATTTAGTCTGAGTTTTCATTTAGTTTCTGTCTTGGTTAATTGGGATTTTACCTATAAGATATTCTTTGTTGGTTAACTGTGACTCTCATTTTATCTTTATTTTGTTATTAGTTACTAGCCTATCTTGTTGGTTATATTGGCCTATGTTTTTATCTTCACTATTGTGCTTTAATAAAACACTAGTTGTCCACCTCCTCTTCTTTGTTTCTATTATGTATTTTGTTTCCCCTTTTGAAGTTGCTGTGAAGTAACTTGGCCAAATTAAGTTAATTATCCGAACTGAAAGTTCGTCTTATAGGCAAAATATATTGGTAACAACTACCGATTTTTATCTCAACTTTGTGTCTTGGAAAATATCTTGGTTTTTAATTTCCTTATGTTTAGGATAGAGAAATAGTCATTGGCAAGCTCAAAGATTTGCTGGTAACTCACAAGTCATGAAGAATGGTGCTGGTCCAGTTTCAGCATTTCCCGGCACGTTGGACGAGAATAATGTCTTAGTCTCATCACCAATGCAACAACTGTGTCAACAGAATCTTATGGTATCTGACTCTAACCAGGATGCCTCCTGTAGGGTAATGGAACTGCAATATGCACTAGCCAACAAGGCAACAGGCATAGCTTTACCTCTGCAAGTAAGCATGCCTATTTCTGTCCCAAATGAAGGTGCCTTCTCCAATACATTACCTAGGTGAGCTTCGGATGCACAGTCAACCAAATGTCCTACCAATAGTTGTCCATGTGAATTTAGAGGAAGATGCAAGTCCAAGTGAAAATTTTGCTCTGGAAGTCAGGTACTTTGGTTCTCATATTGTGCATGCTATTATTTAGTTCTGTCTAGCAACAATGAAAATAGGAATGGCATATTCATTTTGTTCCAAAGGGGCTACTCATTGTTTGCATTTGAGTCTTTTGTGATTTGTATGCTAAGAGTCAAATGACTATGCGAAGCCAACTGATTGATTTTTAGATATTGACAATATTTGTGATCTGCCTTTTTACTTGTAAGTAGTTTATCTATAATCAAGGAGTAATGTTGTTTATTATCACTTATGATAGTTATCGTGTTTAGACGATCAAAATTGTATTTGGCAAGAATTGTGATCATTAACATAAACTCGATAAAATTGATTTCAAAATATTTATTAACATGTCAACATGAGATTAGTGCTCCCCTTTTTGGCAACTTGATTATGTTTGATTGTGACTTGATGCTAATTAATTATTGTCACAAGTTACGTAGAAGGACAAAAATAAGGATTTGCCAAATTTAATTTAGGTTATGTTTTTTATGTTTGGAAAAAAATATTTCAAGATTCACCAATTTCAAAATTTATATGTTATTTAATATTCTATTAACATTAAACTATTAAAACTTATTGAATAATCATATTTCTTGAATAAAATATTATTAAAAAAATTCTCAAAATTTCAAAGTAAACGCGTTTTCTATTTTTATGTTTTTAGAAATAGTTTTTCAGAATGACAAAAAGAACACATTTTTAGAAATTTCAAAACAGACACTCAAAACACAAAATACAAAATGAATTCAAAACACAAAACACAAAACTGAAATACAAAGAGAACATTACCTTATATTTTTAAAGCTAACTTCTCATCAATCTTTATGGTGGTGTGAGTGAGAGGAGCAGTGGATTCCTTTTTTTGTCACCTTAGATAATTTGTATGTGCCATTCTGCCCTGGTTAATTCTTAATTATTTGTATATTCATACCCTAGTCATTAATTCTTAACTAAATTCAATAAATGGAAGAAAAAGTAACATGAGAGAACTCGGTCTAATAGTTGAATAATGGTATTATGTCACGATATGTCTAGACTTACATTATACATATTGCTTTGAACCCTTCCAATAATCGATTGACTAGCACAATGTATACCTATTGTAGGTATCGACTTAGGCCAACATGAAATATCTTCCAATAAGTACAAAGTCATTCTGCTTCTTCTCCAACTTTGTTTAATGAGTGTATTTCACTCATACTTTAGACATCATCTAAACTTGATATTTAACTAATTTCTAAGAACTTTAGAACGTTTTAATGTGTGTTTTGATATTGCGATATAAGTTTAATAAAATGAAAGAAATAAGCAAAAGTTGGTAAAATTGGAGAAGATGGCTAAATTGTAAGATATCCAAAGTTCGGGAACTAAAGTGTAAATACTCAAAAGTTGTGTCGGACCTCACAATGAAGATTCAGAGTACTAGGAGTCAATTGGATGAAAAAAGAAGTCAAATGGATAGAATATAGGCAAAGTATGATTACACATCAATTTCCAACCGAAAATGTTATGTTAAGCATTTTCAATCTCACATTGAAACTCATTTTTTACAAAGCAAAAGTTTGAGTTGAAAAACTATATCTGAAGCAAAGTTGTAGCCCTTTGAGTTATATTTTCAATGCATCTTGAATCTCCTCAATCAAATATTAGGAGAAAAGCTATGATAAAAATACTGAATGGCGTCCAGTACTGAATTTCCATTCAAAATTGGGCGTCGCAGCGCGGCCTTAGGGGTGTTGCAGCGCCACCATTTCTGAAATTAAACAGCAACTAGGCGCCGTAGCGCCACGATTGTGACGCTGAGTCGCCACTGGGCGAGAAAAAGAGTATTTTAGTTTTTTGGACTCTTTTCTTGGTCCAACACGACTCCAACCATTCCAAGACTTCAAAAGACTATAAATACAAAGACCTAATTCTATGGAGAGAACAGTTCAAGAGAAAATGGGGAATTCAACACAATTATTCAAGAAAGCTAGGAGGAAAAACATCAAGAGATTCAAGAACAAAACAAAGAAGAACAAAAGTAGAAATTGAATATCTACATTCGAGTTTTTCTATTCTCTTTCCTATGTCTTTTTATATGAATTTTAGTATTTTCATATATTACATTATGACCTAAATTCATTATCTAGGGTTTTATTGTAGCCAAAAACTTGAGAATATCGATTGATTAATTTTAGCTATTTCTATTAGATTTTTCACATGTGTTTATTTGTGTCATGATTTTAATGTTTTCAATTAATTGGTCACTAATTGAATGATTTGATTCTAGTCAATTCTGACACTCGAGAGATGGAGTTTAGGTGTGATCATAAGAATAACACAACATGGGAAATTATTGGTTTCGAGAGAAAGTATAATTCCTTTGAAACATGTTCCATTTAAGAATCACAAACTTGATAAATTCTCTATTTTACTTCGGAATAGAGATATTGGAATTGAAAAATAGGAATAGTTTTTACTCGATACTCGAGAGAGGGAGTAAAATTACGTTAGGGTTCTTGCTTATAAACTTTATAAAATTGATTAGAAATAATTTTATAATTGAGAATCATATTTGATAGTTAGGTGAAATCATAACCTTGTGCTTTCTCACTTGATTATTCTTCTAACTTGCGTTTATTTGTTGAATATGTCATCATAATAGTTTAAAAATATTGATTATAACATTCATTCATCTAGATAAAATAGAGACTATATAATGATAGTACTTAATAGAAATTTGAATTACAATTCATGTGAGTTCGATACTCTTATTCCATTATTATATTACAAAATTTGACACCGTACACTTGCTGTATAAATCACGTTATAGAAAACGCGTGACAAGTTTTTTTCCGCCGTTGGCAGGGATTGTTTTATTTGATTTTTACTAATATTACTACCAACTAGCATTTGTTTTAATTTAGATTTTCTTTGATTTTGTTAATTTTGGCTACCTACCCCGATCTCTTTGGTATTTTTTTTTCAAATACTATTAAATAGTATATGCATTATTCTAACAATGGTAAGAGAACAGAACAATTGCAATAAGTAATCTCGACATGGACAAAAACTACGTGATTGTAGAAGATATCTTTTGTCAGCTTTGCTATGAGATGCATTATACTGAGCACTGTTTGCATACACGCACCTACTCCCGTACGGTAAAGCTTCTAGGGTTCATACAATATTTAAGACATCGAAAACAAGCAATTGACAAATCTGATGAAGACTACATGCCTTTGAGACATTATGTATCTGTCCATTGGGATGAGGACATTGTACTTATGGGAAATGGTCCTTCTCTGTTGAACGAGAGGGTAATTGTAAAGTACTATAATAAACTTGCCAAATTGGAAGAGCGCAACATATGTATTGGAAATTGGAGTAACTAGAATGAATTCAAAGGGTGGAAATATAAACCACTTGAAAAGGTTGAAAATAAAGACTTTTCACTGCCCGTGGATCCAGAATGCGGATTGATCAGTCAATTCGAAGAAATTTCAACGATCATAGAGGATTTTAAAGTTAATGACAACTTGATCACAAAGGAACCGAATGAAGAAGTAGAAATCAATGAAGATGAAAGCAATGTACATTCGTCCAAATTCATTGATTGTATAGAAATTAATTTTGTGATTAAGTCCGATGAGGAAGTTGAAGCCTACGTCATTGAGTTTGAATTTGATGGAATGAAAATATCCTATTACATTGAAAATGAAAATGTTGAAGTTTGGAAAAATAACGAAAAGTGGAGCAAAATCAAAAGAAGTAAAATGAGCAAAGCATCAAAAGCTTTTTCAAAGTTCCATGATGCGGATTGCCAACGTCAAGCTAATGACGTTAAAGTAGCGCTTTTTGAGAGGCAACCCAAGCTTTATTCCATTTTATTTATTTTGTTTTCGAGTTATAGGATATTTTAGTTTATTTTACAGTTTATTTAGGAATCATCATCCATATCCCGTCTTCCCCTAGGTCCTTGAGTCATTAAGTTTCTTATTAGGTGTTTGAGCTAAGTAACCTCTGCTCCATACATTTAATATCTAAAATTTGATTTTTCAGGAACATGACATCGCGAAATACTCAAACCAACATTGACAAGGAGAAAACGGAATAAATCTCAAGTTTGGGAAGAAGTTTAACAAACATCCATCAAATCAATCATCATAAGCACCAAAACGTCATAAGCAATGTACATAATTCAAGAAAGTCCTCCTCACTTTTCTTTAATTTTACATTGGGAACAATGACCAATTTAAGTTTTGGGGTGTATTATAAATTATTTAATTGCCTTATTTATTTTTTATTATTTTGTTTCTAGTATTCATTTTTTATTATTTTGGGTGATTTGTGTGCACGTTTAAAAAAATAAAATAAAATAAAATAATAATTTTTTTAATTTTTGTTTTGCATGCTTGTATAAGTTAGATAACCTTGTCGACAATGATGTATATTATTGAGGACATGCGTTAGTTTATGGATCATGAATAAGTCATGTGTTTTAGTTAAATTTTTTTGCTTATTCATGCAGAACGTGAGATACTTATGCACGCAAATTGATTGTAGCATTGTACATGAATAGGTTGATCCATGTTTATAGGTTGAAATATAGAACTTAGATGCAAAATTCAAACAACCACTAAACATTATTATATTCTTAAACCAAATTTAGGATGTTTGGGTGATTGAGTTGTTGTAGGAAAACTTGGAGATAAATGTGGATTCCATGTATGCTAAAGTTTGTATGGACTGTCTGAGACCAATAGGATGAAAATTGGGTGAAAACCTTAAGTTGGGGTTAAATTCTCGAGAATGAGTGTTTTATAAGGGGGCATAGCACTAATCACTGTATAAAAGAAGAAGAAAAACTGTTGTGAAGCTACCTTAAAAGATTCTTATGAGGACAACTTTAAAAATCTCATTGTAAAATGTTCCTTCGTAACCTTTATAATTCGAGTGAGTAAGCCTGTAAGGGTTTAAAACCTGATGCCCTAAATTCATCTGATTTGAGAGTTATCGGCCTAAAACTCATTACAGTGGTCATTTAGAAAGCTTAATGAAAAGACGTCCGCACGTTCTATAGATTAAAGAATATATATATATATATATGGGAAAAAAAGTTGCATGAAATAGAAGATGCACCAGATTCCTTGATTAAGCATCAAACACTTGTTTTCAAGGATTAGACTTTTGATAATGGGTTAGTAACTTAATTGATTCTTGCAGGTTAATGCAACCAAAAATAAAGAAAATCCTCATTTGTTGATATGTGAACTGCAATCGGTAACATCTACCTAATAAAAGAGGGTAATGAGTAGTGATTTATAAACTAATCTTAGATTACGCGCTTGGGAAAAGATTAAATTTGGGGTGTGTGAATCGCACGAACGGAGTGAGGAAATATTTAACTTTTAAGGTCGGGAATTGGATCAACTTATTATTGTACAGCGTTGCACTTAACTCTTCATACACACATCCGTTTTGCATTGAACATTTGAAAATTTAACTTTTGCATTATAACTTTGATGTGGTTCATAATAGATATTATGTTTTCAATCATGAGCTACAAAAGCAAACTATCTAACTGAATTTGCTTATGTGTTTTCTTTTCTTAAATTTGTTTGTTTGAGTGTGTGTTAATTTTTTTTTTTTTTTTTTTTTGTTTAGTGTTTGCTCGAGGACTAGCAAAATATTGAGTTTGGGGGTTTATTGTCCAAAGTAATAAACTCTGATTCCATTATTGATTGAGCTATACATGTTTGCTTTATTGATTTCCATGACACAACAGCTCCATCAATGGTAAATACATAACCACTAGTAAACTTGAAATCATTTATGTCGGATATCCAATTCGCTTCACAATATCCTTCTAATATCGCGGGATATTTGTGAAATATAATCCATAGGTTAATATATATTTCAAGTACCTAAGAACCTTTGTTAAAGTCTTTCAATAATTATGGTTTGGATTACTTGTGAATCTACTAAATTTATTCACAGCAAATGCTATATTCAATCGAGTGTTGTTTGTAATATATATTAGACTGTCTATAACTTGTAAATACTTTAGTTGTGATACACATTCACCCGTATTTTTTACTAAGTGTAAACTTGTGTCAATAGGAGTTTTCAAAAGACTTTCCCCTAGTGCATTATACGTTTTAAGTACACTCTCAATGTAGAGAGATTGTGAAACTATAATTTTTTCTGATATTTTAGAGATCTTAATCTTAATATCACATCAGCTACATCCAAGTCTTTCATATCAAAATATTTCGTTGACATTATCTTGGTATTTAGTATTATTTCGTGACTATTACTCATTATTAACATGTCGTCTACATATAAACATACAATCACATAGATTTTCGGTATATGTTTTATGTATATACACTTATCACACTTGTTTATCTTAAATCCATTATACAACATCGTTTTGTCAAACTTTTGATGTCATTGTTTATGACCTTGTTTCATTCCATGCAAGAACTTAACTAGTTTACAAACCTTTTATTTGTGATTAGGAGAGGCAAACTCTTCGAGTTGTTTCATGTATTTCTCCTCTTCTAACTCACCATTTAGAAATGTTGTTTTTAATGACGAAAGAGGCAAACTCAAGGTCATATAATGATGAAATTGCAATTAACAACTTTATCGAAGTAATTCTATGTATAAGTAGGTATAAAAAAGTCACGTCCTTCATGTTGTCTATATCTATTATCAACCAATCTAACCTTATATTTGTCGATGGACCCATCCAATTTTAGTTTCTTTTTGAAAACTCATTTACACCATAAAAACTTATTTCCAAGAGGTATATCAACCAACTTCCAAGTATGATTTTGCATTGTAGAATCTATCTCACTATTGAAAACTTCTTTCCAACGTGATGCTTCTAGTAGAGATATTGTTTCTTCGGAAGTCTTTTAATCATTTTTTACTATATAAATTAAAAAATCTGGGCCAAACGAAGTAGATGTTCTAACCCTTTTACTACACTATGGTTCTCTCTCATTTGAAGTGTCATTTGTAGTAACATAAGTTCTTTTATTTAAACTTGCATTTTTCTTATCTTTTGGTTTGTACTGTCGCAGGCACTCAAAAGTAATACATTAACCTCTAAAACTAATGTAATAGTGGAAGTAAGGGTCGATTCCACTGAAAGTGTATAATTCAATATTTTATGTTTCGTACAATGATTAGGGGGTTTTTGTATGCAAACAATTGTAAGTAACGCAATCAATAATAATGAAAATTAAATTAACGAAAACAATCAAAAGACTAACCTTGGTCTAAGTCCACATCCACCATCGGAAATCAACAATTGATCATAGATGCACTGATAATTCAATTCATATTTTGACTATTCATCGTTGGAATTGATTCATATTTCTCCTTAATTTTAGTAAGTTAGAAATCAGTGTTCTAATTAACCCTAATTATTAAATAACCCCAGACCGGTGCTCAATATTTAATTTAATAACAACTTTACACAATAGAGAAATCGATGAACTAGATAACACAAACACCAGCGGTTGCATTCAATTTATTTAAACATTATTCTTAAGATTCAATAATCTCTATCGCAGAAAATTATCAAATCCTAAATTACGAATTTGATATTTAACTTAGCGGTAGATTGTAACGAATTATAAACTAGTAGGCCTCCTAGCAATTAAACATAACAATCATGAAAATAAATGTAGAAGAATATTCAATATGTAAAATAAGAATTAAACAATAAGAAAAATTATTTAGATCTCACAATATGTGGTTCCGAGGCTTCAATTTCCTTCTATCAAATGTAAAAGTTTAGTTACAATTCATGAATCTAAGAGAGAAATAAAGAAGAACTGAGTTTGGAGGCGTTATCCCTTAGTTTTGGACGAGTTTAGGGTTAAATAGGTCGTCCTAATACCCTACCATAAGAGATTAGTTCGAATAAAGAAACCAAAAAATTTGCGCCCAAAATGAACCATGCGACTGCATGGTTATAAAAAATTTGCACTATTCATCTCCTATTGGTGCTTGTGCGATTGCATGAACTTTCTACCATGCGACTGCATGGTAGAAATTATTTTCCATTTGGTTCACTTTGGTTCCCAAACTTTATTTCGTTTACCTTTTGGCCTTGCTTCTTTCTCCTTCTAACATTCCATGACATCACAATGTGTTACTTAGCTCAATTTCATGCTTGATTCACCATTCGGGTCATCTTCTGAATAATTGTATTTTGGTCCCCGAAATTTCATTTTCTTTCCTTTTGACCATTCTTCGCTTATTTCTTCCAAATTACGTCATATCCATAGAATTACCGTCTAAATCAAAATATAAACGTAATGAGTACATTTTGACACTAATTAATCATACGAACACATAAAATAAGGAGAGAAAAATATGCATTTTACAATCCTTTCATCTTTACATGGAAAAACATTTTTAAAAAATGATGAATTTCTTGATTCAATTATGGCTCCTTCATGTACATATTGAATTTCAGATTTATGTAAAAGGAAATGATATGCACTACTATTATTGACGTATTCAATATACAATCAATCGTCTTATGACCAATTTTCACTTGTTTAGACTTAGATACTTCAACATTAGCTAAACATCCCTACACTTTCAAGTGTTGGTAGGACAGAGAATGACATTTTCATAGTTCTTATGGAGTTTCTTCCATTTTCTTAAGAACTATCTTATTAAGAATGTTATTTACCAAAAGAATACCTTTCCCCCACAAGTTATGGGATAGACCTGAATTTATCAACATTGTGTTCATCATCTCTTAAAGAGTTCAGTTTCTGCGTTCAGCAACACCATTCAATTGGGGCGAGCAAGATGTCGTTATTTGATTAATGATTCCATACTCGGAATAATATTCTTCAAACGGTACCCCGTATTTACCACCTCTATCACTACGAATACCTTTTTTTATTTGTTTACCAAGTTGATTCTCAACTTCCGTCTTATAATATTTAAATATATCTAAGGATCCGTCTTTGCTTCATAATATAAAGACATAACAATACTTTGCACAATCATCAATGAAAGTTATAAAGTATTTCTTACCACTTTTAGCTTGAACGAATTTCAAATCACATATATCACTATGTATTCATTTTAAAAGTGTCGTGTTCCTTTTAACCGAGTGAAAATGTGTTTTAACCAACTTTGCTTCAACACACATTTCACATTTATGATTAGAATCAATCTTAAGCATCGAAATAAAACTTTTATTCATAAGTGTGCGCATAGATTTGTAATTAACGTGTCCTAATCGACAATACCATGAACAAGACAACTCAAGCATATAAACAAAATTAGAATTTTTATTCATAATGTTTTTTGTACAATTATAAGGACGCTCATTTTAAACATTCATTTACTAGGATAACCCTTACCAACTTACATATCATTTTTGGTAAGTACGAACTTGTCCAATACAAATACAAGTTTAAAGTCTTCTTGCTAAGTAGAGACCCTGAAACCAGATTCTTGCATATGTCCAGCACATGGAGGACATTATTGAGGACTAGTTCTTTCCCAAAGTCATTTTCAATGTGATCTTCCCAAGTCCTTCAACCTTCGAATTTGCAAAGCTCCCCTTGAACAATTGTTTTCCTTTCAATTCATGATAGTTTGAGAACATGGTCTTATTTGCACAAATATGGCGAGTAGCACCAATGTCGACCCACCAATTCCTTGGATCGCCAACCGTGTTGCATTCAGAAACAACCACAAATAGAATCATCTTTTGAACCCCTTCAGAAATGGTGTCTTTTTCAACCACATTTTGCTTATGCAGTTTTCTTCGATTTTAGACATTCGTTTAAACGGTGTCCTACTTTTTCACAATTGTAACAGTTACATTTAAACTTTCTGGCATTCTTGGAGTTATCTCTTTTTGGTGCATCATCGGAGACCTTACGCTTCTTGTTGATGACTTTCGAACTAGTTTCAATAAAACTTGCTTCAAGTTGAACAATAGATTTTCTTTCGACGTTTCTATTATCTTCCTCAATTCTCAAATGGACTATCAATTCTTCGAATTTCATCTCCTTTTATTTGTGCTTGATATAGTTCTTGAAATATCTCCACAGAGGATGGAGTTCTCAATGATGGCTGCAATTTGGAAGAATTCACTCAAGTTTATCTTTTTGCATATATGTCATGAAGTAGAATTTAAAGTTCTTGTACTTGACTTATTACGGTTTTGGAATCTATCATTTTGTAGTCCAAAAACTTGCCGACAATGAACTTCTTTGTTTCGGCATCCCTAGTCTTGCACTTCTTCTCCAATGAATCCTATAAATCATTGGCCGAGTTCATTAAAGTATATACTCTATATATTATCCAAACCATTTAGTATATAGTTTTTGCAAAAGAAACTCAAGTACTTCCATGCATCTAAGGCAATAAATCGATTCACGATTATTTTCTCCTTCTTGTACTGCAAGAGCGATTTCTTTTAAAAACTTTTACAGATTCAAAGTAGTAAGATAAAACAGCATCTTTTGTTGCCATCTTTTGAAGTCATACATCGAAACTCTTACGATTTTTCCCCATGTGGAATATGAGAGTTTGGCATAGGTATAGTCAAAGACAGAACCATGTGATTTGTACCATTAGTTGTTTAGCTAGAAGTAGTCTCAATAGCGTTCATTTCTATTACACAAGCAAAAGTTCAACAGAAAAAACGACAAGAAGGAATAGCACATGAATGCTTATTCCAAAAATGAAGAGAAATGATATGTTTTTCAACAATGAACCACAAAAATGTTGTCTTAAGATTGTTGGTGATTTGTTTAGTAAAATGGTTGTTTGTAATTGACAAAGTGGATGGTAAAGTTTAATTCAAATGAGCGTCTTTAAACTCTATGTAAAATATAAATGAAAAGAAAGTGAAGAAAAGAATTTCGATGCAAGTGATTAACATTTTTTCCTTAAAACAAAATTGTCCCGAACTGGTGCTAACGGATTACGGCACTTATGATAGAAGCGCTTCAAACCACAAGTAACAGTGAACTCGAACAAAATTTTCTCTCTACAAGAAAATAATTTGGGAATGATTTTTGAAGAGTTTTTACAAGAGATTTTGATGCAATACTCAATGGAAATGATATGAGATATATAATGCACGTCCAAATGGTCCTCCTTATATAAGATGAGAGGTTGTGAGTGAAGAGACGTGCACCAAAACTCAGCAACTTTCATAAATGGAAGCATCCCTTTGTCGCTAGCCTATTGTCGGCCCCTCGCTCGAGCACCAGTGACACCTGTTCAACAGATGCTTTTGGCCTGCCGTCGCTTAAGGGACACCTTCGCAGCTAGCTAGAGCTAGTCTGCCACTCAAACAACAGTGTTATTTTTTTTTCCGCATAGTTTTTCTTCCAACTTTGAATCACAATTTTTCATTCAGTAAGAATTGATTTTGAGATTCTAAATATACTACGACGATCTACTAGACGAGTATAACAAATTAGTTTATTTATTTTTATAATTTGACTATCGATCAAGTCTAAATATTTGACCAAAATTGACACAAAGTCACTTTTCAAGTTTTATATTTAGCGTGTGTCTGGTAGTGATAGGTAGCGCTTTTTCAACCGTTACAAATTAAAAAAAGGACCGTTGCTGCCTATTGTTGATGGACATATCTGACACCTTTAGTTGAAAAAGTTGGCCATTTATTTGTCATTTTCCCATTTCATCCCTGTCATTACACGGTTCAAATTGCACATGGAGGATAAAAGGGTAATTTTTCGTTCAAATTGTGTAGAACACGTGAAATGGTTTCAGCAAGTGGGACCCTTGATTTGACTGAAAAATTGATTTTGGAAGGTGAAAATTTCCACCAGACACACGCTTAACCAAAATTTTCAATCTTCGAACTAAATTCCAACAAATTTATCTTTCAAAACTGATCAGAGTTGAGAATAAAATCCATTCTCTTACTAATAGTCATGACTTATGACTATTTAGCCCATGCTTGATAATCATTTTCAACCATTTATTCACACAATAAAATATTCTATAAGTAAAAAAATTTCATATTTTTTAGCCACACATTCTCCTAAAAATCATTATTTGAAACATTATTTTTCTCAAATAATGATCATCAAGCAGTTAATTAAGAATTACAGTGTCTCTGTTTGATAAAAATAAGAATAATGATATTTATAATTATGATGATGGAATATCGATGCTGTAGTAATTTATGTAAAATAATGCGATTGAACAGTTCAATGTTTGCGCGAGAGAGAAAAAAATGTAAGGGATAATAGATTGTCACATCACCGATATTTCATCATAATTATGATAAATAGCATTAATCTAAAAATAAATAAGTATATATATAAATTTTGAAAGTAGAAAGCAGTAATTACTAATTATTTTAGGGAAGAGTTCACAAATCAGGCATTAAGTTTCACATTTGCAAAAATCAGGTATTAAGTGTAAAAAATGCAGAACTCAAGTATTTAGTTAATTAATTAAAAATAATTATTACTTGAATACAATAAATTCACAATTATACAATTAACGGTCACATATACATAATTATAGGTCACAACTTATTTATTGGTCACAAATCAAAAATTTTATACGTCACAATTTATTTCATTGGTCACAAATCAAAAATATTATATGTCACAGTTTATCTATTGGTCGCATATTTTCAAATTTGTTGGTTACAAATTATCGAACTTTATGGTCACAGTTTAGTTAGTTACAATAAACCAAATAGATGGTCACATACACCAAACACTCCACCCCCGATCCCAATCCAGCACCAATACGTGGTCACAAATTAACCAAATAATTAGTCACAAAAGCTATCTCACCACTGCCCCCACCAACAACACAACACCACCACCACGAACGCTACAGAAACGCACCACCGCCATTAACAATAGAAACACACCACCACCACCGTCGAAAACGACACCATGACTATCACACACATCGCCGTCACCGCCCCCACAAACGCCTGTTCCAACACCACACACCACCTCTACCTCTACCTTCACTTGCAACTCCAATCAACCACCGCCTACTAAAATCGAGGATTTCTTCCAACACTACCACACCCACATAAACCCAACCACCGTGCGGAAAATCCCCGCACCACCACTGCTACCACCATACCAACTAAAAACAGATACGGAAGAGGAAAAAAGAGAGAAATGATGATGGCGCGAGCGTCGCTGCTTACGATGGAGGAGGTGTTGTGCATCGTGTACAGTAGCCGGTGATACGTCTGTCACCGGCGCACATGAGCACCGTGAAGAGACGCCACATTCAAAACAAAACACAAACGCTACAGCCATCACCACCACACCTCCGCGTCGTCGCTATTTCGCGCATGGGACGCCCCATTCGCCGTTGCAGTTTGTGCACAGCGGCGTCGCTCAGCAGCCCTCGATGGCAGCCATGTGCGAGGGAGATGAAGTGGCATTCACAGCGAAGCGCCAACGGTGTCGAAGAAAGAGAAGGAAGAGAAAAGAAGAGAGAGAAGCCAGATCGGAAAACAGAAAGTCGTTCTCAGCAGCGTCGGCCGGCGCATCTCCTTCGTCGCTGATTGCCGGAGTTTGAATGGGTCCCCAGTTGTCAGAGAGAGAAAAGGGAGAGAAATGAAGTGGGAAAAGAGGAAGAAAAATGAAGAGAGAGAATGGAGAGAAATAAAATAAAATTAGGGTTTGGGTGGGTATAATATTTAATTATTAATTCAATACCTGAATTTTGATTAAAAAATCTTCACACTTGATTTTTGCACTTTGAAGTTTAAACACCTGGTTTTATGTAATTTTCTTATTATTTTATTGGAAAAAATATAGTAGAATTACACAAATCCAGATGCTTAAATATCACGTTTCAAAAATCAGATTTGGTAAAAAAAATTCAAAAATTAGGTATCAATTTAAACTTTTTAATATTTTAAAATTAAATTAACTCCACCCACCCAAACCCTAATTATTTTTCACTGTTCCTTCTCTCTTCTTTTGCCGATTTTCACTCTTATCTCTACATCTCTCCCTTCTCTCTCTTATTTTCTCTCCCTTTCTCTCTTCGAACGCCGACGACCGACAATGAAGGAGTTGCGTCGACCGGCGACGCTGCGGCATCGAGGGCTGCTGAGAGCTCTCAGCAGCGTCGCAGGCAGTTTGAATGGCAGCGTCGCAACGCTGTAGTCAACGCCGACTAATGCCGGCGACTTCTCAATGCATGCCCAATATACTGGACGATTCCTATCCTCAAGACCACCCTAACCATGGTCGCCAATCAACAAATAACCATCCCCATCAAAATCTGCAAGCCCCGTTCACTCAACCGGTAACTACGCAACTTTATGTTGATGATTGCGGCGCCGATGGTGGGACTCATGATCTCGAACTACCACCTCAGGCACCTACTCCTCTTGGCGCATCCGTTGAACTCATGGGTCTCCCCCAATTTGGCCTTGCGATGGCAATAAACGACGAGACAGTGCGAATGTGTCACGAGCAGTTGGTGGTGGCGATGATAGTGGTGGTTGTGATATTTTTGTTGGCAGTGTCTTGGATCTAGTGGGGGCGGCGTTGTTGGTGGTGGTGTTGTGGTACTGTTGTGGCGGTGGCGGTGGCGGTGGTGGGATACTGTTTGTGACCAACTATTTGGTTGGTCCGTGACCAACTATTGGTGGTGAATCGAGATCGAGGGTGGGGTTTTTTGGTGTATGTGACCAACTATTTGGTTCATTGTGACAACTATTAAAATGTGACTTTAAATTTCGATAATTTGTAAATAAGAAATAATATTTGACCAACAAATTTGAAAATGTGTGACCGATAAATAAAACGTGACTTATAATTTTTTTGATCTGTGACCATTGAAATAAATTGTGATATATAAATTTTTTGATTTGTGATCTCGAAATAATACATGACAATTAATTTGATAATATGTGACCAAAAAAGAGGTTGTGACTCATGAGCATGCATCTATGATCATGAATTATATAATTGTGATTTTAATATATTTAATTAATAAAATATATTTAATTAATTAACAAATATCTGATATCTGCATTTTTAAACTTAAGGCTTGAATTTTGAATATGGGAAACTTGAGACCTGATTTGTAGCTCTTCCCAAAAATATATATATAAGAGGCATCTCGCCTTAGCGAAACACTACCCATTGCTAGGGGTGTCCAAAAGTCCCGAACCGAACCCGAACCGAATCGAGCGGTTCTTCATAAATTAAATATCTGAACTGGTACCCGAATCGAGAATCGATGGGTTTGGGTCGGGTCTCGGGTCTAGACCAAAAACCAAAGAATCGAATAAGAACTGAAACTAAATAATTTTTTTTAATTTTTATATTGAATTAATTAAATTATTTTATTTTTTTAAAACAAATTAATAAATTAATTAAATAAATCAGATTATTTCATAATTTTAATTTTAAAGTCCAAATCATTTTTAAAGCATATTTGCCCATTTTAATTTGAAGCAAATGAACATACTTTATTTAGTGTTGCTGTAATATTAATATCTACTTTTTGGTATTTGTATGCATTGAATTACTCTTATTGGACGGCTAGTTATTTATTTGTTTTTAAATTGGGCTACGTTAATTTGTAAAGTTACGAAAAAAAATGTCATTAGTTGTATTTATGTAGTGTTACTGTAAATATTAAAAAATTTAATTATGGTACGGAACGAAACCGACCCGAACCGAACCGAACGGAACCGAACCCGAACGGTTCTAGAATTATATTTGGACCCGACGGTTCTATTTATTAAATATCCGAAAATTTTGGTCAGTTCAGATCTCTTCAAAATCGAACCGAACCGAACCGATCCACCGACGGCCCCACCCATTGCTCCGGGAAAAAAATGTAGAGGACTATTTCAGATCAGTATCACACATCCTGACATCAGTGAGAGAGAAAGAGAGAGAGGGAACGAAAATGGCGAAGAATTTCTACAACGGGATAAAGGGGATAAAAGTGAAGGAGGTGCCGGAGCACGTGAAACCGATGCTCTCCATGAATTACCTGAAGAGCACCATAAAGAGTGGATTGGACAATTACCATGCCAAGTATATCCAGACCAGCTCTATTGACCCGCTCTATCACGTCTGCTTCGGTGGCATGGCCTTCTCCTACCTCGTCGCGCTCCCTGAGGAGCGCCGCCATCTCGAGCACCAGCAGCACGCCAAAGAACACGGCGGCCATTGATCTGGCTTTTTTTTGGGTAATTTAGAACCTCCCCTATTTTTATTCTGTTTTTAATTACTTGTTCTGGATTTGTATGACTTGGGTTTAATTGATGTGGGAAATGATTCCTGGTTTTTTGTTATGTGCGTTTTTGTTGATTCCTGTTGGATCCATGAATTGTTCCAATTGAAAGTGGTCTCATTGTGGAATTAAATTCAAACGTGGTTATGCTCATTTCTTCTTTAAAATTCTTGAATCCGACCTGTTACTTGGATTTCAGGTTTTCTTGAAAATATTGTTGCAAAACATTATAACATTGCATCCAGCAGCATGCCCGTCTCAATGTGATTTGATTTTTACATGTTCCAATTACAAGACCCCAATTTTATGTCAGCATTAAGTTCCCTTGAAAAGCTTTAAATTGGAAACTATTTGCTGAATGGGAAGTGGGTTTTGGTGAGCAATTCATCCTATTAGTTTTCCATCCCTTGTAGTTTTGCTGGTCATTTTGATGATGCCTTTTTCCTCCCATTGTTGATTTTTGTGGACAGTTTCATGGATTTGAAGGGTGATATTGGGAAGAGCAGTATGTTTTGCAGGATATGAATATGGTCACCCTTAGAACTTAGAAGAACTCATTCTTGGAGTTTTAGCTCATTAATAGGCTCCCTACAATGTGTTCCACATAGCTTAAGTTTACAAGTTGAATTAAGGAGCTTCTTGGACAATGTGTTGGCAAGTTTCCACAAATACCACACCTCATCTTATACAGTATATTGTGGTTATTCCTGAATCTGATATTGCAGTACAGTGGTACACTGATTATTTGTTGCCCTCATCTTGATGAGCATCACCAGTTCAAGTCGTAAAGAAATTGAGCAACAACTATAATTTTTCTTCAATCAACAGCTAAGGTTTGATAGCTGTGATCTCAAAATGGGGATGTATTAATGCTGGTTTTCTTATGATCTTGATTTCTCATGGATTAAGTCTCCATTAGATCTGCTTCTTTAGGTATCCTAGATCGTCATACGAGTGTGGATCATGTTCATATGTTTGTAGATTTGGATGAGGCAAGTATGGCTTCTTTATGTGATGATTTTCATTTCTTAGGCCACAATGACAATTGTTGGTTTCAAAAACCAAATCCGTTCTCGAAACCGAAAATCAAAAAATGGGACGGTTAAAATTTATTTCATATTTTTCATTGAAGAACAATGGTCATAATCAAACCCATGCAGTTTATGCGAATCTTAAAAATGCATAAACAAAAGTAATACTTCTCGTAGCATGATTTCTTCTCTACTCCTTCAAACGGATAGGTGACAAACACGAACCATTGCTTCTGACCATCAAATCCTGCCAAGTATCCTTCAAGGCCGTTATTCAGGTGTGGACTCCTTTTGATTTGGGATTTACAAACTGGAAGATAAGGGAAGGAACCACCGCACACCGCCAAACAGAGCCTGGTGGTGGCTCCTATACTAGCAGCTTGCCTTCTCTCTCTTGGATGACAGAGGCTCATGGCTAGTAGTGGTTTTTATAGCCCCCAGTCATTGTCTTTTCGAAATTTTCAAGTTTACATAATTGTGATGTAGTCCCTAATCAGATTATCTATACTGCCCTTTTAGTTATTGAGCTACTTAGGGGAGCCAATGGATCACTAAAGCTTGGATTACGATGGTACATTGAGTCCCCTAAATAGCTCCACAATTAAAAGAGCGGTAACATACTTTTATCTGAATAGGGACTGCACTGCGAATTAGATGGGAATCTGTCAAATTAGAGCAAGATACATAAGGGCCATAAATACCCCTTTGTGAGTCTCCATCATTTTTTGGGAGAGAAGGCACACGATAACGTAGTGTTATGAGAAGCTACCACGCCTACATGGTGTTTCTCATCCTATGTGGTTCCCATGGAGAATACATGAGAAACTTACACTACAAGAGGTATTCTTTCTTTTCGGGGATTTAGATTCACACGTTCTAAAAGCATCTGAGATTATTTAAACATGAGATACTCTCTATTTTAAAGAGTCAATCCTTAAAATTATGTTTCAAGATACTCTTTAAATTAATATTTTAATTTAGAGAATAAGCAAAATATTTTAATTTTCAATGGAGGAAAATTATATAGTAATTTAGAGGGAAGCTAGTAAAAATAAATTATAAGAAAAAACAATAAAATTAAGGCCCCGTTTGAGACAAATTATTGTAGAATGAGAATGAAAAATATAACTGTTATTGGGGCTCACATAAGAGATAGAAAATTTGAATTTAAATGTTGATGTGATGGATAACGGTTATATTTTTCATTTTAATGAGATAATAATGTAGATCAAACAAGGGCTAAGTGTTAAATATAAAGAGCATGTTGGTGTACTTAGAATTTTTTCAATCTAAATTTATAGATACTTTCCAAATTATAAAATATGCTCTTTAAAAATAGGGGGCCTCTTGGATATGATCTAAATGAGAATGATTCATGGCTTTTTGTGTTTTATTGAAAGAAAATCTGAAATGTGTTTGTAAAGACCATATCCTGTCGCATTTTTCCTAAATGACCTACTGGACGAGAAGATTCGATTAAATTTGGATAAAAATCCGTTAGAGTAGGATGGATAGTATAGCTATTAGGTGGTATGGGGTAGAGTAGATGGGAGTTAGACATTTTTATGTATTTCTTTGGTAGCGCCATATAGGATCTACTGAAATTTAAGATGATCATCCGATCATATCCAATCCTATGTGTAGTCTATGCCTGTCAAAAGTACACACCCATATGTT
The DNA here is from genome assembly GCA_035079005.1 of Fraxinus americana. Lineage (NCBI taxonomy): Eukaryota > Viridiplantae > Streptophyta > Magnoliopsida > Lamiales > Oleaceae > Fraxinus > Fraxinus americana. The sequence continues at coordinate 33,622,909 of CM068706.1, read as the reverse complement.
AGGTAATAAGTTACTTCTTGTTACTGGTGTGATGGTGCTTCATTGAATATCCTTGTTGTTCAAATGAAGACTCGAGTCAATGAAGGGGAATGTAAATGTTTTATTTTGTTAAGTAGCCTGAGAATTGAATGGAAAATGAAGGTTTTTCTGTCTAATTTCAAAACTAAAGTGAATTGTTTGTTTGTTCACCAGTTAATTTTCTTTTTGTCTTCTATTTCACGAAATGCCTAACATGCAATATACAGGAATATCTCTGTGCGTGATATCTTAAAACATTATCGGTTCAATCTTATGTGAAGACTATTGATATGTGATAATGTGTTTTGACGTTTCATAATATTATGCAGCAAAAATGGAAAACTTTCAGGTAAAGGGAGATGGACAGAGAGAGTGAGAAAGTAAAGAAAAACGTGACTTAATCATTCAAATTTGAGTAGATTACTGGTTTGATTTCTGTTTCACATACTCATGCTTATAATGTGGGTTTTGATGTTTATGACTTCTATAGTCTCACATATGATAAACTTTGTAGTAGTTAACCATTACTTCTAAATTTCAATTCATATTCAAACTCTTCAACTAATTCTTATAAATTCTATTTATAACCTTATGAATGCACTATGCTAGAAGCAGTAATGCACTCACCAAGTGTTTTTTGTAAACATATGGAATTTACACCATAGCACATATTCGTACAGATGTAGTTTGTTTAGCACGTTTTGTAGTTCCTGGTCATAGGAACTGTGTCTTTTATACGGAGATTTTGTTTCGACATACATTGTTTTCACGACAACCAATTCTTCCTGTGCAATAACTAGCGTTTGTTTTGTCTCGTGTGATTTGCAAAATCATTCCCTTTTGGCGGACCAAGTTTTACTAATTCAGGCGTTCACCTTGTGATTGCAGCTTTCTGCCAAATCCATGGGTGAAGGAAGCTCTGAAGTTTCTTGATTGCTTTCATTTCTATTTTCATTGAATGCTTTTAAATATAATAATGAATAGCACTTACAAAAAAAAATTGTCACAAACCATTATTTATGGTTTACCTTTTGACCCTTGGATTGGAATTTGGTGATTGTTTTTAAGCATAGTATCCCAATTTTTGGGCATCATATTGTGCTTTTTTTCTATATGTTCGTGCGCATTCCGCGCATAACATTGACATGATTAAACAATATAATATACATAGCATTTCTCATAATGGAGACATGGAGACCCCCTATTGAGGGGCGCCCGGGCATGATGGACACTATTATGTATTGTGCTATGTACACATAGCACAACACTATAATAAATGTGGCTTCTTTTCTTCTTGCATTTCTATGCTTTTAAATGTTTGTAAAAATGTGATTTAAAATGGATAAAAGTAGTGGATTCAAAGATATATGATTAAAAATGACATTAACTTATAAATTTAAAAATATTTGCCAAACACGTAATTAGTACTGCCTAGGGTCTAATCCCAGTTCTCACGTTGCATCATCTTTGATAAAACAAACAAATGCCACAATATGCATCAGAGTTCTTCTTCATGGTCACCAGACAACGTTCTCTTCACTTTGTCAACAGTCTCTCCCACAGCTTCTTCTGCAAATTTTGCTGCTGATTTTGCAGAATCTTGTATCACTGTCTTGCTCTTATCCGCGCTCTTCACCACTGCCTCTTTTACCTTCTCCGTGGCCCCCTCTTCGCTGGCCCTCTCTTCATCAACTCCCCGGAAACTGCACATGAAAATCAAAGATATAAGTAAACCAAGAGAGTTATATCATGTTTGGCAAAGCTTAAATTTTACTCCCGCTGCACAACTTACTCCTCTTACTTTCTATCCGTATATTCTACCTATCAAACAAGCACTTGAACAATCCCTAAATCTATCGAGCAAACATGAGAGAAATCTTACTCTAAATTTGGAGGGGAAAAGTATTGCAAGACTCTCATCAAATAGTTGGAAGGCGTTGTTGGAAGAGAGAACATTCTCTCAACCGCGTCGATTATAGGCATTTTCCTTTCTTCAACCTGTATGTAGTGCTCTCCCTTTTCATCTCCATTCGCCGCCACCGCCGAGACTACGGCGGTGGTGTGGAAGAAGAAGAAGGCGATGAACAAAAACAGAATGAATATGAAGTATCTTTGAAGCTTGTTTTCATCCATGAAAATGACGTATAATCCACCAAGTAGGCGTACATGAGTATTTGAAATTGATGATGATCTTTTTCAACGAATAATTTATCTTGAAAATGAAGTTGCTGCCTTTTTTGTACACGTTGGCACATGAAGAAACGTGGGTGGCGTCTTCTGTGTTCCACGTTGTGCTGCTTTGGGGAGGTGGGGGCAGGGGTGACGTACAAGTATAACCAATTTTTTATGACTAACGTTATTGACGGTGAAGATTACCGACACTAGGAATAATCTTTGTACGTGTCGTATACATGACAGTTTCTTATTTGATATATTAATGTAGTAGTTTTTTTTATTTTTCCATATATCAAATAACAAATTATCATGTATATGACATGTAGGATAACTACTGATAATCTTCACTATGAATAACATTATTTTTTAGTTTTGCTACAAGTACACAAAAAAATTAACAGAATTCCTACAGAAAAGTACTTGACAATTTTTCATTATTGTTTTACACAACAAACACAGAAAATGCACCATACAGATGTTGTCAACGCAACACCTATATCATTTGTCAATAATTCCATGTACGTATGGAATTATTTTAATCTTTGTTAGTGTAGATGCTCACCATTTCATTATGGAAAATTTCGGTCCACCAATCGAGTATTTAGATAAGATGAATATGATACTAAAATTTAGAAAAAGATTTGATTTCAAGTCTAATAGTATTTGAACGAACGTGTACGAGCCTTTGGAAAACGTCATTTGAATAAATATATTTGGTTCTTTTTCTAAAAGTTTAAGTTTAGAGTAAGAGAAATGCTATTCATCCCCAATCTATATGGATGTAAATGATTGGTTAAATGATAGGTGAAATTAAATAATTATTTAATTTCACCTATCATTTAACCAATCATTTACATCCACATAATTATTTAATTTCACCAATCATTTAACCAATCATTTACATCGACATAGACTGGGGATGCATTCCCACTGGAGATGAATAGTATTTTTCTTAGAGTAATACTATGTAGCTTCACTGTGGTTGTAACCCTAGTTTAAGTAACTCTAAATAATAGGCTAAATGAAAGGATTTATTTAATTTCACATATCATTTAATGTCCCATTAACGTCACATAGACTGAAATTGCAACCCCAGTAGGTCTAAATAGCATTACTCTTAAGTTTATAGATAAAACGAATAATGTTTTTGTTTGACTTTGCAGTCTAAAACAACTTTTGTTTATGAGTAATAATACTTATTATCATGATGATGAAATATCAATGATGTAAAAACACATTATCTCTCACATTTTTTTTTCTCTCTCTCATAAAAATTGAATTGCTCAATTTCATTATTCCACAAAAACTACTATATCACTGATATTTCATCATCGTAATGATAAATAATATTATGGGGAAATTAGGCTCTTTACTTCCTTTCCCCCAAAAAGTTGAAAAATGCACTTTAGTTTCAAGTTTAAGATTAACAGTTAAGAAATACGTTCCATTGCATTAGAAAATCAAGAATTTAAATATACCTTCTCTCTCTCTCTAAGTATGATATTTGGGATCACTATTTTCCCTTTGATGGTCCTACCTCTAAACTAAAGGATGGTTTCCGCCTAAAATTTTTTGCAATTTTTTATTCTTATTATCCACATACTCCTTAATTGTTCTATCCAATTTTTTTTCCCTTCAATTTTGACCTTCCTTCTTTCGCTCGTTGTGTCATCATGTTTAATCTGTACCAATATTGATTTTCGAAAACTATGGATTGAAAAAAAAAAATCGAACACAACAAATTAGTAAAAGACCCTAAATATTAGATAAAAGATTACTATAAGCATGTAGTAAATTTAGCCAAACATTTCTATGAAGAAAAATCACTAATTTCACAAGCAATAAATTTTCTTTTTTCATGAAAAGTATTACGTCACACAAAGTCTGTGACCTTTAATCAAAAAAGTGATATAACTTGTCACTTCTTAATGTAGAACTTTAACGATCGCTTTTCTAAATTTTTTTCATTTTTTATTAATTGTTACTTTTTAAAAATTTCTATCACTTTTTTGAATAACAAATATAGATTTTGATTAGTATTTTGTCACTTTTTTAAGTATTTGTCACTTTTTTGAGTGTGTGTGTCACTTTTTTTTAGTTTATGTCACTTTTTTAAAAAAGTAAAAAAGTGACAATTTTTATAAAAAAGTGACATTGTGTTACTTTTTTCATTTTACACAGTATTTTTTACTTCCTAAAAACCTTTCACATGATTTTTCAAAACACCCCTAATTTTAAGGGTATTTTTGTAAATACCCCTTATTAGATTAACATCCTTAAAATTGATTAGGACTACAAATTTTTGAATAACAAACATAGGTTTTGATTAGTGTTTTGTCACTTTTTTAAGTATTTGTCACTTTTTTGAGTGTGTGTCACTTTTTTTTTTAGTTTATGTCACTTTTTTGAAAAAGTAAAAAAGTGACAATTTTTATAAAAAAGTGACATTGTGTCACTTTTTTCATTTTACACAGTATTTTTTACTTCCTAAAAACCTTTCACATGATTTTTCAAAACACCCCTAATTTTAAGGGTATTTTTGTAAGTATCCCTAATATTATTCTTTGTTTATGCATTTGTTTAGTAGGTTTGAAAACTACTATATCACTGATATTTCATCATCGTAATTACCCATATTTCATAAAATTATTTAACGGAACATGACAAAAAGGATCAACTCCTCAAAAAAGGTTTGAAATGAGGGTGTAAATGTCAAATTGAAAACAATAAGGACTATTCCTGCCATGAGTACAAACGAGAGGGATATTTTTTTAGTAGTTACCCAATTTAAAAACCATTATTCTTCCTCCTAATTTTCTCCTATTACCGTTCTCTCTCTGCAAAGTCTATTTCTCTTTCCACCATAGGTCATCCGTCTTCATTTCTCGCCGGACTCTCAAGGTTAGTTTAATGATTTTGTTATGCTTTCATTATTTTTTATAATTTATGAAAGAGTTGTATGTGTTAGGTTTATGTCAATGCATAGATTGATTTCAATGATTCTGCTAAAAATGCTTAGTTTTGTAAAATTGATCCCTTGTATGTTGTAGACAATTTTTGCGCTAAATTGGTTGCTGTAATTCGATGATCCTCTATAAAGGCATTGCCCTATTTACTGGGATTAAAATCAAATTTATAGTAAATTTTAATAAAAGTTGATGAAATATGTGGTTGAAAAATTATAAATCCCACGAAATATGTAATTAAAATTAATTGCTGACTTTAATTTGAATTAAAATTTAGATTTTAATCCTGTTGACAAACAAAATGTGCAGCCCAATTCAAGTGACCCAAAAAAGGAAATGACTCAAGAGAAGAAGCCCATTTAGAGAGATCGGGGTAAAAGTCCGACCAAGAATTTCATTAAATATGATGAAAGCCCAAAAACAAAGGTACGTCGTCGCCCAAGCCTGCAGAACACCCAGAGCCTGAGCGAATAGAATACCTTGTAGTCGCTCAGAGCTATGAGTCCATCATCGCCCAAACGGTTAAATCGCCCAAAGTCCCAGTGAAGACAACGTCCTGTCATTATCCAAGGTAGCGGTTTCAAGCAGTTCAAGCACATTAATGCCACATCCACGATCTAAGGATCTCAATGGTTTGGAGTCGTGTGGTGACAGTTATAAACTGCAGTTTTTGACATGTTGGTCATGATAAAAAAAATGGGTAGTTTCAAGCAGATTCTAAATGATTTCACTCTCAAACAGAGAATATGTGATTTACTTTTCTTAAATTAACTTCAATTATTTCAATTCCCCTGTACTTGTGTGCTTGTGCCCCTTGAAGGCATGTTGTTTGTGACCAAACTGTAATCTTCATATTCAATAAACACTCCTTTTTGGGACTTTGTTCCAAGAAGTTTGTCCCTTACACAATCGTCTGACCCCTTTTTAATTGTTAGCGAGTAAACGCGCGAAACAAATCCCTACTAAACAGGTACACTGTGTAATTTATAACCTTTAAGGTAAATGTGTTTGAGGGAATATTAACCAAGATTACATGTTGAAGTTGAAACGTGAAATATCGTAATGAATTTGTATGGAAAATATGTATAAATTGAAAACACGGTTTACTGGACGGGTGATGTCATGAATGACAGTTAACTATCTTGAAAGAAAGTTAATGTCACACAAGTTAATTACTTTCACTTTTTTATTTATTAGCAAAATCATCAAGCATTCTATTAATGTAATCCTCTAATATTTTGCATATGTACTTATTTTCAGATTGAATTAAACTATATTGTACAGGAGCAATACCGTTTTGGAGACAAATAACCTAGCTATTTAACACTTGCCACTTGAAACGAAAAAAATGACATTGTTGCTAAAGTTAAAAGGATCGAAGCGATACCCTTGTCATTTCAATATTTTAATATACAAGATTGTCTGTAAGGTTTTATTAACATATCACAATTATCATCTATTATTTTTACCAAGTAATAATATTTCAAAAAGTGAAAGGCCTCTATATTCCTTATACCCGGGAATCCCTTTTTTGCCTCTCTTTTTCTAACGAGTTCAGTCAAGCGAGCGATGAAGCGAGACTGAATCCTTACTTCTCTAGCGTTGAACGAGTTCCGGGCTAAGGACGAAGCTCGTACTTTAGGTGGAAGCTTGTGGAGAAGTTGAGCTTGGACCCTAGGAGTTTGAACACTTCTGTCCAGAACCTCCCAGTGAACCTAGGGTCCCTATCACTGATGATGGTCCGGGGTATGCCCTAGTACTTTACATCATCTTTTACAAATCATCTTGCAGCTTCTTCTGCAGTACTGTTAGTAGGGGCTGGGGTGAAGATGGCAGAGAACTCATGTCTAGTACAACCTTTACTAGGTGGTCCATCCTCCCGGCAAGCTTGCAATGAAATCCATGGATACACTTGCCCGGTCTCTCTGGTGTATAGGCAATGGCTCCAACCCGCTGGTTTAGCTCGCTCCACAAGGTCCTGCTGACAAAGACGACAAGTTCTCACATACCCTGAAAACATGCGACAACAATCATAACGATACCATTGTCATTTCAGTACTACGATAATGACATTTATGATGTTATACCTTGTAACTTTTGCACGAGCGTATATGAACAATGCACACAGCTTGGAAAAAATGTTTTTTATTCTTCGTATCGTAATTTCGAGATGTGAAAAGTCTTGTACCTGCATGTGACAATCATAGCGACTACATTGTCATTTCAGTACAATGATAATGACGCTCATATCGTTATGGCATCAAAATTTTTGCAAAAGTCTATATGAGCAATGCAAACACTGAAAATGTTAGAAGCGTCTGAATGAGTTATCAAATTGGTTTTCACACTCCTACAATGATAAACAACAAGAAAACAATCTTGAGTCTATAACTTATCATTTATTTAATAGAAGATTTTCAAAACATGCAATTCTCTCAATTATAACTTGTAATGAAAATCATCAATTTTGAATAGTATATATTTTTATTCTTATGAATTTACGTATAAAATTATTTTATTGGAAGGATATATGATTGAAAATGAGTTATAAAAAATTTGTACCAAACAAAAATTGGTGATTATTACTCTAAGATGAGTTTATCTTCATGATTATGTATTTGTATGTTTAATATATGATAACATGTAAAATGCAACAGGACGGGACGGGGCGGGGCGGGGCGGGATTGGGGCAACTTTCCCCCACCCAACCTCCCCTGTCTTGCAGAATAATTTCCCGTCCCGTTTACCCATTTAAGGTGGGGCGGGGATGGGCCCTTGCCCCGTTTACTATTCGTTTTTTTCTTTTTTTAAAAAAAAATGTGATAATTCATTTTATAGTTCTCATTCATTAAAATGAGACAATAATATATTTTTTAATTTTTTATTTATTTTTAAAAATTGAATTATTCAAATATATTTGGTAAATTAAAGCTTTTATTGTTTGTCATATTTTTTAGATAATCTTATTTTCCATCTTCTGTTAGAACTAATAAAATTTTTCGTAACGTTTTTCATTTAAAGTAATGAATTCTTAAATTAAAAAAATTATAAATTAAATGTGGCGGGGCCGGGCGGGGTGGGGTGGGGACCCCAAGGCGAACTCACCCGCCTCATCCTTAATCCGAATACCCGATTAAGTAGGTAATCCCCGATCCATTTGGGGCGGCCGCGAATATCGGGATTGACGGGTTTTTGTCATCCCTATGTAAAATTATAGAATAATTATATATAAATATTTGGTATTACCAGGATACTTAGATAAATTTTATTTTGCTCTAGAATAATGTTTTTTATTTAGACTGCATCTCTCGCTAAAATCCTATATATATGGATCATTGTTATAATAAAATACATGCTGAAGTTTTGACTCTATACTTTTTTTCTCTTTTTAAGTTATTGTCTTTCTTTATAATTTTATAACAGTGACACTTTATCATCTCGAAGGAGATCACCCAAAATTTAGAGAAAATTCGAGATCAACAATGTCGAAAATTCGCAAAATGTGGACAATCTGCATAGCTTTGATCAAACGTTGATATCTCATTGCCCCATGGTCCGATCATCTTGAATGTTGGATAGAAATTTCATACTCATTGTTCTTCAAATTCATTGGTTAAGATCAAAACCTAGTGGTTCATTTGTGATAAAATGTTATGTGTAGCAGATTTTGAATTGGCTAGAATATTGTACTTTCTTTGAGAACAAAATTTTTCAGATTTACATTCTTAAAGAATTTGAGACTATTCAAATTTACACAAATCTTTCTAATTAGAGATTACTTTCATCAAATGAGTATCTTTCTATTCCAAGTAAGTTTATACTTACAAATCTTTAGTTTCGTAAAATTAGAATTACATGATCCGTGGGTTTATTTTAGATCGATTAAATCTTTTGATTTAACGAATGTTCCTAAAGAAACATATGTTTATATTAGGACTAGACATGGTTCGGTTCGGCTAGGTTCTTTTTAGAATCGAATCGAACCAAAATTTTCGGGTATTTAGTAAATGGAACCGTTGGGTCCAAATTTAATTATGGAACCATTCGAGTTCGATTCCATTCGTTTTAGTTCAATTCGGTTTTCGAGTTTCGAATAATAATTATTTTTTTAATATTTACAACAACGCTACATTTGTTCGATTATGACATGTTCAACATTAACTCTTATAAAATAAAATAGTCAAATTTAGTGATGTCTTTTACACATCTCTTTGTTGAGTTTTTTTATAAATTTGACTGTTAAAATTACAAGAGGAAAATAGTCAGTTCACAATAATATAACGGTAGAAACGTCACTACTGTAGAATAAGAGATTTTGGTAAATTTTGGATCAATTTGATTAAGTTTGACTGGCTGAAAATTAGAAATAATAAAATCATATTTTATGTTTGGGCTAAATTAACTAGTTAAAAAATTTATTTAGAAATAAATAAAATAATTTGACTTATTTAAATTTTAAAAGTAAAAAAATTAGAGAGATTCGGTTCTTCGATTCTCGGTCTAGAACTGAAAATCGAACCAAATTCTTCGATTTTCGATTCAAATACTCATTCGGGTATTTAATTTAAGAAGAACCACTCGGTTCGGTTCAGGTCTGATTCGATCCAGTTCAGTTCGAGAATTTTGTCCAACCTTAATTTATATTATAATACAATATGTGTTATTGCTCCTAAAGAACACAACTTTATAAATTTTAATATTCTTGAAGAATATATTATTCCTTTTCTTAAATAGATGTGTGGCTTTTGAAGAAGTACAAAGTTACACTTACTAATATTATTGAAGAAAATTTTTTGTTCTTGAAAAATTCCAAATTTAGACATTAAAACTTTATATTATGTTAATATTTCAGTGGAATATTACTTGCTCACGAATAGAAAAATTTATAAAATCTAGTATGTTTTATTAGTTGAGAAGTTTTGTACATTTGTTAATATTTTAATTTAGTGATTTTAAATACTCCTAAAGAATCATAAATTTATGTTATATTAATACTATGTGAATAATATTATGTTATTACTCCGAAGAAAAATAACTTTATGAACATTTTTTTAAAAAAACTATTGTATAAATGATCCAAAAGAATCATTATATTTTTATTTTTATTTCAACATATTATTATGTGGTAACTCTTTAAAATAACACATTTTAATATAAATAGTATGGAAAAACTAGTTGTGATATTTTTTGAAGAAACACAACACAACTATATAATATTCAAGAAGAATAGCATTTATTATTCTTAAGTACATAAAAAATTTATACAAATTAATATTTTAAAAGAAGACTATTAATTTCAAAGATTAACTTTATAAATTTATCAGTTTGGTAAATATATTAATGCTCTTAAAGAAGTATAATCCTACATAATAAAAAGAGTGAGTTTGGGGACACTATTTATAAGCCGCGAAGCCAAGTCAAGCCACGATGGCTCAGGTCGGCTAGCTTCGGTTTTTTTTCCTCTGGCTCGGCTCGGCTATTTTTTTTTTTTTTTTTTTTTAACGTTTGATTCAGTATTTGAAGTTATAGATATTCATTTTACGCGATTTAGAATTTGTTGGAAATGTTGAAGTGCGGTCATGATAAATATATGATCGATAAATTTTAAATATCAAAATTTAAAGTGTGGCCATGATAAATATATGATCGATAAATTTTAAATATCAAAATAATTTTATATTAATTGTGAAACGTAAAGTCGTGATTGTTTATGTGTTTCTTTTCAATCCCAACCTCATTCCAATGTCCTTTTTTCGAACTTTATTTTTATACAATTTTTCGTTTGATTCGATATTTCACGATATGAATATCCATTTGGATCGATTTCAAATTTATAAAAAAAATAAATGTGATAATAATTAACATATCGTCAACGTAAGGATATGAGATGTCATTTATTCTCGCTATCTTTCACATAAACGTATTTATCGCACTCGTTGATATTAATTCCACATCCCATCATTGAAGGGAGAAATTAGAATTGCAAATCGAGGTCCGTGTATTACACAATGTTTTTGAAAAAGATTCGCCCCTTATTGAAATTTCGTTTGATCATTCGTCTTCAACGATAAAATGGAGAAACTAGTAAAAACTGAACACTTAAGTTTCTACTTTTACGAATTGAATTTGATTGTACTATCACCAAGACTCTTGTCAGAAAGTGAAAAATTTCGAGCAAACAAAAATTGAAAAATTATATACAAAAAAAATAAATGTGATAATAATAAATATATTGTCGATTAAGTTAAAATATAAAAATGTCTTTTTGGCTTGGCTCGGCTAAGCTTTTTTTTTTTTTTTCCGTTTGATTAGTTTTTTCAATTTCATTAGGTTTATTAGTTAATTAATTTGAGTTTTTTTCCCCTGTTCTATTGTTCAAAAATTGATTAGGGGTTTTTGAAGTAAATGACAATGAATGTTCTATCAGGGATTGGTGAGAAGATATTTTTCGATAACTGGAGGCTGTGGTTGAAGGTGAGACTCAATTTCTTCAATAACCGTGGGTGTGATTTTTTTCATCTCCACATTTAATGTTGTCTCGAAACATTTAGAAATTTATAAGAAAATTTTATGTAACTAATATTTGACTTAAATATTTTTTTAATACCTACGCTATTAGGTACTCAACTACATCGTGGAAAGTGTCTTGCACATGCTTCTGACTAGCTTTAAATAAAAGAGGCACTTCCTTTTTTACTGTTCATAAGCCGAGCCGAGCCAAATGGCTTGACGGCTCAGCTCGGCTAAGCCGTTTACTTTTTTTTTTTTTTACACGTTTGATTCATTATTTTAAGTTACAAATATTTGTTTTAAGCGATTTAAAATTTGTTGGAAATGTTGAAGTGCGGTCATGATAAATATATGATCGATAAGTTTTAAATATCAAAATTTGAAGTGTGGCCATGATAAATATATGATCAATAAATTTTAAAGGAAAAAGCTAGGGAAATTATTGAAAATACCCTAAATTCAACCATACCCTTTCCAAAATACCCCTTTTTACTATTCAACCTTAAAACTACCTAAAATACCCTTAAAATAAAAAGTTTTAAAACAAGTCATTTTAGTCCTTAAACTTTAAATCTAATTTTGGATTCGACAAAATTGTTTGCCCCTTACAATAAAAAATTAACTTTTCTTCACCATCAACTCTTTCCACCTATCTTGAGCCAAAAAATTTAATTAATAATTTTATTTTTGAATTAATTGTATTTTTGCATTTTAGGTCACATAAAAATGGTATCAGAGCCCTATATCTTGAGGAATTAGAGACATTAGAGAATGGAAGATAATAAAGAAATTTGCATAGGATGGTACGTTAACAATTCTACTGAATATTTAGATACTGATAGTTATATTCAACATCTTGTTAATAAATCAAGAAACTTGATTGAAAAAATAAAAGACTCGGATAGTCTTAAAATAAAGAAAAAATTTGAAAAGAAAATTACTTTTCTTTTAATAGATTTTGATGAAGTTTTAGACGAAAATATAGGATATCTTGTTAAAATGCCTATTCTTATAGAAATGAAAACTTTAAAAAGAATACAAAGAGTTCTTAATAATGAAGTTAGGAGAATTGAAGAATTAGATACCTAGAAATCATGGAAATTGAAAATTCAGAAAATTTAGAAACTGAAGTATACGAAGGAGTAGAGGGATATGCCTTAAAAGGAAAATTTGATTGGGAAAAATTTAGAAAAATTAATAGAGCAAAATTAAGTCTAAAACCACCAGGAGAAAATGAATTATTTAATATTTTAGGATCAACCTTTAGAAGAAAAAAGTTAGTCATTAATGAATATCATGAAATAGAAAAAGCCATAAATATTAAACATACACAAGGAAAAATAAAACTAAATCTTATAACAAAAAGAAATATTAATGAATTTCTAGGAAAATTAAAACAAGAAAAACGAGATAAAATATCTTATGTTTACCTTGCTGGAATACAAATAATAATAAAATCATGTTTTAAAGAAGGAATTAATAGTCCTATAATACTTAATCTACAAGATGAAAGATGTATAACTGCAGAAAATGGAAATTTAGGAATAGTCAAAGGAAATTTAGCCTATAAAAAATTAAAATTTACTTGTTATCCAAGATATTGCGTACATATAAATGATAAAAATTTAGATGATTGTCTTAGTCTACATTTTAAGATGACCAATAAAATATTAAAAGACGATAATAAAGTTTTTACTATATTATATCAAGGATTGTATTGTTATACAAATAGTAATTATGGAAATATATATAAAGAAAAGCCTTTTATAGAAATTGACGAAGAATTTAGGGATATAGGAGAAGCAATCTTACCCAGAGAACAAGACATAGAAGAAATAGAAAATTTTGAGATAGGACATGATGATGCTATAAGTATTGATCAACCTATAATACCAAAACAAATAACATATAAAGAAAATAAAATAATTATTGGAAATAATACAGTAAGACATAGTATTTCAAAAATAATACAAAATAAAAATAACAGTGTCTATAAAATCAAAGGAAAGTTCTTTAATGGAAGTAAATGGATAAATGAAATTAAAATACTTATTGATACTGGAGCAAGTCAGAATCATATTTGCTCTCTTATTGATGAAGGAATTAAAAAGAAAAAAGTTGAACCTTATAATTATAGAGATTTTGAAGGAAAAATAAACTCTTATGATATCATAGGACAAGTACAAATTAAATTAGGAAATTTATTATTAAGTATAGAATGTTATATTGATAATAACATGAATTTTGATGAACATCCAATATTATTAGGAAATTCATTTTTAAATAGTCTTGATAATTATAAAATAGACAAAGAAAGAATTCTTATTATATATCAAGGAATAACTACATATTGCCCTAAAGAAAAATGAGTAGAGAAATAAAATTCCCAATAAGTGTATATATACAAATAACTGTATTTGAATCAAAAATAACTACTTGTGCTCTAATTGATACAGGAGCTGAGATAACTGTCTTTAAAGAATTTTTATTACCAAAGTGGATAGAAAATAAACAACAATTAACTCTACAAGGAATAAATGGAGTAAGAGAATCTTTAAAATATAAAAATGAAAATATAGAAGTTATAATAGGATCTAAAATAGTAATCATAAGAAATGTTTACCAATATAATATTAATGATTGTGATATTATTCTTGGAAATGACTTTCTACAACAGTTTAGTCAATATAGTCAAAATATTTATACTATTCAATTAAAAACACCATGTGGACATTTACTAAAAATTGCTAGAGAATTTAAACCATTTAGAGTTCAGCCAGCTCAGCGTGGTGAAAAAATAGAATTTATACCAAAATTACTCAATTATTTAATCAAAACAATTACTCTTGATCAAATAAAAGATCTTTTAGCTAAAACTTATTATGAAAACCCACTTGAAAAATGGGAAAAATAAAAAACAACAGCTAAAATAGAACTATTAGAACCAACAATCATTATTAGAGTCAAACCTATGCTCTATAATCAAGAAGATGAAGAAGAATTTCAAGTACAAATTCAAGAACTTCTTAATCAAAAACTTATAAGGAGAAGTAATAGCCCTCATAGTAGCCCATCTTTTATGGTTAGAAACCATTCAGAGATAAAAAGAGGAAAACCTAGGATGGTAGTAAACTATAAAGAACTTAATAAAAACACTAAATTTGATGGATATTATCTACCAAATAAAAAAGTATTAATAAATATTGCCAAAAACAAAAAATATTATTCAAAATTTGATTGTAAATCTGGATTTTGGCAAATAAAACTAGAAGAAAATAGTATACCATTAACAGCATCTAGTACCCCTCAAGGACATTATGAATGGATAGTTATGCCATTTGGATTAAAAAATGCACCACAAATTTATCAAAGAAGAATGGATGAAGTTTTTAAAACCTATAATTTTCTTATTGTTTATGTTGATTATATACTTGTTTGTTCAGAAACATATGAAGATCATCTTAAACATCTTAGAATTTTTGCTACACTTTGCTCAAAAGAAGGTATAATACTTAGTCAGAAAAAAGTAGAAGTAGCAAAACATGAAATTGAATTTTTAGGAATGATAATAAATAGTGAAGGAATAAAATTACAACCTCATATTTCTGAGAAGATAATGTTATTTCCTGATAAATTAGAAAATAAGCAACAAATTCAAAAGTTTTTAGGTTGTCTTAATTATGTTGAAGGATTCATAGAAAAACTTGCAGAAAAAAGAAATAAACTCCAGAAACTATTAAGAAAATCAAATAAATTAGGTTGGAATGAAGAACATACTCTTTGTGTTAAAAATTTAAAAGAAAATTGTAAAAATTTACCTAAACTTAGACTTCCTGATGAAAAAGATAAATTAATAGTTCAAACCGATGTTTCTGATTTATATTGGAGTGCTTTATTAAAAATTGATTTAAATGAAATTTGCATATATACTAGTGGAACCTTTAATAATGCTGAAGTAAATTATTCAACCAATGAAAAAGAATTACTGGCAGTTGTTAAAGGAATAAATAAATTCAAAATGTTCTTACTACCTAAGGAATTTATTGTTCAAACCGATAATACTCAACTTAACGGACTAGTAAATAATAAATTACCAAATTCACCTCAACATAGAAGATTACATAGATGGCAAGTGCTATTATCTTTTTATAATTTTAAATTTGAATATATTAAAGGAAAAGATAACTTATTTGCTGATTTCTTGAGCAGGAATCATGATTTTGGACAAGGTTGAAGCATTTACAAAAGAATTGCAAGATCTTCTAACAGATTTTAATGCAGATTATCTTGCTATTCAAGAGGATCATCTTGACATCAGACAAACTTTGTGCGATTTATCAAACAAGTTGTTGAAAGTGGAAAAAAGATTGATAAACTAAATGATAATAAAGAAAAAATAGCTGAAAAATTGACAGAATATTTAGACTTTTTTGTAAGTTGCAGCCAGGAGTACCCTCCTTTGGAAAAAGGTGAATACAGTCAAAAGGCGAGTCATATCCCATTTCGGGAGATTAATACATCCACTTCAAGTGGAGATTCGAAATTTAAGAGAAATGACCCTCTTACCTTGCAAGAGGAAAATGTCATAATAAAAGGTCCACAACAATTACCTGTCAGTATAGACAAATTGTTGGAAAAATTTACAAGTGGAAAAGGAGCCACTGAGTCCAGTACTCAAACATCCTTATCAAAAGGCCCATTGGAACAGCTGATAAGTGTATTTTATACACTTATTCGGGCTCCAAATTATGACATTTTATGGTTCTTTTAATGAGATTATAGCCTAATTTATGATATAATGTGTTATTAGGTGAAACTCGATGGATGATAAGAATTGGAGAAAAGAATGCAAAAATTGGCGAAAAAGTGGAAAGATCCAAAGCTTGAGGGTTAAAGTACAAATACACAAAAGTTGTGTCGAAGCTCACGATGAAGATTCAAGAATGCTAGAGATCAAATGGATGCAACGAAAGATCAAAAGGAGTGAAAACAAATCAATTTCCAACCGCACATGGATGTCTAAATTTTAGTTGGAGATTGAGATGCATTTTTGGCCTAGATAAAGTTTGAATTGAAGAAGATCTATTTCTATCAAAGTTGTAGTCCTTCGAGTTATCTTTCTAACGCAACTTGAATCATCACAATCGGACATCGGAAGGAAAAGTTATGATAAAATTACTAAAACAGACGCAAAGTGGACAGAAACTTGGCGCCCGAGCGCTACACACTCAGCGCCCAAGCGCTGCACTAGCTAGAAAATGGATTTTTAACAGATTTTCAGCGCTCAAGCGCTGTCCCATAGCGCTCAAGCGCCGCCACAGATTTTAGATTTTTATTGTTTGGGCCGCGAAAACTCCACAAAAAGACTCCAAATTGGCCAAGAACGGATATGAAAGTATAAATAGACCTAAGGAGGCTTGGGAAAAGGGGGGGTTCTCACACATTTGAAAAGAGGGAGAGATTGCAAAATAGAGAGGAGAACACAAGATCAAATAGGGATTTTCAAGAAGAAACATCAAAGATTCGATATCAAAGCAAAGATTGGAAGCGGAAGAAGACCTTGGTGCAAGAGTTTATTCTTTTCCATATCTTTATTCCAATAATCCGGTGATGTATTCCAATATATTTATTCCTTTCATATTCTTCATCATGTTTAGCTAAATTTATTATTAGGGCGAACAATGTAATCTTTTGAAACCCTTAGTTCTTTAATTCAATAATTTCTGAGTTTTATTCTTCCATGTGTTGATTTTATTATGTGTGTAATGCTTCAAATTACCTGATCAATAATTTGATGATCCATTGAGTTTCTTACGAGTCGAGAGGTGAGTTCGAGACTTAGAACGTGTAATAAAATCTGGCAACGAGGTATAACGTGTAGAGATACATATACTAAGTACTACGGTCGATATATAAATTCCTAGTGCCTTAACTCGTTTAACTAAGGAGAATTCGCATAGAGATATGGAATTAAATTAGTTAAATAGACTCAATGAGAACTCGAGAGGGGTAAATTGAATACCGTAGGAGAGTTCGACCGAACACTACATTAGGCTAGAATCTTGAATTGTGAACTAAGGTGATCATTAGATGAAATTGTTTTGTCCTAATACATCTTATATACATGAATCTTTGATCTATTTGTATTTGTTATTTCTGCATACTTTTTATTTGTTTTAGACATTTAGTTCATTTAGAAAATCAATATTCACAATCCTTCATTTGTTTATTCCCATCAAATAGGAGTTAAGAAAAGTAGATTAAGACTAAAGTATAGTCCTCGTGGGAACGATAATCCGGACTCTTAGGTCCACTTTATTACTTGTCACGATCCGTACACTTGCGGGATATAAAAATCGACAACAACAGCCTACTATTATCAGTGAATTCCAAGAAAATAAAAAAGTACCGATTGGTGACCTCAAATCACCAAAGGGAATAATCACAACTCATCATGTTCGAACTAATCTACATCCTATGGAGAAGGAGTATTATAAATTTTCTGAATGGGTATATAATTTCAAAGAAGGAAGTTCTCTATATTTGACAGCCCTTCCAACGGCGATTTATCTAAGGATCAGTGCAGTTCAAGGAGCAGATCCTAATATTGTTCGAAAATTGGCAGCATTTGGATTTTTAGATCGACTCTTCCCAGGAATAGATCTAAAAGAAATTGAACAGTTTGACAAAAAATTTGTTAATTGTGTTAAAAAATTCAGCGATAAACAATCGATTGAACTAAGATTTTACACAATTAGTCCTGAATATAAAGAACCAGAGTGGTATGGAGAACATCATCTCATCACAATTCGGAAAAATAATGGAAATCCACTCAAGGAGATTCAGATTTTTAAAGAATTGCCCACTATTAATAGAAAATGGATGATTTACAGACGAGCTCTCGGAATAAAATCAGTCTGCTCAACAATGCAGTTCTTTTATGGAGAAAGATACATGGTCTATGGTATGAGTAATAATTGGATCCTTATCTGTAGAGGAGATAAAGAATCAAAAATTCTTGAAGAAAAAATCTGTGGAATTATGAACGATCAATTTTCTGGAAGTGAAGAATGCATTAAAGAAGCCTGCCGACTTATGGGACACGTCCACAAGTAAAGGACGATCAAGAAAAACGTGACTGACAGCACCATGTGAACTTTGAAGATAAGAAGACAGCTGTCAAGCTGGAATCAAAAGAAATTGCCGACACTGGAATAAAGACAACCAACAACCACTTTTAATATTTTCAACCACATTTGAAATTATTGTACTTCTTACTTTTGTGTTGTAAAAATCTGATTGGCCAGAAGCTTCTCGATGAAGTGCGAGCCTTCTATAAATTGAGACCTTTCTCAATAAAAAAGATCATCGAAAATTAGCCATCTGAAATCTCATCCTGAACTACCATCTAAAATCTTCAACAATGATCTTTGTAATCATTCTCTTTAGAAAGTAGAAACCACTTTTCGGAGTATCAATCTCTGTAAAAATCTTTGTATAATAACTTTCAAGCTATCTTCAGATCAATAAAATCTTTGAGTTTGAAATAAATCTTTTATTACGCTTCGAGTGTTGTTCTACACAGTGAGTCTGTTTGAGAGTTTTGAGTGCCTTTGTATCCATTTTGCTGTGATGCTGTCGGACTTTGGCCAACTCTTGTGACGAAGGTGACTAGGAACATATAACATTTTTGCTATTTGGCGAAGCGTGGTAAGGCCCTTATTTTAAGCTACAAGAAAATTTATTGTCTGAAAATTTTGCATGAAAATTATTATATAAGAATTTTTATAAGATTGTTTACTTTGAAGAACTTTTGTCATGGAAAGTTACGAGTTTTATTATAGAACTGTACCTTTTAGATATACTAATAGTATTGATTATAGTCACATGATAGAAATTCCAGAAACTTATGACAATTATACTAGAGGAATAAATTTCATAAAAAGAGATAGTAGATATTATGAAAAATGTCTTACAATTGTATCATTTGGATTAAAAGAAAGATTGCCTAAAGAAATAATAAAAATGATTATATTTTTCTGGTTAGATAGTGAAAATAGTGAAAGAACTTTTGAAACTATAGAACAACATGTAAGTTATAATGAAGTTTCTGAATTATATGATTTTGATCTTAATTTTGACGATATAGAATAAGAATATGCCTGAAATAACTAGAAAGTTTTGTGATAATAAAATAAAAATTTTAGAAGAACAAATAATAACTGATAATAATCGTAGAGAAATAGAAAAAGAAATTTCTAATTGGAATAAAATTAAAAGAGAATTATTAAGGAATGAAATTACAAGAGAATTAAGAAGAGAAGAACAATTTAGAAGAGAAATAAGACAAATAATAAATAATATAATAATTAATTCCTTAAACTTACCAGATTAATATGAGTTTACCAACAAAAATAAGATTTGATAAACAAGAAATATAAAATATTAGATTACCAATAGGAAGCTATCAAACTAAAAAATGGAATACAACTCTGTTTCAACCTTTAAGCTCATGGGGAAATACTGATGAATTGTTAAATATGACTACAAACTGGACTAATGCATTTTTATGGCAACAATTAGGACAATTAAAATCTAAAAATATAGAAGCTATAGACGAGATAAATAATATAGATCCAAAAGAAGAAATAGCGAAAGAAAGATTAGAAGTTTTAAGCAAAAATATGTCTAAACAATTTAATAAAATAAAAGAACAAATTAATAATTTGGAAATACTTGATGAAGTTAAACTTGAAGAAATTCAAAATCAAATATCAAAAATTGCACAGAAAAATAGTATTAATAAAATAGTAATTTTAGAAGAAAAGATAGATATTATTAATTATAAACTTGATATTCTATTAAATAAATTAGGATTTGAAATTGAAAAACCATCTTATAAAAAACCTAAAGTATGAGTATGAATGATAAAATCAATTTAATTGAGAAAAATATAAAAGCAATTGATGAAAAAATAACTAGAATTGAAATAGACTACGAAGAAGAAAAAGAAAAACTACAAAATAACTTTTTAAGAATAGAAAATCTTTTAAATAGAATAATAGAAAATCTAAATAAAGAAAAACCATTTAAATCAGATTATGCCAAATAACTTAAAGAAGTTAGAAAGAAAATTGAAAAATATGAAAAATTAATAAAACTTAATGGAGGATTAAAAGAAGATATAGAAAGATTATTGATTGATCTTAGAAAGCAAGAAGAAAATCTTATAGAAAAAGAAGAAGGAAAATTAATCATAGAAGAACAATGAACGAAGAAATGGAAAATTTAATATTTGACTTAGAAAACTTAAAAATTTGTGAAGAAATAACTAAAAATCATATGGTCGGAAAAACAGGAGGACCACGAGCAGTTAAACAAGAAGAATATGGAGAAACTAGCACAACTAGATATGAAGCAGAAATAGACCCTAGAAGATATGTTAATACAAAAGTAGATTTTAAAACTACCAAAGAAAGAATGTATAGAGACCAATTTAAACCAGTTTTAAGAGAATCAAACCCAATGAAAATTGCAGGATCATATTTAAATTTAGATTGTGAATTAGATGTTAGAAGATGTATAAATGAATGGAGTACTAATATGATAGCACACTTTAATTATAATCGCAGTAATACCGATAATAAAAATAGAACTGAATATTTATTAGCAACATTTAAAGGAAATGTATTTAATTGGTATAGAGGATTAGAAGAAACAACAAAAGGTATTTGGAAAGATAGTATTGAAGCAGGATTTGGAATTAGTATAATAGAAGGAATAAATAGAGTGCTACAAGAATTTATAGAGAATTTGTTGGAGAAGACTGGGTAAATGAAAGTACTAAAGCTAGATTAGAAGAAATAGAAGATACTAAAAACAGAATGGAACATTTACAAATTTGTAATATGTGTTACCTTAACGAATATTGTTGTGAATATAGTAAATATTATTATATGATGTTTGGAAGTGGAGCTGATAATAATTATAAAGAAGTTTTTATTAGAAAATTACCACCACCATGGAATAATTATTTTCAAAATAAGTTTAAAGAAAAACAATTAGGAAGAAATGAAGAAGGTTATACATTAAGATTTGTTATAAGAACTATAAAAGATGAAATAAGTACTATGTGTAGTAATCAAATGATTTATAAACAATCAGGATTTATACAAGATATGATTTGTTGTAGAGATACCGAAGTACCAGGAAATTGGGGATGTTATGATTATAAAAGAAAAAGAAAAATAAGACCCAAAAAATATAAAAAATATAATAAGTTTAAAAAGAAATATTTTAAACTAAAAAGAAAATATTTTAGAAGAAAATATAAACCTTATAATAAAAAACCATTAGATAAAAAACGATGTAAATGTTGGAATTGTAATGAAGAAGGACATATAAGCACTGAATGTCCAAAAAAGAAAGTTAGGATATTAATTACGGATTTTGAACAAATTAGAGATGAATGTGAAGAAGTTAATATTGAAGAAATAGAAGTGAATGAAGAAATATTTGAAGAAAAATCAAATTTAGAAGAAACATCTAGTGATGACGAATAAAAATAGAAATAAACTAGTTTTTTTAAAAAATATATAAAGTATGAGGACTTAATTTACAATAAAAAAACATTTCATTAAGGGTAAAATTAACTTTTACACGAAAAATCCAAATGGGTCATTTGACCCGGCTATTTTGGAAAACCCCCCAAAAAGCTATAAGTACTCCCAAACACGTCCCGAAATCTTTACTTCCTGCTGACGTGGAATTGGTGTGGTCAAAAATGACGGCAATCTTTTTCCTTAAAAAATCACGTGAACAGAACCCTTTGGAGGGAAACCCAATTTAGAACCCTTTTGGACTTGGTGGAAACCCACCGCCTTCGGCCTCCATTTACCTCTCCTGCTTGTTCCATCTTCCTCTCTGTTCGATAAAAGGCAGAACTTCCATTTCGATCTAGACCATTTCATCTCCAGCTCAGCGCGGTCTGTAACCCCCATTTTCAGTCGCAGAACTCCCATTTTCACTCGGTGGTTGTTCCCATCTTCCTCTCTGATTTTGGGCGACCCGCGGCTGTGGACCTGTGGTCGAAGAAGGATCTGAACTCCGGAGGGATTTGGACTCTGATTTGGGGCGACGACAATAGCTATAAAGGTACGATTTTGGAGGTGAATTAGTGTAAATTTGAATATTTTCGGACAATCGGTTTTCTGGATCTCTGCTAATGTGGTATTGATTTGGGTCGGCTACAAAATACTCTCTAGGACATTCTTATATTTTAGCTTTTGATGTAATTGTGGTGTTTTAGTTTTTGATGAATTTTCTCTGAATTGACTGCAATATAGTCTGGGTTTGTGCATTTCTATTATGTTGAATTTGCTTCTTAGAATTTTCAAGTCAGATTAGCAAAATGCATTGTAAAACTGTCAGTTAGCAAATCTATTTTTGTGTTCCTAGTTGGACTTCATTTCAGAGGCTAGTTGCACAAGCCATCTGGTTAAGTATTCTATGCTATTCCTGTTTCGAGCCTTTTAGCTGACATTTCGATTTCAGTTCTGCAGTTCTAAATCTTTTTTGTGTGTGCAGGGGTTGGACCTCAGCTGTTCAGAAGAATGCAGAAAATGGAGGTGGATTTATTTTGAAGGTATCATTCTTTATATCCACAAATAACTGGAAAAGTGAAAACCTGCTGGAATTTGTGATTATTAAGTTGAAATGGTTGGAATTGAATGGGTTGAAATGGTTGGAATTTGTGATTATATCCACAAATAGTTGGAAGTGAAAACCTGTTGTTTTCAGGTCATTGAAATGGTTGGAATTTGTGATTATTAACTTGAAAACCTGCTGTAAGAGTTAAAAACCTACTAGTGTTTTGTATTATCAGCTGATAAATCATTTAGTGTTTGTTTGGGAGAAATCATAGAGATAAAAGGCGCCACATGCAACTAAATTCTTTTTTTTTTTTTTTGCTCGTCACTTGATTATCCCTTTTTTTTTTTGTCTTAGAATGGCCGGGAAGAACAGGGGAATATGTCATTCTCACTACGGAGCAGCTTTCTTCTAATGATTCTTCAGAACCCATTGATATGAAAATCATGGACAAGTCTGAACTTGAATTGGTTCACAGCCTTCAATATGCACTTGACAACATATGCTCGCTGCTTGGAGGCAATGGTTGCGGATGGACATAGTCTGCTTCTTTTATTACAGATGCTCAACATAACCATGCGTAAGGGGAAAGCAGTTCCGAGAGATTGAATATGAATTATGTTTATTATTTTGTTTGTATGACCTCGACTTATTGTACTAATTCGGTTTTATGAACAATAATGTCAAAATGTGTATGTTGACTGTTTTTGTATGAACGCGTTTTGATATTCCCTATTTCAATGAACGTTACCTCTTCAAATCAACTAGCAAAAATATATGAAAATAGAAATGCATTAAATCAAAACCAACTTCATTAATTTCACAAAAAAATATACAGCCGAATAAGCTGCAGTGAGTACTTCTCAATTAATTGCTTACAAAAATATACAGCCACATTTGTGTGGCAATAAGTGACCCCTAAATCAAAATAGCCCACGTGGAACGTGTCAGTTCACTATTGACAAAAATATACAACCGACATCACTGGATTCTTTAGATTCCTAAATCAAAATCACCCACGTGGAATATGTCAGTTCACTATTGACAAAAAATATACAACTGAACGTCACTTGAATCTTTAGACCCCTAAATCAAAATCACCCACGCTTTCCTTTGTGCTGCCTACTTGGGAAGGGCAGGTGCGTGTACTGCGAATCTCCTAAAGAAAAAAAAGCGTTATGTTCAAATATTTCGCTTTTGTACTCACGCGAACCAAGCGTAATATTTGACAAATACCTGAACATTGAAGGGGGGTAGAACATTGCCTTTTCGCCTTTTCGATGTAGAGTTCGTTAGCACCTACATGTCATGAAAAAAATATCAGTTAAACAGTGTAGCGATTCTAAACAAATATATACATATACTACAATAAATTGTCTCGAAATCATACCTTATGACATGTTCTTGATTTTTCTAGATGTCCCTTTCGGCGAAGTTTTTTAGGAGCTCCCTTGGTTTTTGTGTATTTCGGGTCCAACAGTTTTTCACCAACTGATTGACCTGCTTCATCAACACTTTGGGAGCCCCCAGTCATAGTCTTCAACATCGATACCTCTACCGTTTGAAATTCAATCCACTCCATAATTCCATGTGCCCGTGACTTGTCATGTGCCACCAAGTCAGCTAACTTTGTAAAAGCATTGCACATTTGCTCATATCTAACTTGGTCTGGAGTACTAATCCAACCATCGTAATTGATCGGAACCCTTGTGTACTGTCCGATCACATCCCTCCTCCACCTCTTTAAAATGTACTTCTCGGGTAGTAATTTCACTTGGTTCCGTATCAAAACTGCAATCGCGTGGTTACAAACAATTCCTCGGAACTCAAATAAGTGACAACTGCACTCAAACTCACAGTCATCTCTATTGAAGCACACTTTAAACATTTTCGTCCTCATACATTCATTAACGATAATGTCCTCACGTACATCGTATGTAGTGTACAAGTATGAATCATGCACAGATAACACTTCGCAATATACTTTCCCAGTAAATTGTTCTTGGAACTCCTTGAACTTCGTGATTGTGTACAATGATTGAAATTGCTTCTCCATTTCGTACCTTGTCGCACATGGGACCATGTGTGAAAATGATTTAAAGTCGGCTTGAAACTCCTTTTCAACTTTACTTCTCAATGCACGCTCATACTGCTCTACAAATTGCTTCAGAGATGTTTTTGAATGAACATAACCATCGAAAAATGCATTAATACCATCACTTCGTTGTGTAGTTGACATACCCGTCCAGAATGATGTTTTCAAAAAGCATGGCACCCATCGACTTCTTTCATTGTATAAACCAGTCAACCAATTATGTTCCAGCAATTCGTAATCTTCGAGCATAGTATGCCAACCTTGTTCGAATTCCTCGCAACTTTGCACATCGTACACCAACCTATGTACATTTGCAAGAATAGAAGGTTTATGTTTATGGCCACCGAATTTTTCTGGTAACGTTTTCAAAATATGCCAGAGGCACCATCTGTGCTTTGTGTTCGAAAATACGATTTCTATTGCATTTTGCATAGCACGATCTTGATCTGTAATTATTCCAATTGGAGCTTGATCATGCATACATTGTAGCCATGTCCTGAAAAGCCATACGAAAGTACTTGTATCTTCATTTGAGACCAAACCACATCCAAGTAGAGTTGATTGTCCGTGATGGTTCACCCCAACAAAAGGAGCGAAAGACATTTCGTACTTGTTTGTCAAATACGTGGTATCAAATGTAACTACGTTGCCAAATTCCTTACACGCTTGCCTACACCTGTTATCCACCCAAAATACATTTCTCAGTCGGGACTCGTCATCTACGTCTATACTGAAGAAGAAACCAGGACTAGTAGCTTGCATCTTTGAAAAATACGCTTGTATTGCAACAGCGTCTCCTTCACCAAGTCGTAATCTTCGAGCTTTGTCAATGTAATTTCTACAATCTTTCTCAACATATGTAATCTTCTCATAACCACCAGCTTCAACTACGGCTGAGTTAAAACTCTTATGTAATGGTATTCCAGCTATATCATTTATTTCAAGCTGCCTTCTTGCGCGTGCACTTATTTCTCGATTGCATCGATATAGCCTTGATTTGGACGGACTTGTTCTGTGATTATGCTCCAAAATAAGAGTGTTAATACGCCATATGCCATTAAGATCTTTCAATGCCGTCAATCTCTCTTTACAGCCCGTTTGCATTGTAGGTTGAGGCTTTAGAATTGCATTAGTTCCACTCATTCGACGGCCCTCCCGACTACATGTAAAAGTTACGTAGCGTACAACCCCATCATCACCCTTCCTCGAAGATCTTTTCCTCACCGGAAAACCGATATGGTACGCGTACTTCTTGTAAAATTCGAACACCTCATTCTCATCTTCGAACTTCATTCCAACACTAGGCACATGAATATCAATTTCTTCTCCTAAGCTCATATCAATCGGATTGTCGTCATCGGATGAATTAATTTCTGCATAATTAATTGAATTACAATCTGTTCAAAGCCATTAGGAAAATTACTACTGTAAAATTACAATCAATTCAAAGCCACAGCAGTCTAGAAAGGTTAAGCCCAGTAAAACGTTCACGAGGCCCTGCACCCCCACTGCAACAACCATCACCACCTCCACCCCACGCCACACCCAAGACCCTCTAGTTAAACATCTGTTATTTCTATATGAAGGAAAGGCTGTTTGGCAAGGAATGAACCACGATTTCGAAAATCCAATTGTTCAGTTCGAAAATCCAATTCTCCAAGTTCCCACGAATTCTCCAAGTTTGAAAAATGCAAACTGATATTTTTTATTTTGGGCATTTTCTAACCCGTAAGCTATAAATTTAGGGGAACTTTGAAAAATATCAGTTTGCATTTGGGAGCTTGGACAGGCCCATCAGATTTTTAGCTTAGACAAGTGTGGTGAAGTTGTGAAGATTCATGGATTGAGATTCTTGGATGAACTTGTAAAGATACATGGATTGTAATCTTGGATGCCGATTAAATTGAAAATAACTTACCCATGTTGTCGCCGGCATCGCATTCGTCAGAGTGGGAGTTGTCGGGGTCCAAGTCGCCGGCTACGTCGCCGAAGTTTTCACTTTGCTCCATGTATCGCCGGAAGCTTCTTCACTGCACGGTCCTTAGTAGAAATGGGAGTTTGGGCGCCTTTTAATTGGGATTTTTTTTTTTCATGTGTTGAATTGTCAAAGATAGCCACGTGAACAGGAAGTAAATGGTGTAGTAAATGGGTGAGTACTTGTAGCACTTCCCAATTTTAAATATCAAAATAATTTTATATTAATTGTGAAACGTAAAGTCGTGATTGTTTATGTTTCTTTTCAATCCCAACCTCATTCCAATGTTCTTTTTTCGAACTTTATTTTTATACAATTTTTCGTTTGATTCGATATTTCACGATAGGAATATCCATTTGGATCGATTTCAAATTTATAAAAAAAATAAATGTGATAATAATTAACATATCGTCAACGTAAAGATATGAGATGACATATTTATTCTCGACATCTTTCACATAAACGTATTTATCGCACTCGTTGATATTAATTCCACATCCCATCATTGAAGGGAGAAATTAGAATTGCAAATCGAGGTCCGTGTATTACACAATGTTTTTGAAAAAGATTCGCCCCTTATCGTAAGTGTTTGAAATTTCGTTTGATCATTCGTCTTCAACGATAAAATGGAGAAACTAGTAGAAACTGAACACTTAAGTTTCTACTTTTACGAATTGAATTTGATCGTACTATCACCAAGACTCTTGTCAGAAAGTGAAAAATTTCGAGCAAACAAAAATTGAAAAATTATATACAAAAAAAATAAATGTGATAATAATAAATATGTTGTCGATTAAGTTAAAATATAAAAATGTCTTTTTGGCTTGGCTCGGCTAAGCTTTTTTTTTTTTTTTTCCGTTTGATTAGTTTTTTCAATTTCTTTAGGTTTATTAGTTAATTAATTTGAGTTTTTTTTCCCCTGTTCTATTGTTCAAAAATTGATTAGGGGTTTTTGAAGTAAATGACAATGAGTGTTCTATCCGGGATTGGTGAGAAGACATTTTTCGATAACTGGAGGCTGTGGTTGAAGGTGAGACTCGATTTCTTCAATAACCGTGGGTGTGATTTTTTTCATCTCCACAATTAATGTTGTCTCGAAACATTTAGAAATTTATAAGAAAATTTTATGTAACTAATGTTTGACTTAAATATTTTTTTAATACCTACGCTATTAGGTACTCAACTACATCGTGGAAAGTGTCTTGCACATGCTTCTGACTAGCTTTAAATAAAAGAGGCACTTCCTTTTTTACTGTTCATAAGCCGAGCCGAGCCGAGCCAAATGGCTTGACGGCTCGGCTCGGCTCGGCTAAGCCGTTTACTTTTTTTTTTTACACGTTTGATTCATTATTTTAAGTTACAAATATTTGTTTTAAGCGATTTAAAATTTGTTGGAAATGTTGAAGTGCGGTCATGATAAATATATGATCGATAAATTTTAAATATCAAAAATAATTTTACATTAATTGTGAAACGTAAAGTCGTGATTGTTTATGTTTCTTTTCAATCCCAACCCCATTCCAATGTCTTTTTTTCGAACTTTATTTTCCTACAATTTTTCGTTTGATTCGATATTTCAAGATATGAATATCCATTTGGATCGATTTAAATTTTTTTTTAAAAAAAACTTAAAACGTGATGATAATAAATATATTGTCGATTAAGTTTAAATATAAAAGCTCGGCTAAGCCTTTTTTTTTTTTTACGTTTGATTTGGCTTGACGGCTCGGCTTGGCTAAGCCCTTTTTTAGTTTTTTATTTTATTTTTTTACGTTTGATTCAGTATTTTAAGTTACAAATATTCGTTTTAAGCGATTTAAAATTTGTTGGAAATGTTGAAGTGCGACCATAATAAATATATGATCGATAAATTTTAAATATCAAAAATAATTTTACATTTATTGTGAAACGTAAAGTTGTGATTGTTTGTTTCTTTTCAATCCCGACCCCATTTCAATGTCCTTTTTTCGAACTTTATTTTCCTACAATTTTTCTTTTGATTCGATATTTCACGACATGAATATCCATTTTGGATCGATTTAAATTTTTTTAAAAAAATTTAAAATGTGATAATAATAAATATATTGTCGATGAAGTTTAAATATAAAAATTATCTTAAATTATTAAACATAAAATCATAATCGTTAATTTTTCTTTTATACCCCATCCTCAACCCCCATATTCACACAAATTTATCCCAATTTTATTTTTCTTCAGTTTTTATGTTTGGTTCGATATTTTACACTACAAATGTTCATTTTCAACTATTTAAAATTTATTCAAGAGTTTAAAGAGCGATCATGATAAATATATGATCGATAAAGTTTAAATAACAAAAATTATCTTGCATGAATTATTAAATATAAAATCATGCTTTTCAAATTTCCTTTGAAATCTTGAAATGTGACTATGATAAATATATAGGATTTATTGCTATCTTTTTATGGGAATTATTGCTATCTTTGTTTATAATTTACTCGCTTGCAAATTGTATAGAAATTTTTAGTTGAAGCAAATTAAAATTATATTTTTCTTTCAATTATTATGTCGAAAACAAATTAAGGATTTTCTAATCAGAAATTTATTTTTTCTTTTTTCATTAAAGGAAAAAACACTTGCTACTCTGAAATGATCTTCTTTCTGTCATGTAGTGATGGTTAATAATCTCTTGTGCTTGTTATTTGGAAGCATGTTACTAGATTTATTAGGATTTAGAATACGAGGATATGTGATATTGATAAATATTCTAGATATATGGTTCTTAGATTTTATATTATTAATGCGACTATATTTTAGTAATTAGGGAATGCTATGATAATAGTTTCAAAAGTGAGTACATGTTTTATTATTTGTATTTTCAGTTTGCTGCTTTGACCCACGGTATTATGGTAAATCTCTTGGAATGTATGCTGTGATTTTTATGGTTGTAGGCTTTCTTAATTTACTGATTTGGCTAATTTTATTGGGTCGATTAAAAATGGTAAATTTATGGTTTCAGAATGGATATTGAAGGAACTCAATATTTTTCAGAAGAATCGTCCTACATTATACAGTGCTGGTAGACAAACATTATCTATGAAGTGAATTATTTTGATTTTTTCTTTTACAACCACACTATTAAGTAGCTAACTACGCTAATAGCACGTGCGTCTGACTAGTCTATATATAAATAAGTATAAAATTTTATTTACTAATTTTTTTTTAAGAATATTCTATCGTGATTCCTGAATAATCACAATTTTATTTAAACTTAAATTCTATAGGAATACTCTGACATTTTTCATGAAAATGTTTAATGTAGCAATATGCAAATGATAAATCGCGTCGTTGCTCGCGAAGAAGCACTACTTTGTTGAAAAGGGTAATATGGAATTACTCCTGAAGAAGCATAAAATTTATGTACACATTAATTGTTTTTAATTATTCTAGAATAATATTTTATTAATCCTAAAGAATCGTCATGTGAGTGGGGTGTACACCCTTATGTGAGTGGGGTGTACACACTTGTATAAAATATTTTTTTATTTAAACGGGTCTCACCCTAATGTGAGTGGGGTGTACACCCTTATGTACATGGTGATGTACAACTAGCAAAACCATTGGAACAATCAATACTAAATGATATACGATAGGCAAATTTTTTTTTATTTTAGTTATTTGTTCTCCATTGAATATAAAAGGATTTATACCTTATTTAGTTTTGAGAAAAATCAAATTTTTAGAAGATATTGATAAAATGCGTTGTTGAAAACTTGACAAAAGTTACGGGTTCTATGTTAAAAATAAATTTGATGAAAAATAATTTTTTAAAATGGAGGCAAACAAGGGCAAAGTTTCTAAAATCTGTGTTAATTAGTACACTTTATAATATTAGTATAATTGAAGCACATCATATATTAAACCAGAAGTTTAATTGATTTTATTATTTGGTATGATCGATGAGACCATTCACATCAATAATTATACATAAAATATATATTAAGAATTTGATTCAAAAGATTCTTCAGTTCAATGAACACACATATAATACTTCTTCCTTGTATTATAATTTGGTCATTGACCATTACTAATTAAAGTTTTGGACTAAATTTCTATAATCTTGAAAATTAATTAGGATGATAAAGAGGTAATGTATACTACATAATTGCTTGCCCTTATTATATACTTGCAATCTAACTATTGCAAGACTACTTGCTCAAATATCAAATTATGAGTATAATTTTTATATTATAGAATCAATACGACGTGTCTTGTTTAGGGATGACAATGGGGCGAGGCAGGGCCCCGTTTACTACCCCGTTTAATTTTTTTTTTTTTTAAGTTTTTGATAATTTATTTTATTGCCCTCATTCATTAGATCGAGACAAATAATTTTAGTTGCCATTTTCTAATAGAACTCATAAAATTTTTCATTTAAAGTATTGAATTCTAAAAAAATAAACGAGGCAGGACACCCGTTATCCATCCCCGCCCCAGGACAAAATTCTCCACCCCGTCTCCGATCCGAATACTCGATTAAGCGGGTAATCCCCGCGGGTATCGGGTTTGTTAGATTTTTTTGCCATCCTTAGTGTCTTGTTAATAACATCGAGCATCAATCTCAACATTTTAATAAGTGTTAGTTAGGATGTCGATAAATAGTGCAACACTATTGTTTGTTAAACACTTCCAATATTTATAAACCAATTACTATTGAGAACAAGGTGCTTTCAATTTTTATCTAGGAAATGTTGTTTCATATGTAGTAAAAATTATAGCATCATACAGTATCAATGTTCTCTCCGCTATATTGGGCCTAAGCCCTTGTTTGAGCCTCATTCTTTGGCAAAGAATGTATTTTTTAATAGTAAATTGATGGAGAATGTGTGGTTAAAAAGTAAGAAAATGTTTTGAATTTACATGTAATATTATATTATTGAAAAACATGTGGTTGAAAAGAAAAGAGAGGAAAATGTATTTTAGAAAAATATGGATCAAACAAGAGTTAAATTAAGAATTTTTACTGCTATAATGTAATTATGATATTTTTACTTTGGACAAGTTTTATAAAGATTTTTTGTAAATAAATTTTGTGAAATATAATTTTTTTGGAGAACGTGAATTAAGAATAAGGAAATATTATGAGTTTACTAGTAAAATTATATTGTTGAGAAAATTGTGGTTGTGTTGACATACAAAAAATAAAACCCAATTAAATGGTCCAAGAATTGGAGCCCAATTAGAGAGTTCAAGATATAGGCTCAGATGAGACCATTGCAGAATATAGTGGAGGCCTATAAATAAAGTACTATCATCGCTCAAGCCTACAGGACGCCCAAGAGCGAATGAAGCGCCTTACTGTCACCCAGAGCGATGATCCCAATCTCGCCCAAACCTTTGAGTCGCTCAAGATTTGAGCGAGTACGGTGTCTTATGATTACTTAAAACAACGGTTATCAAAGCGGTTATGGAGCAACTTTACCACACCCCACGATCCAAGAATCTCGGTTACAAACGATTAAACAACAAGAGCAATAACAACAGTTGCGAACGACGGTTACTTGACAAGTCAGTCATTACGAAGAAAGTGGGTAGTTATAGAGCGCCAGCAGTTTCCAAACAGTTTTACAAGAGAAAATCGGCAAAGGAGTATAAAAAGGAAAAGAAGACATAGAAGGAAGACCCCGAATCAAACACTCTCAATAGAGAATATGTAATTTCAATTCATTTACTTTCTAATTGCAAACTTTCAGTTTACTTCGTGTGTTTGTGTCACTTGGAGGCATTTTGCTTCTTTCCAATTGTAAGTTTCATAAATAAAGCACCCATTTTTGGGATTTTGTCTCAAGAAATTTGTTCCTTACACAATCGTCTGAACCTATTTTTAATTGTTGGCGATAACCCGCGCGAAACAATTTGGCACGCCCAGTGGGACATTAGTGTTTGAGGATACGAAAAGTGAAGCATTATGCCTCATAAAAATTCTGATAAAGAACCAGCAAATCAAGGAGTAGTCCAGTCTGTGATCGAGTGATATGAGGAGCAGCAAAGCTCTCCACGAACAGAGGGACATAGTCAAAGCAGTCAAAATCGCTACGAGTCAATGACAGAGTTGAGTCCTCGAACCATACGCGCATTGCTTAGGGAACTCACGCAGGATGTCGTTGAACAGGTAAATTTACGAAATATTCATAATATGGAAAGATTTACCCAAAATGGGAATACGCATTATGACAATATGGCCAAACAACTAAACGCATTGAATGAGATCGTGAATAAGTTAGTGGGTCAAATATGCCAACTAGTTGTACCAATAGGGAATCACTTTCAAAGCAGGACGATTGTGGGAAATTTCCCGGGTTTGAACCCAAGTTAAGGGATAGAACCATCTTTTGGTTTGTCTACTTCAAATCAGGGGGTAGTAGAATGCCAAACTTGAATTGTGGT
This sequence comes from Fraxinus americana, assembly GCA_035079005.1. NCBI lineage: Eukaryota > Viridiplantae > Streptophyta > Magnoliopsida > Lamiales > Oleaceae > Fraxinus > Fraxinus americana. Next base: position 33,589,095 of record CM068706.1, on the reverse strand, counting down.
AATGGGATGTCAAATAGGGATGGCCAAAAAACCTGTTTAACTCGATACCAGTGGGGTCTCGCCCCGAATGGGGCGGGGATTACCCGCCTAACCGGGTAAAAAGGGCCGGGGACGGGACGAGGTTCATTGCCCCGAAGCGGGTATGAGATGGGTACAGGAAACATAATCCCCGCCCCGCTACCCACCCCATTTAAAGTTTATTTCAGATTTAAGTTTTTTATCAAACAAAAATAATATATTTATCATACTTAAAATATAAGTTGTTTTTATAAATTGGTAAAAAAGTAATAATATTTACTAACTAAAGATATAAAAAAGTTAAAAGTAAAAAACAAATGGGACGATAAATGGGGCATAGAACTTACCCAGCCTCGAATCCGCCCCGTCTCGCTTTAAGCGGGTATGAGGATGGGGTAAGGTAACAAAAAAAACAAAAAAACCCGACGAAACGGGGGTGGGAATGACCAACCCATTCCATACCTTCCCCGTTGCCATCCCTTATGTCAAACCTGGGGGGTAACCCAAATATAAGAGACAATGTCTTAAATAATGGACAGAACACCCCGCGTGTTAATGATGGAGTAAACACTCAGGCTAACGGTAATAATGGCCCAAACAATGGCAATTTTGTCACCAACCAAGGACCAAATATTAAACCTCAAGTAAATCAACAAATGAACCAACCTATAGGAGTTCCATATGATCCCAATGTCATGTTGATGAATCAAATTATGGAAATAGTACAGGATCAAATAGCTTTTGGGGTTCGTCCTGTTATTAAGCCGACTTACACAAAACCATATCCTGATTGGGTAGATCAGACATATCCGTGGCCTAGAGGGTACAAAGTACCAGAATTTTCATTATTCACTGATCTAGGAGAAGTGTCTACTCTGGAACATATAGAGCGATTCACACTACAAAGTGGTAAAGTAACTGACTATCACAAAATGAGGTTGTTCCCTAGTTCGTTAACAGGAGTAACTTTCTCCTGGTTCATTAATTTGCCAGCAAATTCTGTTCAAACATGGCAACAACTAGAACAATTGTTCCACGCTCAGTTTTATAAGACTGAATCTGAAGTCACTTTGGCCGATTTGGCAAATTTACGTCAAATGTCAAACGAATGAGCAGAAGGTTTCCTTTAGAGGTTTAAAACAGGCATGAGCAAATGTTTTGTACCTCTGCCCGAGAAAGAATTCATTAAAATCGCTCAAAGTTGTTTGAGTTTTAATTTGAAAAAGAAATTCTATGACAGGGAATTTCCTGATCTTTTCCAACTTAACGTGAATGTGATTAGGTATGAACGATTGATAAGAGAAGAAGAACAAATGAAAAACTCTAGTAAATGGACTTATTATAGATACCCAAATTTTGACGTTCATACTATTAACGATGAATATTACGATCAAACTAAAGTATGTTTGACCGAATTAATTAAGGGAGATGCGTATGCCTATCCTATAATGGCCAAACCCAGAGTGTCGGGCAAGAATGAGCCTGAAAACATATCTATCGAGTCCACCAGTATTGGTGTCACTAATCCAATGACGGCCAATGAAAGTGTACATATCGGCTGAAAATAAGAATCGATAGCTGGAATGGTCGCGCAAGAAGACCATTTGGTGAAGAAATGGCGATTTACTATTTGAGTAGACAGTTAACAAAATGTGAATGTAATTACTCTGCTATTGAAAAATGATGTCTTACTTTATATTTCACATGTACAAAACTAAGGGTTTATTTACTGCTTGTAACCGTTTATTTAGTTTCTAAAGTAAATTTGGTTAAGCATATATTTTCTCGCCCTATTTTACACCAAATGATAGGCCTTTGAACTTTAACACTGTCAGAATTCGAAATACAATATATACCCCAAAAGACATTCAAAAATCAAGTATTGACAAACTTTTTGGCCGATCATCCATGCCTTGACATGCCTAAGGAGATTGAATTGGAAATCGATTCATTCGAATTAAAACATTGAGTTTTATACTTTGATGGATCAAAAACCTCTAGAGATGCAGTGGTAGGAATAGAGTTAATAAATCATTTAGGGATTTGTTACAAATTCGCTTTCACTTTGGATAGGATGTGTACTAATAATCAAGCTGAATACGAAGCATTGATCGTGCGTTTAAAGCTGTTAGTAGATATGGGAATAAAGAATGCGATTATTAAGGGCGATTCTCAATTTTTAATTCACCAATTAATTGGTGATTTTAAATGTCAAAATAATTCTGTCATAAGTCAATACGAAATAGCACAAGAATTGTTGGAAGAATTTCACCAAGTAGAGTTTTAATATGTTAATAGGATATATAATGACATAGCAAACGAATTGGCTCAAATGGCTTCGAGTTATTCAAAAACTTTAAATTGGGAATCTACTTGTGAGTATAGAGTAATATTGCCCGTAGTACAAAGGAAGGCGTTAAATTCAAATTATAAAAGAATGTGAAAACGTTCCTATTAGACATATTTATAGGGCTTAATTGATGAATGAATAGCTCATAACAATTAACCGAGTGAGGAGGGGATGATGGAGTACCAAACTGTGGAAAATATGCTCTCCACCACAATTGAGCGAGCCACAGGGGCCTACTGCTAGTAGGAGATCCACCATTCTTTAATTGAAATTGAAGGAAAGCCATGCCTCTGTAAAAGGCGGCTAAAAAGAACGAACATAGATTCAAAGACCTGCAACGCGCCAACTCATGCTCTATGGGCAGATAACTCATAGAAGGTTTCAGGTTGGGGACACAAAGAACATATTTACAAAGCCAGACCTGAAGAAAGGCCACATGATCAACATGAGAGGGCTTAGAACTAGAAGCAGTATAAATGCCTTGCATGCCTGAATGGGACTCAGTGAGTTTTTTGTCAAACTCTGGGGCAACACCGACAATCAAAATGATAGGAAAAATGATGTCGCCCAAAGATGAGAGGTTTACTAGAGCTTCAACATCCCTCAGGGTAATAGACATTGGGCTAAGGGGAAAAATAAAAGCATTGTACTCAGAAGACCAAAAACTCAAAGTAATAGAGAAAAGCATCGGGTCATAAATTGGGGGATGAAGAGTAATTTCTAATAAGTCCGAAATCTTAACACGATCAAAAATCACTTTGGTGGGGCCATGATTCACCATGCATGCATGCCATCTACGAAAACTAGCATCAGTTTTAGGCCAAGTGCGAATACCTTTTTCGCGGATTGTTTTCAACGGTAGAGAGTTCAGAAAATGAGGGTTTTCAGTGTAAGTGAATAGCTGACCCATTGCCGCTTGCTCAATAGATTCAACATCATTAAATGACGGACCCAGGTAGAATTCATCACGGCCAGGGCGGGCTTGCGAAAGAAGTTTGGATTTACATATGGTCTGGTAAGGAGTTTGTGAAGTCCCCATGTGCAACTAAATGAGGTAGTTGTGGAGAGTTCTTGACAAACGTAGCAAGGAAGCAAGATGATGAACATTGACCTTTATAGAGAAGCGCGATGTAAAGACGTGAATGAAGTGGAGCGACGAAGTGGTGTGTCTTTTGGGTTATAGGGGTGTAACCTTACACTTTTCAAGTTGTAGAAGGGTTATCGCCAAACAGAAATAATGATTGAAATTTTTTGTCCTTTTGGGGGATTTCAAGTATTGCCGGAAAATATAAAGGAAGAATATAACAAAAATTAATAATTGATATTAATTTCGTCATATTGGGGGGTAATTGTTGATATACAAAAAATGAAGCCCAAATAAATGGTCCAAGAATTGGAGCCTAGTTAGGGAGTTCAAGATATAGGCCCAGATGAGACCATTGTAGAATATAGTGGAGGCCCATAAACAAAGTACTATCATCACCCAAGCCTGCAGGACGCCAAGGATCTGAGCGAATGAAGCGCCTTAGTGTCGCCCAGAGCAATGATCACAGTCTTACCCAAGCCTTTGAGTCTCTCAAGATTTGAGCGAGTACGGTGTCTTGTGTTATTTAAAACGACGGTTATCAAAGCGGTTATGGAGCAACCTTACCACACCCCACGATCCAAGAATCTCGGTTACAAGCGGTTAAACAACAAGAGCAATAACAACAGTTATGAACGACGGTTACTTGACAAGTCAGTCATCACGAAAAAAGTGGGTAGTTATAGAGTGCCGCAGTTTCCAAGCAGTTTTACTAGAGAAAACCGACAAAGGAGTATAAAAAGGAAAATAAGACATAAAAGGAAGACCCCGAATCAAATACTCTCAACAGAGAATATGTAATTTCAATTCATTTACTTTTTAATTGCAAACTTTCAATTTACTTCGTGTATTTATGCCACTTGGAGGCGTTTTACTTCTTTTTAATTGCAATCTTCATAAATAAAGCACCCATTTTTGGGACTTTGTTTTATGAGGTTTGTTCCTTACACAATCGTCTGAACCTATTTTTAATTGTTAGCGATAACCCGCGCGAAACAGGTTGAAAGTGAGTTTAACATAATATTATTTTTCTTGGTAATTGTATTGTGTTTGAAAAATGATTGAATTGTGATTTTCTCAACCAATGGAGTCGATGAATTAGAAGAAGAAAAAATCCATCATTCTGGATTACTATTGAGAACAAGGTGCTTTCATTTTTTTGTCGAGAAAATCATATTTCATATGTAGCAAAAATCGAAGCATCATACAATATCAAGGTTTTCCCACCTATATTGGGCCTAAGCCCTTGTTTTAGCCCCATTATTTAGCAAAGAATGTATTTTTTAATAGTAAATTGATGGAGAATGTGTTGTTAAAAAATAAAAAAATGTTTTGAATTTGCATGTAATATTATATTATTGAAAAATATATGGTTGAAAAGAAAAGAGTGAAAAATGTATTTTAGAAAAATAGGGATCAAACAAGAGCTAAGTTTAGAGACTAATATTTTTATCTAATGATTTTTACCACAATTATGTAATTATGATATTTTTACTTTGGACAAGTTTTATATAGATTTTTTGTAAATAAATTTTGTGAAAAATAATTTTTTGGGAGAACGTGTAATTAGAAATAAAGAAATATTATGAGTTTACTAGTAAAATTATATTATTGAGAAAATTGTGGTTGAAAATGAGTTTAACATAATACTATTTTTCATGGTAACCCCCACAATTAAACTATTAAAATATAGGTCAGAGTATGAATTATGATGTTTTTAATTTGTGTTAAAGCTGATAATTAAATCAAAAAACAAAAAATTAAATGGTTTAAATATTGAAAGGTTAAAACTTTATTTTATGTACAATAGCAAATTCATGATGGAATTGGAAATAAACAAAAAATCATAATATGAATTCTTGATACATCTTTAATCAGTTTGTAGTGTTTGATTGATTTTTTTATTAATTATCATAGTTATAAAATTGAATTGCATAAAAAAAAATTTTAGTTCCATATAGTTTTAGGGTTAATTTCACAAATGGTCACTAAAATTACAGCAAAATAACAAAATGGTCACTGAAGTTCGAAACTTTCATGAACGGTCACTCAACTTTCAGGCGCTTTCAAAAATGGTCACTGAAGTTAGTTTTAGGACTTTCTTGTTCTAATTGAAACCTAAAGCACCAAAACACGGTCACGTAAAAGTTGGAGGACTTCAACTTCAAAATGCTCTCCAGATATTTTTCAAAATTTTGTGCAATTAAATATTTCTATACCTGTGCCTAGTATTGCTTGTGCCAATCCAGATATTTTTCTTATCTGCTTTCACTTTTAAATTCAAGAAACTTATGATATAATTGAGCAAGTAGATCTTACCAGTTTTTCCCTGCTCTAGAATTCTAATGATTTAACATCAATTTCCTTGAATCAGTTTGATCTTCTCAAAATCCTGCATGGTTATTCTCTCCAGACTGATATACTACTTGGATAGCCTAGACTTTGAACCTAAAATCTGCTATTTTTGTCTGAGACTTCAATGATTTATCCTGGGGTTTGTTAAAGTTTTGTTGGGAGGGGATTGCACGAAGGTGATTGAGGAGTTTTTCCAGCTATGAATGCTCAACTGAGTCACAAATTGCGTTTAAGTGGACCTATGATGTTATATAACCTGCATTAGAATATAAACATTGTTTGATGCTCATAGATTTGCTACAGCTCCACATGCAAGTAGATTGCTATGTGTATTTGATTTTAGTGGGGCCTATACATGCATGGTTCCCGTTATGAGTAGTCGAAAACTTGAAATCACAGTGATAGTAATGATCAGATAGTATCTAATTGGTCTTACGTGCTCAAACTTCTCAAATGAGCAGACATCTTCTAATGCTCAACTGAGTCACAAATTGCAAAGTTATATTCTAATGTTTGTTGTAGTGGATGACTATGATGTTTGTCTTTAACTTCTTGTTTATTTGTATAGATATGAATGTGGATATGGATAGTGAAATTGAAGCTGTCAATGAAACTCCTTCAACAACAAATTTAGAAAAAAGTGCTACGTCTCTTCCTCCACTTCTACAATTATGTTTAGAAAAGAGGAAACATAGGAAATCTTCGGATGTATAGGAACACTTCACTATTATAGGAGATCCAAAAGATGAAGATGTTAGGTGTACATGCAACTATTGTGGGCAAGATTATGCTTGTGGGGCTAGTACCTTAAGGAATCATTTGGTTTTTCATTGTAAAAAGTATCCGAGAAGGATGGAAGATAAAAGGCAAAAAAGTCCAACTGAGGGTAATGGGAACAATCTTATAGCTGTTGGCTTCAATAAAGAAGAATGTAGACTTGCATGTGCTAAGATGATAATAATTGATGAGTTACCTTTTAGCTTTGTCGAAGGTCAGGGGTTTAAAAAATTTTGTCAAGTAGCATGTCCGAATTTTAATCTTCCTTCTCGTAGGACTATTGTTAGAGATATTTATCAATTGTATTTGGATCAAAAATTGCAATTGACAAAGAAACGTCAAAGAGTCTCTCTTACTACTGATACTTAGAGTTCTATTCAAAACGTTAACTATATGTCTCTTACTGCACACTTTGTTGATTCTGATTGGAAGCTTCATAAACGGATTTTGAACTTTTGAGTGATTGCTAATCATAAAGGTGAAACAATTGGTAAAGCTATTGAGAATTGTTTGCGTTTATGAGGTATTGAGAAAGTGTTTACAATCACGGTTGACAATGCATCTGCGAATGAAACGGCCATTTCTTATCTCAAGAGGAAGATGATTGGTAGGAGTAGGGATGTGTGTGTTTTGGATGGAAAATATTTGCACATGAGGCGTTGTACATATATTGTTAACTTGATTGTATGTGAGGGATTGAAGGAAGCACATGCATCAATTATTAGTATTTGCAATGCAGTAAAATATGTTAAATCTTCTCTTGCTAGAGAACAAAAATTTAAGGAGTGTGCGAGTCAAGAAAAAATTAATTGTAAATCACTTGTGTTTTTGGATGTACCAACTAGGTGGAATTCCACATATTTGATGTTGGAAGCCGCTTTAAAATTCCAAAAAGCATTGAAAGGTTAGAAGAGGACGATGTGCAATATTTTAATTAGTTTCAGGAGTATGGTGGTGGTAAAAGAAGGGGTGGACCTCCTAGAACTTCTGACTGGGAAAATGCTTCTATTTTTGTGAAGTTCCTTCAAGGCTTTTATGAAATAACTTTGAAGTTTAGTACTTCATTGCATGTGAGCTCTAATGTTTATCTTCATGAAATATGTTCACTTATAAGCGAATTGGAAGAATTGAGTAAAAGTGATGATTATCTTTTGAGTGATATGGCCATGAACATGAAAATTTTTTTTGACAAGTATTGGGGAAAAATGGAAAATGTTAACCAGTTGTTGTTGATTGCTACTGTACTTGACCCAAGATATAAATTGGAGTATGCTGATTTTTGTTTTGGGGATATTTATGAGAATAAGGAAATCGCTCGTAATATGACAAATATTTTGAAAGACAATATGGTGTCTATTTACGATTGGTATGTGAGATGTGAAGCAAGTTCTAAAAGCAATCACGTATCTAGTGATATGAATTCTTCAAGTGGGGTTTCTTCTACTAAAGAAAGTCCTATTTTAACGGTCTCTCTTAATCGTGTTTCTAGGTTTAAGAGAAAAAAGGCAGCAAAAAATTTGGTTGAGCTTAAAAATGATGTTGATAGATACTTGTTGGACGCTTGTGAAGATATAGAGGATAGTGATTTTGATGTTCTTAATTGGTGGCGGTTTAATGGAAATAAATACGGTACTTTGTCCAGACTCGCAAGAGACGTTATGACAATTCAAGTGTTTACAGTGGCTTCAGAAAATGCTTTTAGTACTGGAGGAAGAATCCTTGATCCATTTCGCAGTTCTTTAACCCCTAGAATGGTGGAGGTTTTGGTGTGTACCCAAAACTGGCTTAAAGAGTTTTCAATAATGGAGAGATGTTATATGGAAGATGTTGAGCAATATAAAAAATTGGATGAAGGTAATATAATTATATTTATTTCATGAATTATGTTAAATAAATGTGTTTTATATAATTTATTGTTAATTTAACCTTTTTTTTTTTTGTAGAGCTTTTGGAATCAGAGAAATCAAATGAAGGCTAAATCCAAGTGATTCATGCATTTATGATTTTTTAATTAATTTTTTTCTCTAAACGTTTATATTATTTTGTAGGAATGCTACTTAAAGCTATGCGAGAATCGAATATTATATTACTCTACTTTATTATTTAATTTTTTATAAATTTGAATTTTGGATTAGTAGTATTTTTTTATTTATTAAATTTGGATTACTGTATATTTTTAAGTATTGGTTGACTGTAATATTTTAGTATTTACTTTTCGTAATTAATGATAATTTTTAGTGTTTGATTTTATTAGTATGAGAAAATAATTATTTGGGATGTATGCTTTAATTTTTGTTTGTGAAAAAATTCAAATTATAGACTTATTCTTAGTAAAAAATTGTGATTTTCAGTTGTAGTTGATTGTCTTGTAAGAATGATAAATATTATTTCATTAAAAATTTCTTATTGAAATGACAAAAGTATTATTTATATTTAAGTCAATTAATGAATTGGAAAGTCTCAAAAAAAAAAAAAAAAACTTAATAAATTTAGTGCTGCCAAAAAAAAAAAAAAAAAAAAAACTGTCAGACCCAAATCGAATAGGAACAGGGTCGGTTCGGGTCTATTTTGGGCCAAACCCGACCCAACCCAATGTCCACCCCTACATGTACATTTGACATATTCATCTCATTTTATTAATGTATAAATTTCATATTATTAATTCTCAATTAATTAATATTTACATTCATATATTTCATTGTTATTAATTCTAATTTTAAGTTAATTAGAATTCCACATTCAAGATTGCATTTCATTAATCACGTTTATATATGCTAATTAACATTCAGTTTTACTTAATTTAAAATTAAATAAATAATTTATCATTCATTGTCACGTATATATTTCCCGATATTAATTCTAAATTAATTAACATTCACACACATTCAAATATTATTTTTACAGCACTTATAAAGTATTCCATAATAATGTGCAATCCATGTTTAACGTTGATTAATATTCGAAAAAATTGTCATAATCAGTTGAGGTCAAATTTATAATTCTCAGAAAGTTCCAGGACTAAATTACGAGAAAAAAATTTCTATACACAGTAAAGAGAAAGAGTGGAGGTGGGTTTTTAGGCCCCGTTCGGGAGGGATTAAAATTCAATTAAAATTGAAAATATGGCCGTTATTGGGTCCCACTTGTCTAATAAAAGTCAACAATAACGGCTATATTTTCAATTTTAATTCAATTTTAATTCGATTCTAATAAAAGTCAACAATAACGGCTAACCTTTTCATCTCTCTCTCTCTCTACAAATTAATTATAAATTATAAGTTGCTGTCATTATCGCTCGCACGCAGGAAAATAATTTTTTTAATTTAGTAGTTAATTTTCTGTTCTAAACTTCTAATCTTTGTTTGAAGAGGTTTTTCCGTTTTTATTGCCGGACGAGACAACCCATCAGTCTCTCTCAAGAATCTGAGGCCGAGAATTTAGAGAAAGAAACAAAATATTTTAGAGAGAGAGAGAGAGAGAGAGAGTACAGCGGTAGAAAGATAACGATGGGATCGCACCAAAATCCTGTTTAACAACTATCCTTCTTGTAATACAGACATATACTTGCACTGCTACGTCACATATTAATATCAATATCAACATGTTCCCGGAAACACTTTCAGATTTCAACTTCAGGTACTGCTACTACATATGTATGTTCGAGAAAAAAATCTTCATTTTACTGTTTTTCTTCTTATTCTGCCCGTTTTGCCCTTTACATCTCTTTATTTCCTGCTATAATCTGAGAGCTTCTCCCAAATGGCTGTTATTTTATGTTCTCTTGGGGGGTTTTTTTGGGCTAGAAATGGTGAAATGGATAACCCTTTTTTTCTTTACTTTTTAGCATTGATAATTAGTTTTTGGATTTTGTTCTTTTTAGGTGCTTGTTTAGTAAAGTTGGGTTAAGTGGGTATCTGTTTAAAGATTGACGGTTCTGATTCCATCAAAAGAAACTGAAATCTTGATACAGGTTTCTTGATTTTCAGTGTTGAAAAACAGTAGAATCCGAGTTAATTTTAGTTTAAATGGAAATTTGACTGATATTTGTTCAAAGATTTTGAGATTTCTGAAATTCAGTGAATTTGTACTTTTTAGGCATATTTGCCGTTAAATTCTGCAGATAAGTGTATTTCATCACGTTTACTTCTATTCCTTGCTTTTTGGGGTTTTGGGTTCTGGTTTTGTGTCCTTACCGAAGCATTCGGATAAACTGAAAAAAAAAAAAATGTATTTTAAACAATTACTGTTGTTTTTCCGTGGTTATTGAGGAACAGCCCATGTGCAGCTGACACAGATTCATTACTTGTATTTATTAATACATCATCAGTTTTTGGAACATTCTTGGTTTTTATGAAGTCATAGTAGGTAGTTTTATCTTCCCAGGAGTGCATCTTATTCTGCTCATTTTGGCACACCATATTCGGATCTTGCCGAGCATGTCTCTTTCTAGAAGTATATTGTTTTTCAACTTTTCGATCAACTGTTTTGTAAAGATTTCATGAATTATATGGTGGGAAGTGATGTTGATACTACTTTGTTACCTGTAGTCTTCGGTGGTATATTTCTAACCCCCCACCATCTCTCTCTTGGTAAATCCAGATTCTTTGCATCTGACTTCCTTTTTTTAGGAATTTTGTATGTTAATGGTGTTCATAATTTATGTTTCCATATGTTTTTGATGAGCCACACATTTTCAGTCACACTCACTCTCTATCTCTCTCTCTCTCTCACACACACACACACAAATGCTTTGAGGCAATTATTTTTTCTTCTTGTCCTTGTTCTCATCATGGCATTTCAAATTCTTTGGTCCAACCTTTGTTTATAACATGAATGAATGCAGCATTGTTCTCTACGGATGCGTTGCTATGCGTCTCTTTTCCAGTTCTTCTAGTTATTATAATGAGATATTTGAAATGATCTTTGGCTTTAGTAAACACTTGTTTGATTGATGGCATTTGTTTATCTCTTAGAGGCATACTATTTAGACGCCAATATAATTGAAGTGGCATCAATCGCGTGTGCTGCTACAATTGCTGTATAAGTGAACTTGATGGGTTCTCGATTCCAATCTCATCAGCTCAGCAATGGTCTTTATGTATCGGGCCGCCCGGAACAGCCAAAGGAAAGAATGCCAACAATGAGCTCGTCGGCCATGCCCTACACTGGTGGGGACATCAAGAAGTCGGGCGAGCTTGGAAAGATGTTTGATATTCCTGTTGATGGCTCAAAGTCTAGGAAATCTGGACCTATATCCAATGCTCCAAGGGCAGGATCTTTTGCCGGTGCCGCTTCTCATTCTGGACCTATTAACCCCAATGCTGCAGCCAGGTCCAGCTATTCTACCTCGGGTCCTGTATCTTCCATGGGGGTACCTGGTTCGACGTCAATGAAGAAATCAAATTCTGGGCCACTTAATAAACATGGAGAACCTATTAAAAAGTCCTCCAGCCCTCAATCTGGGGGAGGGACGCCTAATGCTCGCCAAAACTCAGGTCCTCAACCTCTAAATCTTCCTGCAACAGGTCTCATCACATCTGGACCCATTACATCTGGTCCACTGAACTCATCTGGGGCCCCAAGAAAGGTTTCTGGTCCTTTGGACTCAACGGGATCAATCAAGCTACGTGGTTCTTCAGTAGCTAACAACCAGGCTGTGACGACTCTTGGTCAAGATGATGACTATTCCTTCAAAAGGAACCTCCCAAAACTTATATTGTGGGCAATGATTTTACTTTTCGTAATGGGATTCATTGCTGGGGGATTTATTTTTGGTGCTGTGCACAATCCTATTCTCCTCATTGTCGTTGTGGTTCTATTCTGCATCGTTTTTGCCTTATTTGTATGGAATTCTTGTTGGGGAAGAAAAGCTATCATTGGATACATTTCCCATTATCCAGATGCTGAATTGAGAACTGCCAAAAATGGGCAATACGTCAAGGTTTCCGGGGTATGTACTTTATTGAATATGTGATCGCAGTAAGGGGTTTAATTTCTAGCTATAATGCGCCAACCTTGAATACCATAATTGTGAGATGCAGATGTTGTGATTGACTGATGTGTTTATTACACATGGTTCATTAACAAGAACGTCCACCTATGAAAGAAGAAACGTCATAGTTTTTGAACTTTTCAACACTTGTATCTATAACTTGCTCTTAAAACGTGCGTATCAAATCTAAGTGATCACATAATCCTGTAAAATACGGTGCCTCACCCAGTAAGGTGTAGTCTTTTCCTCCCAGATTTTTGTTTTTCTACTTCCTTTTCCTTTTGGTAAAAGGCATTTTAACCCCATGTGGTTTCATGAAGTTGCTGATTACCCCTATGGTAAAAGTTTTGCATGTTGAGGGGTAATTATGTCATTTAAGATCAAAATTTAGCCTTTTAGCTGGATAACTTGACTAATCTGTTGGAATCTAAAAATTGCAAGGGAGTTAATAGCCTATTTCCTTACAACTTAGCAAAACCACCGGAATATTTGGTTTTGCCCTTTATTCTGAGTTCTTTTTTTTTTTTGCCCTTTTAAATGTGGGAAGAGAGAACACTGATCTAGAATGTGAGTCACAAGTTAAGGGTTCACTTCAGCAACAGCTACTCTAAAATGGATATTTGTGAGGTGTTTATGGTATATTACATGTGGATGGAAAATTGATCTAGATGAATTTTGAACTCGCTGTTTTACTGTATAGTTGGTGTGTGTTTTGCTAGTTTTGTTACAGTAAATTTTGCATTTAAAATTCTTGTTTACTCAAATTTTCTTATTTGACGATTGATTATGTTGTGGAAGGTGGTGACCTGTGGAAACGTGCCCCTTGAATCATCCTTTCAAAGAATTTCTAGATGTGTCTACACATCTACCAGTTTATACGAGTATCGAGGTTGGGATTCTAAGGCTGCAAATCCTACACACCGTCGTTTTACCTGGGGAATTAGATCGTTGGAAGTGAGTACTACACTTTGTTACTTGTGCAACCATTTAAAGAACTGTTGTCGTTGAAACTATTTCTGTGAGTTTTTAAAAGTTGGCGAAACAAAGTATTCCTTAAGAAGTTAAAAAGGAGATGCAGGAAACCTGCATTTTGCTTCACTTCAACCTTTTCTATACGCAAGAAAATAAAAAATATATTTTCAAAGAAAATAAAAAAATATTTAGGGGGTAAAAATGAGAAGTGTATATGCAAAAGAGAATGAGAAAATTGTTAGTCTCTATAATATTTGTTACTTTTTATATCTTTATCATATGTTATGTGCTTGAGGGTAAGAGCAAATGTTTCCAGGGATTGTGATTTATTTTGAAACTGTGATAATTTCATGGTGCTTGACTAGAGTTTTTTTCCATACTCCATGCAGAAGCATGCTGTCGACTTCTACATTTCTGATTTTCAGTCTGGACTAAGGGCATTGGTTAAAACTGGCTATGGTGCACGGGTGACTCCATATGTCGATGAATCCCTTGTCATTGAAGTCGATCCACTGAATAAAGAGTTGACGCCAGAATTTGTCAGATGGTTGGGAGAGAGGAATCTTTCAAGTGATGACCGTGTCATGCAATTGAAGGAAGGGTAGGTTTTTTTCTTTGGCCACTCCCCTTTGGACATGTTAAAGCATGTTTGGCTTAGCTTAAAAGTGTCTGATAAGTAAATTTCTTTTCCAAACACGTTTAAGCTTTTTTTTTTTTTTTTAGGGGGGATCTTTGGTTCTAAAACTTGCTTTTTAAGTCTTAGCCCATGTTTGGCGGCCATTTTTTTGGAAAAATATTGTTTTAAATAGTGAAATTTTGGAGAATGTGTGGTTAAAAAGTAGAGTAAAGTTATGGGTTTATGTGTAGAATATTTTATTGTGTGAATGTGTGGTTGAAAATGAGTATGAAGAAAAAAGAGTTTTGAAAGAATTAGAGACAAATAGGGGCGTAATTTACTTTCCGAAAAATACTTTTTACCCTTTTGCAGCTTATTAGCCAAACATGGTCTCATTCATGCTACATGGAACTTTTGTCTCTTGCTCGACTTTGAAAAAGCCCGCCATAAATTCTGATAAGAAGGTGAATTGACACGAACTTATTATAATAAAGAAAGAGACGTGAAACTCTGCAAAACCACATGCATGATTAGATTGTGATTAGATTGGAGATGCATTCTGACTTTCTGAATTCAATTTTTGGTATGATAGTTATATCAAAGAAGGAAGCACAGTTAGTGTAATGGGAGTTGTTCAGAGAAACGAAAATGTGCTTATGATAGTTCCTCCCGCAGAGCCATTCGCAACGGGATGCCAGTGGACTAAATGTATATTTCCCGCTAGTCTCGAGGGAATTGTTCTGAGGTGTGAAGATACGTCTAAGATGGATGTTATACCTGTGTAATAGCTTCTTGTGTTCGACTTTTCTCCAAGTTTGTGCCTTGTAAAAGTTTGTTCTGTGCAATATTATGTCAATTATAGTGGAGATTTTAATGTAGTTTTTAATCAAAAGTTGGTAGAGTTTATACTTGTTTGTTTGTTAGATTATGGAAGGTTTTGTAATGTGAATGGTTTGTATTGTAGAAACGAGTAATTATACATGTTTGTTTGTGTAGATTTCTGCTTTTCTGCGTTCAGTCTTCTCTTGGAAAGATTAAAAGCAGATACTGCAAGAGCTGTGCCTTTATCTTTCTGGTTTTTAATCATGTTGGGCTAAACTTGAGAAGTTCGCTTATAAATAAGTTTGTTTTAAAGGAATCATTCTTTTTATAAATCAAAATCGAAAATAAGTTATTCTAACAAGGGTTTTGTTATATGTACATTAGGGTTTACACCCTTTGATGTCTAAAGTCAATGCATCGATGTTTCGAGTTCGACGACAAGGAGATTAGTGCTGTGTCGGTTTTGATGACTGTATCGGGGCTGCAATTGGAATCCAAATGCTTTGGGGAAGATTGCATCCAAAGTTCGAAAACCAATATCTACCGACGACTCACGTCAACAAAAGGTTGACTTTCGCATGCAAGAGTTCTAGTGGAAGTCGATGCTTTTTTGGAGTAGTCAGTCAGTCAAGATGAGATTACCTACGGGAAAGTTGAGGGACCAACTAGTGAGTTATGAGCATGAACCAAAGTTTGCCAACATGCAAGATGTTTGGACACAATACACTTGTTGCAATCTTAAAAAAATAGAGATGATAAACTGTTTTGGGAACTTAAGAACTGATTTCTCATATTTACAATGGAGTCTCTCATTTTGCAACTTAAGATATTTGAGATTCAATAACTCCATTTAAAGCAAGCTAAAAAACAGACAGAGACTGCCTGTTTTTCATGATATAATAGTTTCCAACATATTGGGGATGATAACAGTGATAATTCCAGTAACTCTGCTTGTCAATCCAATGATGCACGTGAATCCTGGGATATATATGTAGTGAAAAAGTCCTTCATTCTGCCAAAGTTTTGTGCTTGATTTATATAATCCTGCAACTGTCGAGGGTTCAAGACAATATGGACCTATCAATGCATGTCTCTCAAATCAGTGTCAATATTACTGCCAATTTGGAATTGAATCGATCTCAATTTATAGGCGTAATGATGTTTTTTTTCCTCAAAGGTTCATTCTCATGTTGATATTTACAATTTCACAGATAACACTTGGGGAAGAAGGTTTGATATGCCAAAAGAAATGGCGCATTCACATTCAGGCACGGTGACAGATGGGAGATATAATTACATAGTTACAGGATAATATAGTCCTCAATGTAGAGGACCTATAGCAATGGCAGGACTTTCCTCCTCTGTCCTATCCAAGCTAGGAAGACCATATATGCTTCTACATGCTGGTTTCTTTTAGTTATATGTTTTTGGCTCACTTTTCTGTTGGCTATGTCTACTAATGACAATGACTTTTCTTCTGATTTTATGACCATGCAATTTCTTGGAAGAAATGGCATTCATTTTTCTCCTATGAAAGTAATAGCTATTTAATATAGATATATATATATATATATATATATATATATATATATATATATATATATATATATATATATATAATGGAGTGGACTGAATAATGCATCCCTCTGTCATTCATTTCTAGTGTGATTTCTTACTGATTCATGTGAAGTGAATATTTGATTTTCATTTACCTTTCCCAATCCAAGGCTGGTGCCTGATGGACCCACTTCAATACTTCTTGTTAGGGCGATTTCCATAAAATTGAGTGACAGTAGTACTAAATTTCCAGTACAAGTTATCACAGGATTGACTCATCAGAACCTTTAGTGAAATATTTGTGGACAATTATTGCTATTGCTTTTTCTTTAACAAAGTAATTTCAACTTGAAATTTTGATTGCTTTTCATAATATCTTATGAGTTCTTGCGACCTGATTATGTTATCTGCTTTCTGTTACATGTTATTTTGAGTTTGGATGGTTGAATATGGTATCCACAGATCAAATCCCAGGTACATGAGAATTCTGGATTGTCTTTACAAGATAGAGGAGCATTTTATCAACTGGAGCAATTAAACTTCATTTCCCCTTTCAATCTCAGGCTACTGTTGCTGATTCTGATAAAATCTTATAATATATTATTGCTCGATCCCCTACCATATAAATATTCTATCACGTACTGGCTTCTTAGCAACAATAACATTATCAGCTGTTAAATATTAGTTGTCGAAACTTGCTGAAAAATTGACTGTTAAATAATTGGTGTTTCTAGATATATTGACATAATATAGAAATTCAGTTAGATAATAGTGTGAAAATTGTAACATGATTATTTCGGATATGCACCTGCAACCCAGCTTTGGAGTGGCAGAGTCCATGTGATGATTGGTTGCAAAGAGAACTGGCATACACCTGGATTAGAGCACTGGAGTATTGTTGTGAAAGATGGCAAAGCTTTAGAAAAGGACTGGAAAATGGAGATTCCCATACCTTGTGGTGGACCGCACAGGTTTTTCTTCCATTCTTTCTTGAAAGTGATTACATTGCAATATTTAGACTAAATGGGCAGAGTATAAATATTTCTTTGTTTCAGCACCCACTATGCTCTCACCTGCATGTTTTGGGTTACAGCATATACTCTGCCGAAACTCATTAATGAAACTACTATCAAGTCATGTGTTTTTCTAGGTGTTAAGAGTTTTATGGGCGACCGAACTTGTGTTTATTGAAATGAGAAATTTCTGTAAGAATCGTGGATTACTTTCAAAGTACTAAAATTGACTATACCCACAAGGACAAAAAAAGGCCTTCGGGTAAAAGAAATCATCTATCCGTGCTTTTTGGCAGGACATCACTCTCGTCCGGGTTTAGCTTGAAATAAACAAAGTTCTGCTTGAAGATTTTTCTTGTTTTGCATAATATCTCATATTTTCCGCTCTTAATGTTTTCTATGTAGGGCTTGTGTTGTGGTTAATGATCGCTTGTATTTTATTGGCGATCAAGAAGGTGATTTCATGGCTAAACCAGGATCTCCCATTTTTAAGTGCTTCCATCGAAATGACGTGACGTTATAATGCTATGCTTTCTAAGACAAAAGTAGGCAGTTGATTGCACAGGTTAAACATTTATCAGTTACTGATGCTACATTAGATTTCAAATTTATCTTCTTCCCTCCCAAGACACAGATAAGGTCTTCTAATTGCAATGTACAGTTACTATGTTTGTCATGTACTCTTTGATAGCCTTCCTTTTCAGCTAAACTTGAAGTACTTTATAAGCTAGATGATGTTTAGTGTAAAATGAAAGAAATTTGACACGTGTTTTTTTTAATTTCTTCTTAAGTTTTTGCTTGACACGTGTTGAGATTCCTCATGGTTTCAGCTTATGTCTGCAGCTTGTGTATGATGATGATTACATGCTAGATGATGATATGAAATGGAAATTGCTGCTTCATATGCCAAATCCCGATTCTCACATTGAGTTTGCCTGGGCAATTGTTAACAACTCTATTGTTATTGTTGAAGGCACCACAGAGAAGCATCCTGTAACTTGGATAGATTTTCCAGTTCCAATTAGATACTCAGGTAACTATCTACAATTCCGAAACAGAAATTTTTTAGTGCAGTACTTGCTATGATTGAGGTCGATGCCCTTTTCTTGGTTTTATATCCCTTTGCTTAGTTTTCAATCATCAAATTGAAATTGTCTGCTTTACTATCTTTTGGTAATTTCTAATTTTAATAAGTTGTGGAATATTACACGTGCAATTTTCCAGCCCTTCTAATTTAGCGTATGAACTCGTGAAAATGGTCAAGTCAGATGAGTTTTTGACATTGGCTGCGGTAGCAACTTTAAACTGAATTTTGATTTCAGTAGATAATAGTGTTGGTTGTGTTACCCTGACCAATGTGCGTCATTTATTTCAGTCCGTCTTTAAACCAGCAGAAATGCTCCATGATTGTAAAACTTCCATATCTACCGAATGTTGTATTTTACACGACGGCAACGATACAAAAGACCTGATGATCCCACACCAAGACAGGTCATCGGAGAAATGTGGTGAGCGAAACTGTGCTTATGAGTATTTTTTTGCCCTTTCTGTATACTATAGATAATATCCTACCTTACTATATAGTATTGTTCTAGTATTTCAATTATTTCATTATATTATATTGGAAGTCATGATGATGTCTTGCCCTATTGGAACGATCCGCAGGAAAGGTAATAGAGAAAAAAACAAACAAATAAATAAATAAATAATATATATACACTTTCTAAGACTGGGCAAACATGCTCTCACTTCTGTAACTTTGCACTTTTTGTATATTTCCTGTGTCACTTTTTAAGCTCAAGAGGATCTTTAGACCGCAGTTTGAAAAGGTGTCTATAAATGTAGAAGTATCTTATTGCCCTTTAAAGTATCTTTATAATTTTAAATAGATTTTGTAGGTTCAATATACATAACTCGACACAATTGAACAGATCAATCCAGCTTACTAAACATGTCGATTAGGTGTAGTATGAAAGTAGAAGTATACAAGTCGCTTATACTCTTTCGCATTGTCTCTCAAATACTTCAAAAACGTTAAATGCAGAAAGATTTTGAAATCTAAGGGAAGACTCTTGAATTTCATTACATTCGTGCGCTTACAATGCCAGAAACTATCTCGTAACTTAATTTACATAAAAAAGAGATGCAAAATTACCACTGAATTCAATACTCCCAAACTAGAGTCCATACCTTAAACCATAACAAGATTTTTTCAATTTACAGAACTTGCAGCACCGAGACAAAGTCTTAAGTTACAACATCATTCGGTTGCAAGGATTTGTTCGACTTTGGCTTTAAGAGATCAATGAAGGGTCATAAGTTGCATCACACTGAAACGTTTCCCAACAAGTGAATACTCCCTTTCACTGGCATAGGTGAGCCATAGAGTCGAGCACCTTCCATTGTTGCTTTTTCATGTGTTGTACCTCGTCCCACAGTATATAGGCAAGACAACAGAGTTACTGATTCAGTCACCCAATCAGCATCTCAGTAAAGCACCACTCTTTAAGACTGCAGCACAAGCTCCACCAGGAAAATTCCTCCATCAAACCTCAAAACAGATGATTCGGAAGGTGGAAGTAACCCATCTACCATTCCACCAAAGACATACAAGTATCGCCCCGAATGATCGACACAAGCTCGATGAAATGATCTGCAGTTAAGTTTTTCGCCCGTGGATTCCAGTCGTCTCCACATTTTTCTTAATAATCCCTTTGACTGAAGATTAGTAGGCTGCATTTTAATTGAAGGCATCAAACTAATGTCCAAAACCCAAAAATCATCTTTCCTGTGCCTGTATGAATCTTCGCCTCCATAAATAAGTAGTCGACCTCCTAATATAAGGTTGGCCGAGTGACCTACTCGTGCAAGGGAAAATCCTTGGGGTATGTCACCTAGTTCAAAATGTTGTTGCATCCATCTCCAATGGCCTCCTGACGCACTCAACAGCCAGACATCATTTAGCACTTCATATCCTGATCCCCTCCCTCCAAATAAAATTGTTTGTGTTCCTCCAATATGAGTTAATGTATGTCCTGAGCGGGATGGAGGAAATGGATGAGTCACAATTTCTTGCCATGTCCCAAAACAAAGATTTTCCGAGAGATCTAGAACCCATGTGTCACCTAGTCTAGAGCTAGACAACCCGATCCCTCCATGGATAAGCATCCTCTTGTTACCAAGGCAACACCCGGCATGAGCTCCACGGGGTGGAGGGGCAATCGCGCCAACATCAAGTAGCCTCCAGGACAAAGTAATCCCAAGGGTTTCTTGCAATATAACTTGTCCCACCCACGTATCATTTTGGCGAATCCCAAGGTCATTGATCCCTCCAAATAGGATAAGTGAATCGCCAATTACAACACATGAGTGACCAAACCGTCCGCTTGGAATGCCTGAATCAATCTTTTGCCACTTTAACGTTCTCCTGAAGTCATTACCTATACATGCTATCCATGTATCATCAAGATGCCTGCCTAGAGGAAAAGAACATAAAATGACAATACCAAATAACAAGGAAATTAAGTTAGTTTGAACCAGATAAACTTATATAAAATGAAACTAAACAAAAGAGCAACTATTTAGTAATTTAATCAAGAGAGGTGATTGGCAGTGGTCCATTTGATGATAGTGGAGGATGTAATTCATTTCTTGGAATTTTATCTATACAATTTTTATGGAACTTATAGAAGCCAGAAGATTATTGGTGATAATTAATGCACAAAGACATCCTTTGGTTAAATTGAGAAGATGTATGTTTACCCAGATAATAAGCCCTCCTGCAGTATGAATGGATAATCAGGGACCCATTGTCCCTTTCCTCTTAGCTAATATTTTTTCACTTCCACTAGAAGTACAAGTCCAATTTATGTTTCCTTCAAAGCAGAAAATATAATATATGGCATGCTATGATGGCTCTGGGCTTTTAGGCTTCTCAATAATTAATATGACAGCTCTTGTTTATGTGGTGAATATATACAAACTGATTGAAGCAAGCCTCGACAGTGAAGAAATTTCTTTGAATTGTGGAAGGGAGAAAAAACCAGGAGGAGCTAGCTAAGAAGGTGCCAACGAAATGAAGTAGCTTCTTGTCACTGGGTCAATACTTAAGAGAATTTTCACCCAGAGATGTACTGAGGAATCCCACTCAGTCAGCCGACAAATACAAGAATGCACTGCACAAAGATTCAAAAGCGCACATACGAGGTGCTAGGCACAGAAATATAGAATAAGCACAGAACACTGCAATTATGGGAATCTCCCAACTCTGTCTCTCTCAAACAAATGAATCTCAGGGAAAACTTAGGGAACAAAACAACTCCTCTTGTTTAGTGCCTCAGCAGACAGCAGCGCAGCCCTATGTATAGAAAATGGGTGTAGTTGACACCCCGAGCTGGTGTGCTGACCAATTCTAGCATTGGCCACCTAGCCAATACGAAACCACCCACTAGGCATGTCCTTGCAAACTGCTCTCTATGTTAGTTGGGAACTCCCTTATGAGTCAATTCCACAACCACCCCAACATGGCTAGTTTAGAGTCAGCAGGTGCAACCATTACTTGACTTTGCACACTAAGAGTCCATGTCTGCTGCCTCCAACATAGTTGCCATAAGCCGAAATCAACCATGTGCATTGGCTTGGATAGAGTTTATATCTAAAGGGTTATGCCGTGCTGCCCACAACTTGCCCCTATGCACTCTGAGACTTGAGCCTTACACTCATGCCATGTGCCTGAATGTTGGATGCATGCAGTACAATAATCATTTCAATGGGTTAGCACTTAGACACATTATAGTACGAGTTTAACTTACATTTCTGTAATGGAAAAACAATGTGCAAAACTGGCGCACGTATGGACTAATAATGTTTTGTCATCCACCTAATGATCAAGCCAATTGGGACAGGGTAAGGAAGCTTGTGGGGAATCTCTATTTAGGAGTGTGGCTCAATGAGATCACAGGACCAATTTGCCTGAGAACTAGTAGATGGAGTATTTACTTGTCTCTATGTAGGGGTGGCAAAAAGGTCAGGTAGCTCGTTGGCTCGGCTTGGCAAAACTTGGCCCATGGACGGCTCAGACTCGTTTCGGGACGAGTACGAGCTAAAGCTAGAACCGGGGACGGCTCGGACTCATTTCGGGACGAGTACGAGCCCAAGCCAGAGCCAGGCGCCGAGCTCACGAACGGCTCGTGGGCATGGGCTCGTAAAAAATCTGAAGAAAAAATTAAAAAAAAAATTAAAAATTTCAAAAAAAATAGAAAAAAAACACGAGCTCGTGGGCCGAGCCAAGCTCGACCCTTGAGCACGGCTCATCACTTTGACGAGCCGAGCTCATGGGTAGATGGGCCGAGTCGGCTTGACTCAGCACATTGCCACCACTATCTCTACGTCCTTCATTGTTCCCCAAAAGCAACCAGAATTTGTGTAGAAAATCTCAATCCCTTTTCTGTAATATCAAATTGAGTAAATGACCTCAATTTAGGGAGAAAAACAATAAAAAAATTATTCAACTGCTAGCTATACAATATATTTGATGTTTACAACAATTAAAACAATTAGGTCACACAAGACATAGGTATTGCAAACTCTTGAGTAGGAACAATAAGCAAGGCATCACTAGTAAGGTTAGGTTCTTAGCAAATCTAGTCAGTCACTTGACTGAAATGATGACTCACTTGACTAAGATAATCTCGTCTGCTAGGAAGGTTCAAGTTAGAAAGGGTGAACTACATCAAGCATATTGCTCGAGCGGTTTTAGCAGAGGATCGCTCGATGTTCGCCTAGAGACCGCTAGAGTTGTCGTGTTACGTAGAGAAACCCTAGTTCACGATTTTCTGGTTTTTTAAAATCCCAAACAACCTCAAACACTTCATATTATAACTATTTTAGTCATATTTCATCCCAAACATTGGTTGAGCCTATTTTCATTCAAGAGAACAAAATAATGAAAATCAATTACATAATCCAATATTCTCTTGCCTCAACCGCAAGATCAACGCATCAAAATTCTCAAATATCAAAACACCAAATATACCTCTTCCAGTTATGTGTCAGAGTTAATAAGATCCACGGGGTGATCTGAGTTCCGATTCACAAAGAACGAGTTCGTTCTTGCTGATCCACGAGTGAAAAAGAAGTTCAGAAATTCTGGAGCTGGTGCTGGAATGCACAACCGAAGAGTTCTTCGGTGATTACGGATTGGGGTCAAAGTCTACTAAAGTAATCTGGACCAATCATGTATGCTTATTCTCTTCTAGTGGATTATTTACCGACAAGTTTGTCCGGAATTTTTCTCTCTCTCTTTTTTTTTTTTTCTCTCGAAGAGTTCTTCAAGGGATTTTACTTCGTAAATAATTCTTGGTGTTCTTTACTTTCCAAGTTTAATATTATTGCTTGATAGTTTGCTAGGGACTAGATTGCTTTACAATTCATCTAGATTCAATAATTTGTGACTTGTTGCAATTATTGGTTGTTAATTTTTAATTCCGCATATTACACTTATTCATCCTTTTTTGTTGTTAGTTGGTCTTATTTCAAATACAACTGTCAAAAGGATTAACACAGTCAGAACAAAGATTAGGGTGCCAAGAATCATATATATACTAAGTAAAAAATAAATCAAAGGCTATAAATATAAATCAACAAGCATAATTTTTTTTTTTTAAAAATGACTGACCTCCTTCACATCCCCCACCAAACAGAACAAGGCATCCATTCACAAAATTGAGGGAATGAGAAGCTCTGGGGCAGGGAAGAACCTCATGACCATCTGGGGTTTCAACCAATAATTTATGGCAACGGACAGAGTCCAACTGGTCAACCTGCTGGTACAACTTCTTCCAGTGAATTCCCTGAACAGAATTCGATGCTTTCAGAGCATCAATTGGGATATTACCCCAGTCCCTTCTGCATACAGATTCCCATATAGAATCAGAATATGCCAAAAACTTCAATTTCCTGCAAGTCATGGCAAAACAAAGAATTGATTCAATTGGTAAGAGGAGCAAAATCGAGAAAAGATGATCTTCGGCTAATTTGTTTATTGGTGAAGATGATGATTCGTCTCTGTTGGTGGCAGTGGTGCTACGGCTACTGCTCTCAGCCATGGCATGAGACACTGCTGCTCGTGTCTTTAGTGCTGATTGAAGTTGATTTCTTGTTTTTTATCATCACTGTGATAGTTTTTTGCTCCTATCTTTATTTAATCGCTGCTTCCGGTTTGGTGGGGGGGATTGAAATCCAAATTTTAATTTTAAGTTAAAATTAATAATTAATTTTAATTAAATATTTTATGGAATTCACAATTTTTTAACCAAACATTCTATAATTTATATTTATCAAAAATTACAAAAAAATTAATTAATAAATAAATAAAATTGATTTTAATCCCTACCAAACAGAAAGGACATTATGTTGATTAGGTTTATTTTGAGCTATATGAATTGAATAAAAATCGGACCAAACTGGACTTTTTTTGGTTGGTACCTATTCGAATTTAATTAATTCTAGTTTTTAAAATCGAAAACTAAAAGTTATGATCCGATTTCTCAGTTCAATAGATGTTTTGTTCGAATCGAGTCGTATACTTTGTCATCATAATTGTAATAAAAGGAAGCGGTAAGAACACAAGTTCATTAACTTATAAAGTTGGGCTCTCCAATCTTTCATATAGTGTGGTCTTGAGTTCGTAACTTTTAAAAGTGAATTTTTGGATCCCTAACCTACTTAAATCAATATATTTGGTCCACATGATCATAGGCATTAGTGCCGATGATAAAGTCACGTGCGATTTTTCACGTAGCTTAAGTTGAATGACAAAATCATTAAACCGCTTAACATTACTGTCAATTTCAACAGGAATTCACGTGCACTTTTAACGTCAATATTGATAATTTCTGTCGCTAAAGACCTAAATTCACATATTTAAATAGATTGGAGATCAAAAACTTCATTTTTAAAGAATGGGATCCATAATCGTACCACGTAAAAGGAGGAGGAGCCCAGCCTAAATTTACCCAAAATGTTCTTACCCATAAAATGTGAATATTTGTACATTATCATATATATCACTTGTATGATAATGTATTTCCTGCAACTTAGTTAGTTATATTAAAGGATAATTTATTTACTATTATGTCATAAAGATATGAAATAATATCAGTAATATTGACTTGATTTATATATATATTTTCTAAAATTTTCAATTATTATCTCTCTTCCGCGATGAAATCCAATTATGGGATTTGAAGTGCGTCCAATGGGCTTTTCCCACTTCAGATTTTCTTTTTGTCAATATTATCGTGTTTGACATTTTTTTTTTCACAATAAAAAAACTCATTTGATCAGTCATTACAATCAATATGAAGATTAAATATATAGTATTTCCCACTTCAGAAGTACCTTATCTTGAATTTGATTGAACAAATAATTGCTCACAATCTTGTCTCTATCTTTTCATGCATCATATTTTTTGCATTAAAGGTTTGTTTGGATCTAAATAATTTTATGTAAGCGGCCACTTAGCTATCGTGAAGGACTATTTTCAAGTACGACATACATCTCCAACAGAGGTATAATACTACGGAGGCGATCAGAACGACAAACTTACATATGCTTATAACAAAATTAGTTATTACTAATTTTCTTCTTTGTAGAATTGCACCACCAAAGATCTCTTTCGAGTTCAAGTTAACTTGAACTCGGCAGAGATAAATTCATTATTTAATAGCAAAATTAAATGATTATTATTAAAAAGAATTCAACAAGGGACAAAAATTTACAAGGTTACGAGTTCAACCCCCGGTGTTGAAATCAAATGCTTCTTTTTTTCTTTTGTTCACAAAAAATGCACTCCATTTCCTCAAATCCCTTAAATGTGAGCAAGATAATAGTTTGAAGTTTGTATAAAGTTATTTACTTTAATTAAATTGAAAAAAATTTAACTAGAAACATTTTTGTTAAATCTTTCTATTTAAAAATTTTTAATAAATATTATACGTTACATGTTAGTAAACACGGAAGTGCAATAATTTCTCCCTCGAAATCATGTGTCTCAAATATCGTGATATCTCTTGGTAACCAACCAAAATTATCACATTGACCATTTGATACATTGAACAAAATGATTCAAGAGACTTGTTAGGAATTATAAAGGGAAAATTGCAGCAGCGATATCTAATTTTTTACTTTTTTTTGCAAACTTTATCCTGACCTTTACTTTGTGCCACCCGCATTCCAAACATTTCAAAAATATGCACATGTGGTCCAAATGGATGGAACCGTCCATTTGATCGTTAATTGACTAGAAAAGTCAAAATTTAACCAATTTGGACCAAATTAAAAAGGGTATAATGGTGCTTTGGATTTTCCTAAATATGAACAATTAAAATAAAAACTATTATGTCATAAAGATATGAAATAATATCACTAATATTGACTTGATTTATATATTTTTTTTTTCTAAAATTTTCAATTATTATCCCTCTCTTCCGCGATGAAATCCAATTATGGGATTTGAAGTGCGTCCAATGGGCTTTTCCCACTTTAGATTTTCTTTTTGTCGATATTATCGTGTTTGACATTTTATTTTTTCACAATAAAAAACTCATTTGATCAGTCATTATAATCAATATGAAGATTAAATATACAATATTTCCCACTTTAGAAGTACCTTAGGTCAAATCCTTGAATTTGATTGAATAAAGAATTCCTCACAATCTTGTCTCGATCTTTTCATTCACCATATTTTTTGCATTAAAGGTTTGTTTGGATCTAAATAATTTTATGCAAGCGGCCACATAGCTATTGTGAAGGACTATTTTCAAGTACGACATATATCTCCAACAGAGGTATAATACTATGGAGGCTATCAGAACTACAAACTTATATATGCTTATAACAAAATTAGTTACTATTGATTTCCTTCTTTGTAGAATTGTACCACCAAAGATCTCTATTAAAATTTTTGCACGTCGAAAATATTTGACCTTGCTATCATTATTAGGGGCTCTTTTCAAAATAGCCGGGTATAATAGATCCGTTTGGGTTTTTGTAGAAAAGTCTATTTTACCCTTAATGATATATAATTTGTTTATTGCAAGTATATCCTTCCTTTATGAATAGTTTTATCAATTGATATATTATATTTCTATATTTTCAATTCTATCCATTAATTCTATCCTTTGATCTACAAGATTAGCATAATCTATAATCTTTCTTTTATATTCTTTAATAAGTTTAATATATTCCTCATTCGTTCTATCTCTATTTTCTAGTTGAGTTTTAATATTTTTTATTTTTTCTAACATCCTTTCTAATAGATTATCTAATCCTTTAGCTGTATATCCAGGCATATTTATCTTATATTTCTTCTTTCTTGGTTTTTATCATCTAATTTTCTTCTAATTTGAAATATATCCGAATAACTTTTAAAATATTTCTTTAATTTTTTATCAAATTTTTCAAGTTCTGATATATTTCCATCTTCTTCTAATTGGATACATATTTCAGTAATATATTTCATTTCATTTTTCATCTTTTCTAACAAATTATCTAATCCTTTTACAGTATATCTTGGCATATCAATTATCAACTGATAATAAAGCATACATCAAACAACATCATATATAATCCCTGCGATTCTTTCTAGATATAAGGAGAATTCTATCTAAATTTAACAAAACTAGTAGTTTTACCTTAGTTTTGATCTCTGGTTTATCTTCTTTAGAACAGAGTGACCTTCAAGCTCCTGGATCTGCAACCTCTTCCTTCAATGGCTTCCTGCCTACAAGGATTCTTGCTATTCCAGCTTATGCTTTCACTGTATCTTTTCTAAGGATTCAAAACTATAGATCTTAAATAAGGAAAAACTCCTCTTTTGTTAAAGTAAGAGAGAAATTCTTTCTTTTAATCTATCAAGAATCTATGGGAAGAGTAGTCTAAAGACTCATATCTGTTTTAGAGGATTGGAATATGAATGATAATATCAAAATGTTATTGATATCGAAAGATTTGGTACAAGATCAACAGAATATTTGGCTTTCTCACAAGTTGAGTGCTCAAATTTTTCTCTCCAATTCGTTCTGTCTTTCTCTAAGCCCGAAGGCCTCTATTTATACATCCAATTGAGGCAAAATTATTGGCCTCTTGCATCATTGCATTAAATGCATTATATCACTAAACTATTAGTGTTTTGAAATTAAGAACCTCCTGGTCCCTCCATTAGAGTCACATCTTCTTTATATCCTTGTCTTGGTATGCAGCTGGCTCCTTTTAGTCACATCTTCCTTATCTCTTTGGAATCTGCTTTTTGATTTTGCTGGCAAGTGGGGCACTCTCTGGCTTCACATGCTCTTTGTAAGGTAGATATGCATCCCGCATCCGATGTGTGTCAAATTTGTTGATATAATCTCTAAGTACTTCGGATTTTTGCATTCCATCATTTGTAAGTAGAGTATATCCTTCATATTGACATAAACATCTAAATCTTTTTGTATAAAGATTTTTAGCCATATTATAAAGAACTTTGTATCCAAGAACTCTTCGGTTCTTTATCCATGCTCTGGTAAATTTTGGTACTGGTTTGTTAATTACTCCCATATCCATAGCAAAATTCCATCCAACATATCCAATTGTAATAATATGTTCTCACTGGATAGAATACTCCTCCATCTATACGGACTAAGAGTATAAAATTTTAAATATATGGATCTTCCCTGAGCATACTTGGAAACTTCAGATTTGAATATGTCATCAAACTTTTCAAGTTCTTTAAAATTTTTATCTGGATAAATTAAATCCAAATATCCATAGTCAGCCATTAATTTTACCATTGTTGGTTCTGATCCTTTCATCATTATTATCCTTGGGTAAATATGATCACCTGGTGAAATGAAATATGAATCGCTTGCTTTTAATTCATACATCATTCTAGTGACCATCTTGTATTCGTCTTCTTTTGGAGACAAAGGGACTTCGTCTTCCTCATCTGGTTGGATCCTGATAGATTTAGAATGTCCTTCATTGATAATAATCTTTTTGGGACTTTGAATAGTAATATCCTTTTTTGGTCCACTGCTGCTTCCGCCTGGTGGATCACTCCGTATTTGTACCTGTTTGGTATTAACCTGTTGGTATCCAATAGTATCTTTGGTATCTTTGGTATCTGATGATCTTAATTGAGCTTTAATAGCCTCAATTTGATCAATAATATCATTTGTAACTTTCATATGTGATGAACTTATATCCATCATAATTTTAACATTATGTTGTAATATTTCGTTCATCTGGTCCATCCCATATTTGATATCTTCAGCTTCATCCTTGGCATAGAGAGCCATGGCTTTAAGCTCATCTAGTATTTTTATGGTGTTATCCATCTGCAAATTCAATATTTCTGCTTAAAAAATCTGCAAGAAAATTGTTAATCCCTTTAATATGGATAATCTCAAAGTTATAAAATGATAAATAAGCTTGCCATCTGTGTAATCTCCTATATTGGGGTTCCATTGGTAATTTATTCCTGACTAATCCTGCAACTTGAGAATTATCAGTTTCAACAATGAATTTTTTAGATAATAAGAATAATGAAAACTTTTTTATTCCTCTAATAATTGCTAATAATTCTTTTTCATGTGTGGTATAATTTATTTCAGCTTGGTTAAAGGTTCCACTTGAATATCTGCAAATCTCATTTAAATCTGTTTTTAATATTGCTGCCCAATATTTATCTGAGGCATCAGTATTAACAATTAAATTGTCTTTTTCATCTGGTAGTCTAAGTTTTGGTAAATTTTTACATTCTTCTTTTAATGATTTAACTATCTCTGTATGTTCATTATTCCATCCCTTAGTATTTGTTTTTCTTAATAAAACCTGTATCTTATGTCTCTTTTTTGAAAGATTTTCAATAAATCCTTCAGCATAGTTTAAACATCCTAAGAATTTTTGTATTTGTTCTTTGGATTCTAATTTATTTGGGAAACTACTTATCTTTTTAGATATATGAGTTTGTAATTTGATTCCTCTATTATCTATTGTTAATCCTAGAAAATCAATTTCTTGTTTTTCTATAATAGCTTTCTTCTTAGAAAGGACAATTCCTTCCTTTTTACATTCATTTATGAATTGTATTAAATGGTTCCTATGTTCTTCTTTATTATTGGAACATATCAATATATCATCTACGTATACTATCAGAAATTTATTAAATTTTCTAAATATATCATCCATTCTTCTTTGATATATTTGGGGTGCATTTTTCAATCCAAAAGGCATAACTAGCCATTCATATTTGCCTTGGGGTGTACTAAATGCTGTATATTGTATACTATCTTCTTCCATTTTTATCTGCCAAAATCCTGATTTGCAATCAAATTTAGAATAGTATTGTTTTCCTTTTGCAAGGTTTATTAGGACTTCTTTATTTGGTAAAAAGTATCCATCAAATCTAGTATATTTATTTAATTCCTTGTAATTTATAACCATTCTGGCTTTTCCTCTAACTTGCTCAGAATGTTTCATAACCATAAAGGCTGGGCTACTATGAGGTCCATTACTTGGTCTAATAAGTTTTTGTTCTAGTAATTCTTTTATTTGAACATTGAATTCCTGTGTATCTTGTATGGTATACCTCATTGGTCTTACTCTTATAATCACATTTTCTATTAATTCTATCTTTGCTTTAGGATGATATGGTTTCCAAAATATTAATGGATTTTCTCCATAAACTTTTTCTAATTGTTCTATAATTTTTTCTATACTTATTTCTACTCCTGTTTTTAAGACTTTTTTATACATTATTCTTTTATTTCTTATTTCATTTTGTATAATTGATTTTTTCTCCCATCTATCACCAATTATTTGTTGAACTCTGTATGGTCTAAATTCTCTTGGTATTTTTAATAAATGTCCACAAGGGGTTTGTAACATGATCATATAATTATTTTGTTTATAATATTGGAACTGTTGTATAAAGTCGTTTCCTAATAATATATCACATTCTAGCTTATCATAGCTATATATCTTATTAATTATTATTTGCTTACTTCCAAGTATTATACTAATCTTATCAGCACTATTTATTATCCGGGTTTCTTCTCCGTAACTCCCGTTATTTTTATTTTACTTTTATTTTCCCATGTCTTAATTAAGAAGCTTTTAAATATAGTTATATCACTCCCCGTGTCTATTAAGGCACAAGTTGTTATATCTGTTTCTATAATAGTAACTTGTATATATACTGCTAATGGAAAGCTTATTTGATTATTCATTTTTATTACATAATATATTTTGTCCTTTATGAAATATATATAATCCTTCCCTTTTTATACTATAATCTTCAAATCCATTTAAGAAACTCATTCCTAATAGTATATGAGGGTTAATATTCATGCTTTCATCTATATAACATGGCACTATCAGGTCAATTCCTCCTATTTTCATAGGTACTTTAACTTCTAATTCTGTAGTATGTATTTGTCCATCAAAATTTACATATCTATATGGTTCTTTTTTATAAGGTTCCAAACCTTTATTTCTTATTGAAGCTATATGGCATTCACTAGCTCCTGTATCTATTAATATATTTGGTCCTGATATTATTTCTCTTCCATTGAAATATTCTCCATTTATTTTCATATTTCCTGTATTCCTATGTAATTTCATTTCTCTTGTATGACTATTTTCTCCTAATAATTTATGTATTCTAAGACTTGATGATCTTCTGATTAGTTTTCCATCTTTGAATATTATATTTTTATCAGTGTATTCTTCTTCCCTAAATTCTATTATATCATGTTTATCTGTTGATATCCTAAATTCATAATCCTTTGGGATCAAATTTATCTGTTTATTTGGTTCCATGATTTTACTAATATCTTTACATTCCTTATGAACTTCTATATATGGTTTTTTAGAATAAATATTCCCATAATTAGAATTAGTAAATGTATATAAAGCTCTATATTCAATAGTCATAATTTGATCTCCTGGTTGCATTATATCTTTTCTATGTAATTTAAAATGCAATCCTAAGACTTCATTAAAGTTTTTATCCTTTAAAGAAATACAATATTTTGGGTAACAAGTAAATATTAATTTCTTATATGCTAAATTTCCTTCTATAGTTCCTAAATGACTATCTCTTAAATTTAGTATTCTTCCATCATGTAGACTCACTGTTAAGGGTGAATCTATTCCTTCTCTAAATAAGGATTTAAACATTATTTGTATTCCTGCTAAGTAGACATATTGAATCTTTTCACTTTGTTTTTTATTAATTTTTGATAATAATTCATCAACTGTATTCTTTGTTAAAAGATTTAGTTTATGTGTTCCTTGAGTTGTTCTAACATCTATAGTTTTTTCAATCTTATGGTATTCGTTTATAGCTATTTTTTCTCTTTTCCATATTCTATCAAAGATTTCCCATTTTCCTACTTTCAAATCTAAAGATAATTTTTGTAATTTTCTGAATTTATTATTATCAAAAATTACTTTTAATCCATATCCTTCTATTCCTTCGTATTCTTGTGTTTCTATATTATCCTTTTCTATTTCTTCAATCTCTTTATTCGAATTCTGATTCATTTTCTTCTGATTCTGTTTCACTTACAAATACTTCTTGATCATAGTATTGTTCAATATCAGATATTTCACTTAATTCATCTTCTATATCCAAATATTCTTTTTGTAATATTCTAACTTTCTTTTTATTACAATCTGGACTTATATGTCCTATCTCTCCACAATTCCAACATTTGCATTGACTTTTATCTTTTTTATTATAGGTTTTATTCTTTTGTTTATTTGGATTAAATTTCCTCTTATAGTATCTTCTCTTAGGCTTTGTATATTTCTTCCTAAAATTTCCTAATTTTGTAAATCTTTTATTTTTATGTTTTCTTTTAATATTTTTCCTTTCAGGATAACATCCCCATTGTGTAGGTTTTTCCATACCCTCCCAACATACCCTTCTAAACTGTCCGCATCTTTTTAATAATTGTCTTTGTTGACATATATATGCAAGTCTATCAAATAGAAATTTTATTCTTGATCCTAAGGATCTGGGTATTCCTATATTATCTTTTATATGTTTTTCAAATTCTATTTTAAAATATACTCCCCATGTTCCAGGTAATTTAGTATAGTACATATCTAGATATACTTCCTGATTTTCATTACTATAAAATTGTATATAGTAATAATTTTTAAATTCACAGGTGTATTCTTTTATTTTACACATATCACAAATTGTTAAATTTATTAATTTTATTCTAGCATCATCTTTTTCTCTTTTTGCTTCATCTTGAAAATTTCTAATCCATTCTTCTCCTAGAAATTCATTTGCAATATATGCTACTAATCTTTCTATTCCTTCTTTATCTGATTTTATTATCTCTGTTTGTATGTTTCTTTTCATTAATAATCTAGTATCATCATTAACACCTTCCCACCAATTTCTTACATCTCCTTCAAATGATGCTATTAAATAATCTATTCTTCTATCTGTACTTTCCCAAGTATCATCTTTGTTATATAAAAAGAATAGTATCATTGAATCGCCCAAGTTAGTAAGGCTTTCTTAGTATCTATTTTACAATTTAAATCTAATTTTGTTCCTCCATGGTTAATTGGTTTGTCATAAATATCATTTAGTTCAAATCTATCTCTATATTTATTTCCTTTAGATGGTTGTCTATTTATTATTTTATCATAGAATTGTTTATAAGGTTTATTATATATGGGTGCATAACTTTCATCTGGATCAATTTTTTGATTAGAGGTTTCTGCTGGGGTAGGTCCTCCTCCAGTATTCATTAACACTTGGTATTCATCTATATTTTCTAAACTTAATTGATCAAAGTTTTCTATTAGTAAATCTAATTCTTCATTCATCTTTTTCTTCTTGAATTTCTTCTAAAGTTTTTCTTTTTTCTAATGTTTTCTTGTAATTTTCTTCTTCTTCTATTATTTTTGGCAAAATATCTTTTCTAAAATAATCATCCATACTACCTGCTTCTATTACTAAGTTTTCTTGTTTTATATGCTTTTTCCCTATCCTAGACATTTCTTTTTCTATAAGTTTTTTATCTATTTTCTTGTCTTGACATTTATTGTTTTCTTTTAATTCTCTAATTTCCATTTTTAATATATTTAATTCTTCTTTTATCTCATTCCTTAAATTTTGTACATCAGTTATTAACATTTTTATTAATGTTTTTAAGTCTTCCATATGATTATCTTTTCTTTGATTGGTTGAAATAGTATGTTCTGCATTCAGTATCTTTACAATCTTTTATAATCTTATCATACTTTTGTTTTTTATTTTCATCAGTTGTAAGTCTTTTTAATTTTTCAAAATAATTTGCTCTTTCCTTATATTTTTCTTGTTTTAATTTCAATATTTGTTTTTCTTGATATTTTGTTAGATCTCCAGGGGTTAATAATTCGTCTAATATTAGATGATTAATTATTTTTATTCTTTTTAGATTTCTATTCAAATTATTTTCCATTTTAATAATTAGGTTTTACCTTTGATTGACTTAGATAGAATAGTTGACATTCAATATTTTTTGATTCTATTGCTTTCTTATTAAATAAGAATTTTTCATATTCTGAAATTGGAAGTCTTGTTAGATTTTTATAATATCTAGCTTTTATTCTAAATTTTTCTTGTTTTAATATTAATGTTTGATTTTCTTGATTATTTATCAATCTTTGTTCTGGTGTATTTTTTATTTGTTGATTTAATTTTTGTACTAAATTATAATCTCTATCAAGTTTTTCTATAAATTTTTCTATATTAAATATTATCTTATCATGAAAATTCATTATTTAATGATAATTCCTGTATTTTTTCTTTACAATGTAGTATGATTTCTTCTCTTTCAATTTCTTTACCAATTTTTTCATATATGTATTCGTCTATTATAGTTCCCATTATTAGTTTATCTAATATTTGCTCTCTTATTTCTCTAGGCAATTCTTTAACTATAATTAATGTTATTATTTTTAATTTTTTAGGAAATGGTTCAATTATATAATTTTCTCGCTCATCTTCTAACATATAATACCAGTCTGTTTTAGTAATTGTTACTTTTTTAGTCATATTTTCTTATTTCTTTTTCGATTAAATCATACATATGTTTTTCATAGGTTTCTAATATCATTTCACAAGTATACATATCTTTTACAATATCTAGTTTTATTTTTTCAATTATAAATTGTTTTATTTCTATAGGTAATTTTTCAAGTAATTTTAATGTAATTGTTACACTTTTATTATTTAATATTGGTTTTTTAATTATTATGTTAAAATCTTCTTTTATTATATGATATCTTTTACCTAAATCTTCAATTTTCATTTTTTTTTTTTTTAATAATTTTGTCTTTCTTCAAATTACAGTATTTTTATGATTTTTTATAAATCTTATGTAGGTCTTTTATGGTTCCAGGCTCTGATACCAATAGTGAAGGGGTGCTACTTTGAGCGAACAAAAATCTAAAAATCTAATAAACTTTAAAATCTAATAATCTGTTATAGGTCTTATAATGTTTCTAATAAATTTTCAAAATCTAATAACATCTGAGAATTTATAATTTCAAGGTCTGTTATTATATCTATATTTGGATTAAAAGGTATCTCGTATTTAGAAATATTCTTTTTCCTTTTTCCAATTTATCTATAATATCTTGTATATCTTTTGTTATTATAGATCTTACTATTCCTTTTGCAAAATTTTCTATCATATTTTCTTTAAAACATCTTAATATTTTTTGAGATGCATTTAATTGTTCTTGATATCCAATCTTATCAAATTCATTCTCAAATTCAATTTCCTTTTTATCTTTAGCTATCTTTTTAATTTTATATGGTCCTCTTTTAGTTCTAGGTTTTTTATAATTTTTATTAGTCATTTTAAAATATAGAACTTGGTTGTATTCTTTTCTTACTTTGAAAGCTTTGGTTGCAATTATTGTTTTTAAGGGTATTTTAGGTAGTTTATATGGTTGAATAGTGAAATGGGGTATTTTGGAAAGGCTATTGGTTTGTTTTGGGTATTTTCAATAATTTCTCTCATTATTACCATCATCAAATGGTCAACTTTGTTTTGCGAATTGAACGAATGGATATGATTATCTTTCTCAATTTCTTTAAATGTAAGTAAAATAAAAACATTTTTCATAGCTATTCATCACCATTGAGGTTGAGCCACAGTTTGTGGCAATTATATGATATTAAATGACAGATTCATTTAAATACAAAGTCACATGATTCATTTAATTTAGTCTATCATTCAATGTCATGTAATTACCATATAAATTGGGGCTTAATTCCAGTGGAGATGAATAACATTATTCTTTTTCATAACAAGAATACAACACATATCTAACAGTACACTACAATATATTTTTGTGATAATACATTATTTTATCTTAATCGCAAAATTAAGTGATTATTATTAAAAAAAATTCAACAAAGGTCAAAAATTTACAAGGTTACGAGTTCAACCCCTGGTGTAGAAATCAAATGTTTCCTTTTCCATGATTTTTTTTTCTTTTGTTCACAAAAATGCACTCCATTTTCCCAAATCCCTTGAATGTGAGCAGGATAATAGTTTGAAGTGTGAACGAAGTTATTTACTTTAATTAAATTGAAAAAAATTAACTAGAAACATTTTTGTTAAATCTTTCTATTTTAAATTTTTTAATAAATATTATACGTTACATGTTAGCAAACACGGAAGTGCAATAATTTCTCTCTCGAAATCATGTGTCTCAAATATCGTGATCTCTTGGTAACAACCAAATTTATCACATTGACCATTTGAACAAAATGATTCGAGAAACTTGTTAGGAATTATAAAGGGAAAATTGCAGCAACGATCTCTAACCTTTCACTTTTTTTGCAAGCTTTACCCTGACCTTTACTTTGTGTCATCCAGATTTCCATTACCTTTTATGAATATGCATTTGTGATCCAAATGGATGGAACCGTCCATTTGATCGTTAGATGACTAGAAAAGTCAAAATTTGACCAATTGGACCAAAATAAAAAGGGCATAATGGCAATTTGGATTTTCCTAAATATTAACAATTAAAATAAACAAAATAAAAATAAAAAAAATCTGCCACCAACTCCAAACCCTACCACCCCCACGACATCTCCTTATCTCTTTGCGGGAAAACACCAAGGCAACGCCACTACAACCAACCACACCACACCACACCACACCACAACCTCTATCCTCTGTTGCCATCGCCATTTGGTAAAACATGTCCCCACCACCACAGCCACATGTATCTACCAAATTTCTCCCTTCACTGCCATTTATATTACAACTCTTGTTTACTTAAATTCACTAAATTACAAAATTAGACTATTCATTACAACCAATAATCCATAGCAACAACAGCAAATGGAGGGACAGCAAATGCAATGGAAAGGGTTGTCCCTTAGAACTCAATTAACAGCAATAATCATCTTTCTGTATGGTCACTGATCAAGCTCAGATCAAAGCCAACACTGAAAATATGGATGAATCTTTGGGTTGTGGATAATGTTACTTTGCTATCAATTGCGATTGAAATAAGAAAATTTACTTCAAGATTAGAATATGTTGTAGTTCGAATATGGTGTACAAATGACGAAGAAGGCTCCAGTGCCACAAACACTCAAAGAACCATTTCAGTTGTTGCCCCCGATTTTTGGTGGTTGGTTTTGGTTTGATGGTGGAGGTTGGTGGTTTACGATGTGTTCTTGTGTGATAGTAGTGGTGGTTATGACTGGCCGACCGACAACGTGTCCGTGCTACTGGTGGCTAGGAAAGGGGATGTAGCAAGGGTGGGGGTTTGAAGGACATTTTTTGTGTTTTTTATTTTATTTTTATTTTTCTGTTGATTTAAATTTAATGTAAGGAAAATATGAAGTACCATTTTATCCTTTTTAATTTTGTCCAAATTGGTCAAATTTTGACTTTCCTAGTCAAACTAAGAGTTATTTCCATCAATTTGGATCACAGGTGTATATTTTTAAAAGTTTGAAACTATGGGTGACACAAAGTGAAAATTATGGTAAAGTTTGCAAAAAAATGAAAAGTTAGGGACTGCTGCTGCAATATTTTCAATTATAAATTATATAAAATATTGTATAGAGATTTACACTAGTATATATAGAGTTGTGAATATTGCTTAATATTGTCTTTTTTGGATTTTTGTACAAACTTAATACTATCAACTTCATCTTATAACACAACAAAAAGGTAAGGAAGAATTTTCTTAGAACAGATTGGTAAATACCTTACTCTAGTTTTTCTTTAAAGAAGGAAGATAGGCAATTATATTTGCCGCTCAAGAGCCAAATGTCACGGACTTGTTGTTTTCTCCAAGCACCGTGCGGCACTTAGTGTCTCCAACTTCCGCTCCTGCGATTTTTACACTAAGTCAGCCTCCCACTCTAGCGTTGAGGTCTTAGAACGGCACCAAGTAGACCACTTAAGAATTCAAAGGAGGAACACAAGTGTTTATGAAGGAAGCTTTGTATTGAACAAAGAAACTTTACAATACTTAACACTTTTACAACTTCACTCCCTCTTGGAGCAAATGAATGAACCTACAAGCTATTTATAGGCAAAGTTGTCCCTAATGAATGGCTAGGATCAATTTGATCCAACGGTCTACAATCCATCTCTAGAATTCTCTACAATCATCCATAATAAAATATTTACAAAGGATTATCTAGGATTATCTAGAATAATCCACAAGTATTAGACTTGTCAATTCTCTAGATTTCTCTATTACCTTCTAGGTAGTTTCATGTACCATCATTATCTAGAATATTCTAGATTCGCCTCAAGATGCTGTTGTTCTAGATAATTCCGCTATCTTTGTTATGAATCGAGCAGGTCGTGACACTCTCCCCCGCCTAATGGGGCGACGTCCTCGTCGCCGTGTAGTGCTTCAGTTTGTCTTCGAACTGCCACAAGTCTTCTTGTGCTTCCCAGGTTGCTTCGGACTCGGGCAATCCTTTCCATTTGATTAAGTATTGTTTGCAAGGAGGTACTCCACGCCTTCGAGCCACGCGGTCTGCCAAAATCTCATCAACCTCCTTGTCAAAGGACTTAGTCACAATCGGGGGTGACCGTTGTGACTTACTCCGGCTAGGGTCTTTCATGTCTTCATGGAATGGCTTCAACATACTTACATGAAAGACCGGATGAATCTTCAAAGTGCTAGGTAGGTCAAGGCGATAGGAGACCTTGCCAACCTTAGCAACTATCGGGAACGACCCTTCATACCTTCGTACCAAGCCTTTGTGAACACTTCGGTATGCTTTGAACTGTTGAGGCAATATTTTCACGAGGACTTGGTCACCAACCTTGAACTCCAACGGCCGTCTCTTCTTATCTGCCCACTTTTTCATTCGTCTCCGGGCCTTGTCCAAGCAGGAACGAGCTAAGTCGGCATGCTCCTCCCAAGACTTAGCCATTTTGTAGGCTCCAGGACTTTTCCCTCCTTCAATGGAAGTGGACAAAGTGTGGGGCGTTAGTGGTTGTTGCCCGGTTGCCAACTCGAATGGACTCCGCCCCGTAGCTTCACTCCTTTGTAGGTTGTAGGAAAATTGAGCAACGTCTAGAAGCTTGGCCCAATCTCTTTGATTGGCACTTACAAAGTGCCGAAGATAGCACTCCAACAAAGCATTCACCCTCTCAGTTTGCCCATCCGTCTGTGGGTGAAAGCTTGTAGAGAAGTGTAAGTCCGAGCCCAGGAGTTTGAACAACTCCGTCCATAGCCGTCCAGTGAAACGGGGGTCCCGATCACTTATTAGGTTTCGTGGTAACCCCCAATATTTTACCACATTCTTGAAGAATAACCTTGCCGCTTCTTCCGCCGTGCAATCCTTAGTGGCCGGAATGAATGTGCCATACTTCGAAAATCGATCAACCACCACCATGATTGACCCGAACCCTTCGGATTTAGGCAAGACGCTAATGAAGTCCATAGTGATGGAATCCCATGGACGTTCCGGGACGGGTAAAGGTTCCAACAAACCTGCCGGTGATTTGGTTTCTACCTTGTCTTGTTGACATACAAGACAAGTCTTCACATAAAGCTCAACCATATCCTTCATTTGCGGCCAATAGTAAGCTCTCTCAAGTAATGCCAAGGTGCGTTTTTGGCCAGGGTGTCCGGCCCACTTGGTATCATGGCATTCCTTTATAATATCCCGTCGCAAGTTGTTGCACTTAGGAACATAAACACGCTGCCCTGTGGTGTAGAGTAGGCCGTCCTCTACCCAGAATCTACGCGTCCTTCCTTCTTGGGCAGCTTTTACCAACTCCTTAGCCAAAGGATCATGGTCCATTCCTTCCCTGATTAAATCAAGTAACGTCCCTTTGGCCTGACTTATAGCTGCAAGCTCCGCCTTCCTGCTCAAAGCATCGGCAACAACATTGGCCTTGCCGGGCTTGTACTCCAACACATAGTCGAACTCCGCCAAGAAATCTTGCCAACGTGCTTGCTTAGGAGTCAACTTCTTTTGTGTTTGGAAGTAGCTAGTGGCAACATTGTCTGTCTTGATGATAAACTTAGAGCCCAACAAGTAATGACGCCATACCCGTAGGCAATGAACAATAGCCGTCATCTCCTTTTCTTGCACCGTGTAACGACGCTCGGTGTCATTGAGCTTGCGGCTTTCAAAAGCAATAGGATGCCCTTCTTGCATTAGAACTCCCCCGATAGCAAAGTCCGAGGCATCCGTTTGAACTTCAAAGGTCTTGGTGAAATCCGGCAATGCCAAGACCGGTTCCTCCATCACGGCCATCTTCAAATCATCAAAGGCCATTTGACATTTCTCGGACCAATCCCACGCCTTATTTTTCTTTAATAGGCCCGTCAACGGGGCTGCCCTTGCCGAGTAGCCTTGGATGAACCGCCGATAGTAATTGACTAGGCCAAGGAACGAACGAAGTTCTGTTACCTTGGTTGGTGCTTCCCACTCTTTGATTGCCTTAATCTTTGCCTCATCCATCATTAGGCGCCCATGGCCAATGATATGACCAAGAAAGTGCACCTCCTCCTTGGCGAAGGAGCATTTCTCCTTCTTTATGTATAGCTCATTCTCCCGCAATGCCTTGAACACAGTCCGTAGATGTTTGGCGTGATCCTCCAAGTTATTGCTATAAATGACAATGTCATCAAGATAGACCACCACGAACTTGTCCAAGTATGGCTGGAAAATCTTGTTCATTAACGTGCAAAATGTGGCCGGGGCGTTGGTTAGGCCGAAAGGCATCACCAACCATTCGAACGAACCATATCGAGTAATACATGCCGTCTTAGGTTCGTCCCCTTCCGCTATTCGGACTTGGTAGTAGCCTTTTTGTAGATCAACCTTCGTATAGTACTTTGCACCACCAAGCCTATCAAATAAGTCAGCAATCAAAGGAATAGGATACTTGTTTTTGATTGTTACCTTATTAAGCGCCCGATAATCCACGCACATCCTCAATGAACCGTCGTGCTTCTTTTGGAACAAAACCGGCGCACCATAAGGTACTTTCGACGGTCGTATCTTTCTTGTGTCAAGCAGCTCCGTCAATTACCTTCGAAGTTCTTCCAGCTCAGGCGGTGCCATCCGATAAGGTGCCTGGCCGGTGGTTTGGCACCCGGCTCGAGCTCGATCCGGTGATCCACCTCCCTCCTAGGTGGTAATTTCTTAGGCAACTCCGGCGGCATTACGTCCTTGTTTTCCTCCAGGACTTCCTTGATAACTTTGGGTAAGTTTTCCTCAAGCTGTCCCTTCGCAGCTTCGTCTTGGTCCTCCATTTTTAAGGCTGCCAAGTATGTCGCCTCACCCTTCTTCAGGCCCTTTGCTAGCTGCATGGCTGAAAGCTGCCCCTTAGCTTTCATCCTAGACACTGTAGGTACCATGCATGAAGACCCCTTCTCCAAGATGCAAACTGAGCCGAAGGAAGGTATAGGAATAGCATTGACCTTCCTCATGAAA
Source organism: Fraxinus americana (assembly GCA_035079005.1). Taxonomy (NCBI): domain Eukaryota; kingdom Viridiplantae; phylum Streptophyta; class Magnoliopsida; order Lamiales; family Oleaceae; genus Fraxinus; species Fraxinus americana. The sequence continues at coordinate 33,546,530 of CM068706.1, read as the reverse complement.
TCCAACCCGAGAACCAAGCTGAAATCATCCATCGTTGCTACCGAAAGATCAACTTGGCCACGCCAAGTCCCTAACTGTAATTCCGCCCCTTGAATTGCGCCACCCAGGGGTGTGGTAGGAGAATTTACCGCCTTCATGAAACCAACACCTTTAGTGACTTTGAGGCCCAATCGTCTAGCCTCGTCCTCCGTAATGAAGTTGTTGGTGGCTCCTGTATCAACCATCGCTACAACGGGTCGACCATTCACTTGGGCTTCGACATACATCAATCCCTTTTCATTATGGGAAGCCGGGGTAACCTTAGCATTGAGGGCACTAAGTAGTTGCAATGAACTGAAATGTTCCGCCTTTTGATCCTGGCTAGAGGTTGAATCCCGTTCTTCCGCTATAGCTGCTAACGTACCAAGCTTAGGGCACTCACGCATGGGATGCGGCCCCTTGCACACGAAGCACCCACCACGAGGCCCCGATGGGGCATTCTTCCTTTCCTCATAATTACCTCGAGAAGTCGACGGTTTATGAGTATTGCCCCCTTTGTAGAATGATGGCTTCTTGGTGTTATCTTTCTTCTCTCCCCCGCCTTTAGCCGAGTTACCTTTGGAGCTTTTAGAATATTTTGACGAATCTGTGCTCCTTTGGAACTCAGTTAAAGATTCAGCCACCACAATCGCATCATCTACTGTCTTCACGTCCCGACGTTGTAACTCTTGTTTAGCCCAATTTTGTAAACCGTCGGTAAAGTGAAACAATAGATCTTCATTCGACATGCTTGGGATTTGAAGCACAAGGGTTGTGAATTCTTTGACATACTCCCGAATCGTGCCCTTATGTTTCAAGTCCCGAAGCTTTTTACGGGCCTCATAGACTACATTTTCTGGGTAGAATTGACGCTTTAATTCCTTTTTAAAATCATCCTAACTATCTATCCTACAAGCACCCTTTTCTATGTCAGCGTGCTTACGTCGCCACCATAGAGTCGCGATGTCCGTAAGATACATAGTTGAGGTACGTACCTTAATTGCTTCATCAAGAATGTTCATGCCCTCAAAGTATACCTCCAACCGCCATAGGAAGTCATCAAGTTCCTTCGCGTCCCGTTTGCCATCAAACTCCTTTGGCTTAGGGTAGTCGACCCTTGGAGCCGCCATAACTGTGCTTGTTCCCGCACTACTTGAGGCCTTTTTGCAAGCATCAAGGCCATTTTGCAAATCATTGCAAAGCTTATTTACCTGGTTCTGGATCGCCGTGATGGCATCCATCACCTTTATCTCCAACCTCGTTAACTCATTCCTTAGAAAACCTTGGTCCTCCTTGATGGCATCAAACTGTTCCAAGGTGTGGGCCTCTAAGGTTGAGAGTGAATTCTCCACCGTCTCAATGCGTTCCCCCATATTAACGAAAACTTCTTCGAGTGGCCAGACAAGGGGAGCCGGTGGGCGACTTCTGCTCCGACCATGCTTAGCCTTCTTACCGGTAGTAGAAGGTTCTGTCTCTCGCCCCCTATCTTCATGTTCCATCTCTGTGGTACCGGAACCCGCAACCTCTTGATCCGCCATGCCAACGGTAGAAAGTGAGCCGAACTCAAGCTCTGATACCAACTGTCACGGACTTGTTGTTTTCTCCAAGCACCGTGCGGCACTTAGTGTCTCCAACTTCCGCCCCTGCGGTTTTTACACTAAGTCAGCCTCCCACTCTAGCGTTGAGGTCTTAGAACGGCACCAAGTAGACCACTTAAGAATTCAAAGGAGGAACACAAATGTTTATGAAGGAAGCTTTGTATTGAACAAAGAAACTTTACAATGCTTAACACTTTCACAACTTCACTCCCTCTTGGAGCAAATGAATGAACCTACAAGCTATTTATAGGCAAAGTTGTCCCTAATGAATGGCTAGAATCAATTTGATCCAACGGTCTACAATCCATCTCTAGAATTCTCTACAATCATCCATAATAAAATATTTACAAAGGATTATCTAGGATTATCTAGAATAATCCACAAGTATTAGACTTGTTAATTCTCTAGATTTCTCTATTACCTTCTAGGTAGTTTCATGTACCATCATTATCTAGAATATTCTGGATTCGCCTCAAGATGCTGTTGTTCTAGATAATTCTGCTATCTTTGTTATAAATCGAGCAGGTCGTGACACAAAGCACACTTAGTAGGCAGATAACCCAAGCTTCGCGTTGAAATAAACCCTTTCTTTTCTCTACCGTATTTTATCACCATAGATTCCAGTGATAGTAACCAGATCATTGAGAAAAAAATGCCAAACCGTTCTTCCTTCCCCTTACCTATCGGGAACAACTTTTATTTAAAAAATATTCTTTTTTTTTTACGATTTAATTATAATATAAACATTTTTAATATTGAATATTATTTGTCATTTTATGGTTGATTTTGAATTTATAAATTTAGGTTCGAAAATCTCCTATGAAGAATTTTTTTGTCTTAAATACATGCGTCTACAAAACAGGAACTCGTCGTCTTTCTTATCTGAGAGCAAGCAAGATAACAAGGGAGACTGTTCTTAGTGGAAATACACTTCTCTATGAGAAAAACACTTGAGATGTGTCGACCTAAGGCCAACCTCTAAAGTTCGACTCAAGTTCGACTTGTCTTCATGTAGAAAACCGTTAAATCTCTCCAAGCAAGATTTAGAGCAATTAGCATAAAAGTCATTTCGTAAATATATAAGACATGTAACATACACAATACTAGACAAGTGCCATAAGACGAGAGAGCACTAGATAGAGAAGCCTTCAAGAGTCGTACAAAGTTCGCATTTTCTATAAACTCTCTTCTCCATCTATTGCCAACATGTGAATTCTCTTGCTCTTTTCTTAGTGATTGTATCGTCTATCACGCTAATTTTTTTGGAGGCCAAGTCACAAGAGAGTTTGAGAGGTATGTGAAGCTTGGCTGACAACGTGAAAAGTAGCTTCACTCACCCATTTACTCCCATCATGAGGGCCAATGATTATCATTACAAGTATCAATATTCTCACAACTAACATCCATACCGGTTCATAAATTACAAGAAAAAAAAAATTACATTATGCTGTGAAATTATAGTTACTATGCTCGTAAATGGAATCCAAAATTTTGCCACAGTTTCTTAGAATCTTATTGTGTTACGAATGCATAAATTTTAAAGCTCAAACTCACCATTCTTTTACCTAGCGTTGAAGTCTTTAGAAAATTATAAATTCAGCATCAGTGCTTCTTATTTTTGCAAGTTGTAGAGTCGGCCTCTATCGATTTGTTTCCAAAGTGCTGCCTTTGCTTCCTCCAGTGTTTCAACAGAGTGGCCTTCTTCAAACGATATCCTCTGGATGTTAAACTGCACACCATGAACGGAAGTTAAACTACATCCAAAATACAGTGTAAGAAAGGAAAAAGAATTGACACAATTGAGATAACCTGAGCGCCTTGACGGACACGAATGTCAATCCCCTTGCCATCGACTGATATGAGAGCAACATCATCTATCTCGGCTTCTTTGGACAAAAGCTCTTTTAAGGGCTTTGAAAAGATTGCATTTAGTTCCTAGGAAACAGAGCCGTTAAATTCAACACAAATCAACGCGCAGTGAATTTTATAACCAAGCTCGACCACAGCTATGGCAAAAATAAAATTTTCACTAGCTGTGAGCATCTAGTTAAGATAGATAGCGTCACAAGGTTGTAAACAAGAATTGAAAGACAATAATGTGCCAAAAAGGTGATTGAGATGGCATAACACAGACCTTCAAATTTTGTTCGCCGCCGTCAACAGCAATCTTATCAGGTTGAAGGGCCTCGTATTCTTTAATATCAATCCAAGCAACAGTTCCAAAGCCACCAATGAAATATATGTCACTGCCAGTAAGATATGAATCCTGTTAAGCTCTTCAAGAAGCTTATCCTGATGAATCTCTCATCGAATTGCAAATAATTTAAGGTTGTTCACTGCCTTCTAATATTTTTTCTGGACACAATAGCACTACCAACAGATAGCTGCATGATGTATGCCGATGGCAGAAGTTTTACTACATCTCTTTAATGTCTAGTGATAACCAAATATAATTAAAAACCTGACTAAATACGCGATATTTTGGTTCGTTCACAACCATTTAACATGTGAAGAGTGAGTCTCTTAAGAGACAAATGACAAGAGTCGACGTATATATGAAAAAAGTAGCTAAGAATCACAAAAACTAGATGAAGAAAACTGATTAAAGAAAAGACGAGGGAAAAGCAGAATTTCTGCAGCTGTTGGTTTCAGTTGGGACAAGAATAGCTTTTTCACTTTATGGGTGAATTTTTAAAACTACATCAGTTCAAGGTATCAAAACATCATTTCAGAATTCCAAAGATATTTCTATGCCATTATATGCCACATGCTAGAAAGAAAATGCTGGAGATTTCAGAATGTTTGGAGGTAAGCTGTATATGGGCTATTACAGGAGTACCAATTCCGTGGATACATGGCTGGATAATGTTCAAACCAATACTAATTATGTAAAAATATCACTGCTGAACCTTGGAGCACTTCTGATTCCAAAAAAATTCAATGTTCATCTTATCTCGAAGCTCCGAACAAGATTATATCATAATATAATGACATATGTATACCTTAAAATTTAAGGTGTTGAAGAAATCAAAAGCATCAAACTAAATTAGATCTCAAATCGACCTTCAGAACAGGTAAGATTAGGGTACAGGATGAAGGAAAAAAGAAATCATCAGATAGAAGCATCCAAGTCTTACAACTGACCACATATGAGGTAACATACGTCCAAATCCTGAAAGTGACCAATCTATGGTGAAAAGGATGAGGGCATCATAAAATTTTGAGAATAATATGGAGAGTTTCACTATAGATATTTTTGGAGTAATTCAAAAAGTTAATTGAGCAATGTAAAAAACTGCAAACATGATGCTGTGAACTATTATGAAGTCAAAAATAGTATACAAAAAAGTTAACCTTATGTTCTGCATCCTAAAGTAGTAGAAGTTTCCCCACTTCTGAGAAGGCCCTTGTTGATGCTTCGCCATATATTGCTTATGAGCCCATTCCTGGCAATGCAATGAGATATAACCATCATTGTTAGAAGTGCTTCATTTTATTATCTGTTATTGCAAGTGATTTAGAGTATGTTTGGTAAAAAAATTTGTAGATTATAACTTAGAAGTTGTAGATCTTACAGAATGGGTGGATAATAAGAGAATAGTAGTTGTTGGTCTTACAAAATGTGTGGATAAAAAGTATATTTGAGCAGCTTAAATTATAATTTAAGCTTTGTCCAACATGCACTTAGTCACAGCATTTTAACTTCAGTAGATCCATATCAACAGTACAAACGAGAATTATAAATCCAGTATTAACTGCCAAAATTCATATATGCAAATTTCCGGCACGTGGAAGCCAATAAATAGCAATTATTTAAGAAATCCCACGTTCAATGAAGTGGAATTTCTTATCCAAGGATTTTTCATCACAACTTCCACAGATGTGGACAGCAAAATGCTTTTCATTTCCAAATGAATGCAAGTACGACAACGGTTAATGATTTTTTTTTTTTTTAAATACTTGTTAATTCCATGTATCAGTTGAAGAAGGAAATATAACCTGCTGGTCATCAGGAAGAGGATATACATCACCAAAGATTGTTACCCTTGCATTAGATAAGCCACTCCATCCGGGAATCTAAACAAATTTGCGGATCAATGTAACTCATAGGTGAATAAAGGGAAAATAAAACATTAAAAAAAATGTATAGAGTAAAATACTAACCTGCACAACTAGTGTGCATCTTGGATCAACTAACAAATTTCTCGTATGTATAGCCAGCGGTGAAAATGAAAATATAGGATCTGCAGAACAATTAAGAAATTAATCCCTCCATATTGGATTGATAGCTCATTTTAATGTGGCATGCATATGCAAGTAGAAGTAGCCAAGTAATGTTATTTGCAAGGTTTCAGATTTTTAACCCGAACTTGAGACACAGAAATGAGAGTTTTTACTTAGAATGCGGATGAAATACAAAGGTGGATTATGCTAGTATTTTGGAGAGCTAGACTAAGATGGAAATATAAATGACACGTGGTCAGAGACATGAAGGTGACTTTTTGCAGGGTGCATGTGTTATGTCAAAGCATTTAGATTAAAAGCCGCATCATGAACATCTTCATTTTTATAATTCTGCACTTGATATCTAAAGCAGATTAGAAAACAGTCCTATGTTGGTCTGCTGGTTGTTGGGGATTGAAACAAGACTTGAAAAGACCGCATTCAATATGCTTTCCTAATTTTAATTAAAATCCAAATTTCATTGCAAAACAAAGAGTAAAGAAAGTTAATAGCTTGTTCATGTAATTGAACTGATTAATCCATAAAAAACATAAGAGAAGGGCATTCCTTTCTTCCGGTTTACATAACATATTACATATCCACATGTCACCGAGAAAAGAGCTGGAATATGTATACTTCTCTAGTCATACAAAACGATGACTTGTGGTCAAGGCCAATCACATAGCTACTGAAATGTTCAATTTCCCCAAGCGGAAACCCCCAAAGAACAGTAATTAATTGATTAGCATTGTTACGAAAGATAACTTACGCCCCATGGGATCTGGCGCGAAATCTACAAGTGAACCAAATGGATAACCTTCCCGACGATGGTGCATCCGGGACATCACAGTACACAAGTGAGCAAACCTAGCCTTCAATTATTGGAATGCCATGAACAAATAAACATATAAGGACCACTCTTAACAAGTTGCAACAAAGGAGTAACAAAATATATAAGAGTAAGATGCTTTTACCTGTTCCATTAAATTCCGGACTGCTAAGGCTGGTCTGGGTAAGCCATGAGCAGAAGTTGCACTTTGTACTCCACCAGATATTGGTGTTCTGAAAAGCCCTGCCCTTGTACCTCCTCCCCCTGTTGTATTTCCATATGAGAGCACAGGAGGAGGTTTTGTCACACTTGATGTTGCATCCGCATTTTTTTCACTACTTTGTATGAAATCTGAATTACCCTTTAAAATATGAGAGAGGCCATCACAACAAAGCTAAAGTGGCCATTTGAAATATCCATTGACGAACTATTACATCATGGAGAAGACACGCAATTTACCAAGCGTTGGTTAGCATGCATGAGTACAACAATAACTAGGCCCCCAAATGCACACATACCGCATGTCCGCGTCTACAAAGTTTATGAACTCCCAGCATCAAAATAGTCTTTACTAACATTCGACTTATCAGACATCATAATCATGTTTAACGTATTCATTGAGTAATATGAACATGTGTGGCATTGAAACTCATACTACACTCTAGTGAGTGCAAATTGACTGTAATAATCTAATTAATCTTGTTAATTAAGATAAAGAGAAAATATAAATTCGAAAAGAAACATTTTTTACTAATCGAGAAGAAAATATGGAAAGAACTTTAAAAATAAATAAAAGACTTGATTATAGTATTATTGACTGATGACCATAGGCCATGAACACTTAGCACACATTTATTCCTATTTATAATAAAATAAGTTTAACAACTCTCTATTATTATTATAGTTAGTGTTTATTCAAAAGATAGATAACAACTATCAAATAACAAATTAACAGCTTTGCATTTATTCTTTGGTTTGAATTCAATAATTATATCACTCCAAGATTTTCTAGTCTCTTTATCACTCCTTTGATCCTCATCATTTCTGTTGCAAGTTGTGTGATGTTTTTAACATCCTCAGTGAAGGCACAGTTTGGCTCGAAAAATTGAGAGCTACTATGGACATTGGTTTGATGAAGAAGCTAACAACGCTTTTTATCTTCATTTTTGCAAAGATATGTTGCCTATGTATATAAGTATGTCAAGTGCTTTCCAAACTGCATAGATTGTGTCCAAGTCTATAATGAGTCCAATGATTTCTTCAAATTGTTGTGATGATCCAACCATGAATGAGAAGATTAGAATTTCACCGGTGAATGAATTCAATTGTTAATTTTGGTATTTTTTTTTTTTTGATTTGATGTGATGTATTTGGTGGGGACAAAGTCTTTAATGGTGAAATAATCAACATGTTCTTGAATTCATTTGTCAATTTTGGTATGAAAATTTCTGTATCTGTTGTTTTGTTGGGATTCCGTGAGATTAATTTGATAGATGAGAATTAATGAGAGATGAGTGTAAAAAAATTGTCAACATTTACGGATAGTAAATTGATAGTGGAAGAGAAGACTCGTGTTGTGCTGAGTGCTCAGAAATGACTCTAATACCAAGAAAAAAATATGAAAAAAACTTTAAAAATAATTAAAAGACTCGATTACAACATTATTGACTGATGACAATAGACAATGAGTACCTAACACATATTTATTCCTATTTATAATAAAATAAGTTCAACAACTCTCCATTGTTACTGTAGCTAGAGTTTATAAAAAATAATAATAATAACAAATTAACAACTTTACATTTATCCTTTGGTTTGAATTTGACACTCATATCAATCCAAGTTTTTCTGGTCTCATCACTCGTTTGATCCTCATAATTTATGTTGCAAGTTGTGTGACGTTTTTAACAGTGTGCAGTTCTACTCAAAATCCAATATAGCATTTTCATTTCAACAGAATTCTTGCAATCGAAAATGAAAAAATATATTGATTCATAGTATTATTACCTGAGATAAAGACACACTTTCTTCAGTAACTAAACTGAATCCACCATTATCATTCTCTGGTACGATCTCTTCTTTATCATTGCCCTCGTCCGAAATTTCACTCCCAACTGCGAAAACTCGAAACCTAAACCCTAAATTCGCCGTTTTAGGTAAACTCAAGTTCATTTTCAGGGACTTACAAAGCTTGCTGCTTGTTTTGATAGATTGAATTGCAGATGCAGACTCATAGAACTTCGGAATATGCAAACTGGAGCTCGAAATTGCTTCCATCGATGAAGATACAGATAGAGAAGCCATTTGTATATGTATACGTATATCACTATATGTAGCGAAAGTTTAAATTCGACTGCGTAGAAAAGATCATTATTCAGTGAAGAAAATGAGTAAAAGAGGACTTTGAGTGTACTTTACTGTTCCGATAAGGGTGTGGCGGGCTTGTCTGTGAAAAGGTTTTCTAGAGGAAAGAAGCGTAAAGTTGAGGGGAGAAGAGAAAATTAGGTTAATTTCACCAATGGCTACTGTACTCTGCACTCACTATCACATTGGCCACTGAACTTTAATTTATCTCAGGCCCATATCAAACTTTATAAAATGTGCTTGCTGGTCAGGCCCCGGTTAATCAGCCTTCTAGAAAAGAATAAAACTATGTGTACACAATTTTTTACATAATATTTTACACCCCTCTCACATGGAGGGGAGCCCACACATAATAAAATAATCGTGGGCCCCCTCCATGTGAGGGGGGTGTAAAACATTGTGTAAAAAATTGTATGTACACATAGCACCACTCTCTAGAAAAATGGGTTAATTTTACCAATGACAACATGCACTTTAATAATTCAATCTGAAAGCATCTCTAATGTAGTCATAGATTGTTAAAATAGTTTGTCGCAATACTAAAATGAAAAAGGTTGAATGTACAACATTTTTACACAGTAAGTTTGACAGCCCTCTCACATGGGTGTGGGGTACGATTCCACGCTCCATGTGAGAGACTTGTTAAAATGTATGTGTAAAAAGGTTGTAGATGTAGCATTTCTCTACTAAAATAGATATTGTTTAAAAACTTTCCCCGTGCAACTAGATAAGTATTTCGACTTGATTATTACATAGAATTTTATTTATAAAATTGTTATTTGTAGATTATAGCAAGTCTCCAACTTTGAAAATTTGAATCAAGAGTTTTGCTCTATGTAGACCCTGACGTACAACCTCTTTATAATAAGGGGTCAATGATTTTTTTATTGGCCTTCAGCCCCCTCCTATTTTGAGGGGATTGTATACCAGGGTGTACGCCCTTTGTGTACAAATAGCAAAATTCTTGAATAAAATGCTTATGTCAATCCAACAATGTCAATAATGGATTTGCCATTCGTGTGCAATATCGAAAATTTTCCTTCCTTTGTTCTTAATGGTTAATCATGATTTCATTGACAGTTCAAACTCAATGATCAGGAGGGAATAAAAATTATAAGTACATATAGATATTAGGTTGGATCAGTGATCAAATTAGGGTGAGCCACTATTAATGAATATTTTATTCAGACTTTGAATTTTCAAACTTAGAAACTCAATAAAAATTAGTTAGAGCAACGTGAGACAATGGTACAATGCATTGGAGATGCTCTAAGTCGAGAACCTTAGGCAGTATGGGAAGAGGATTTCTAAAATTGGCATTCCCAAGGGTTTTCTTTTTTATGTTTAGAGTCACGCCTATAATATATTGTATATATAGTGAGTTTACACATGAACATGTGATTTACACTTTGATTTACTAAATAAATGCACATTTCGTCAAACTGTTTGTTCATGTACAATTTCTATTAAATAATATTAGATAGTTGATTAATTTCATGACTTGACAAGTTTTATAAAGTTTGGTGATGGAATTGAGATAAATTAACACAGATTTGATTACAGAGGGTCACAGTTAACATATAATCTCCACCTCCAACTCATCACACCACCATTTGGACCTGCATCTAACACCTGCAAGCATTGCAAGTGGTCAAAGTGCATTGAAGTTGATTTGTGTAGTAGTGATTATGGTGATAGCAATGCTTTGGGTATTGGGTGGTGACAAGAGCGGTGCTTTGTTTGTGAACAATCATGTGCTATTTGTATTTGTGAGTAACTACGATCAAATTTCTCATCAATGTGATTGTTGTGACTAGGTTAGTCTAAACTGTGATTGTACGTGATTCACTGTCAATTTACACAGATTTGGTCACGACCGATCAAATTTAACACAGATTCGATCACAAAAGGTCATGACAAACAAATTCGCACATATTGCAAACCAGCATTACAATCCACTACCGGTTACCACCACCATCACTTTCAAGCACCACCACTACCACCTTTAACTCAAATTCACGACCATAAATATTACCTTCACCTCAAATCCACAGTAATGACCACCACCACCATCACTTCCATGTCCACCTTAAATCCATCACACCCTCCACCTCCAATTCAACTCTAAGTGAAATAGTTGAAAATTGTAGGACCAACCAGACAATAAAAATCTATCAAAACAAAGAATTTCGTTATTGTAGGACAAAATACGTATTGGACAGATCCCACAAATCTAATTTATACAAATCAATCTCTCCGATAATTCGTAAAGAAAAATGGTGTCTGGCAATTTTTCGACAGAAGTATTGTACCAGGAGCTCTTCATCAGTTAGGTAAAATCGAAAACCCGGTGGTAAACTTAGTTGTGATAGAGGATCCAATTCTTGAATACCCATTTCCTTTAAATTATAGAGAGATAGTGAGAGTGGTTTATAAAGTGAGAAAGCGAGTGACGGAGATTTCTATGTATATATTTGTGTTTGTATATGTACTAGGTGCAAGTAACGTGTAATGCACGTTTGCCTAGTTTATTTAATAGTTTTGTTTAAGAATTAATTTGTTATTAATAAAGATGTAATTTTTTTGGTTAATTAAATAATTAATGATGTAATGTTTATGTAATTGATAAATAATTAGATTTGTGATTTTGATGTTGTGATTTAAGTTGGTGAGATCGAAGAAAATAAGCAAAAGTTGACAAATTTGGAGAAATTGCTAAATTGTAAGGGATCCAAAGTTCGGGGATTAAAATGTAAATACTTAAAAGTTGTGCCAAACCTCACGATTAAGATTTGAGAGTGCTCGAAGTCAATTGGATAAAAGAAGACGTCAATGGAATCAAATTTAGTCAAAAGATGATCACAAATCAATTTCCAACCGAAAAACTATGCTTCGATGTTTTAGTCTCATATTGAGACCTATTTTTGGCATAGAAACTGATCGAATTGGAGAATGATGTCTAAATCAAAATTGTAGCCAGATGAGTTAGCTTTCCAACGCATTTTGAATCGCTTCAATCGGATATCGGAATACAAAGTTATGATAAAAATATTGAAGGAAGGTGCAACTGCCTGTTTAAAACAAGAAATTCCGTTACATAGTCCGTTAAAACAACAAATTCCGTTAGTTTTTTCGTTAAAAACAAGAAATTCCGTTACATAGCCACTTTTAATATATAGAAGATATGTATATGCAGGGAGGGAGAGAGAGAGAGAGAGAGAGAGAGAGATTTTTATTAGTGATTGATTTGGGAATATTTCAATTTAAGTGGTGGGGTTGGGTGGGCTGGTCGATAGTGATTGATCTGGAAATATTTTAATTTAAGTGATAAAATGAACTGGAATGGGATGGGATGGGATGGGGTGGGATGTGTTGGTGTGATTTAATTATGTATTAATTAATCTAATTAGGCCTCGTTTGTCTCACATTATTTCAAAACATTGTTTGCTGCACTAAAATTCTCCACCACACATTCACTCAATAAAATATTCTACACACAAACTAATAAAGTTACTTTAAATTTCAACCACACATTTTCCAAAAATACTATTCATTACTTCATTTATTCTACAATAATGGGAGACAAACACACACTTAGTTTTTATTATTACCTTATTTGTAAAATTAAAAGTAATCATCTTTATTTTTGAATAGTATACTCTATATGTAGGGTTTTGGATAATTTTTACCAAAAAATATTGTAGGAGAGAATAATAGGTTCATAAATTGGTCTTAGACTTTATTTTTTGTCACTCCCATATTTGGTTAATGTTTATAAGCTATTTATAATCATTTAAATAACTTTTTGTTTATACATTTCGGGATATTAACAAGTATTATCTATTTATTCACCACTTATTTTTATCGATTCACAACATAAACGATTTATAAATACTTACCAAATATTTATAAATAGATATAAATGAGTAGCTGATAAGTAGACGATACTTATGAGTCCCACAAAATATGTGAATAGAAAGTGATCTGATCATCTATAAATCGTGTTTGTAAACACATTTTATATTTTTAACGGATGGGTTATGTCTATGTTACAGTAAAAATAGTCAGATTTTTATAAAGATATTGAATTTAAAATTTATTCTGGAGAGAACAAATAAAGTTTGCTCACTAAAAAAGTAAATTTGTTTAGTAAAAAATTGCTTTCCAATATCAAATTTTGTAGAATAAGTATTTGTGTTTAACTTGCTCAAGTAAAATAAAAACAAAACAAAACCATTTTTAGTATACTTTTTGTGCACTTGGAACTATCCGGTCTGAACAAGGACCATTTTTTTGAGGGTTTCCTATGATGCAATTTCTTATATTGACCACACCAATTGTGATCATTTAACTTCTCATCAAAGTATATTATTTGTCATATGACTAGGCAACTGTTCTACACGAGATTTGGCAAGATTGTTAGTAGCTGATTGCGTGACTTATACATTATTTGAATGTGCACTAATGGTGTCATCCTATTCATGTATAGTTGAGGAATCTTACCCAAAGTCTTGCATTTGTTGCCTATTTCTACGACTGCTAGCCCATGTGAGGGGGTGGCTGCTCCCAGAGCCATACGCTTGGTCCGTTACACGCGTGGTGCAGCAAAATTGTTAGTAGTTTAATAGTTGATTTTATGACCTATTAAACTACACTAATGTCGTCGTCATATGCATGTATAGTTGTAACATCCTACCCAATCATGTATATATTGCCTATGTCTATGCTTGTTGGCCCGTGTTATTGCGGAGGCCACTTCGAGGGGCCCGCGGGACTCTGGGGCCATGCGGCTGATCCGTTACATATTTTGTAAATTATAATTGCACAATGAGCTTAGCTATTAATGTTGTTGCTACTGCCTTAATTGATGAAATATTCAAAATATTGTTGGGGCGAATTACACCGATATAAATGTATACATATTCTACAACATATCCGTTATAGAAATATAAAATTGAACACATATCTGTTATAGAAACATAAAATTGAACAAAGTATCGACTTACCAATATTGAATATATGAGGGTGAATTCAAGTGTTTTCATTCATCAATGAAAGCAATTTCAGTCTTCAATTAAAACCTTTCAAATTTAAACAAAAGAAAGTATTTCTAGAATCAAAACACAAATTTAAAGAAACCAAAAATAGAAATGCAAGTGATAGAATTGGTTGAAGCAAGTGTTAGACACTTTCTCCTTAAGACGAATTTTCCCACATCGGTGCTAACATTTTTCGACAATCGTCTTCCAAAATGCAACGACCAAGTCTCGCAATAGGAGCATTCCAAATTATGTAGACCAGTGAATTTAATATGAAATTTTCTCTCTACCAAGAACATGATTTTGATGCAAGAAAAAACCACTTTAATAAAGTATTTTTATGCAAACCAAAGAATAAATATGATATGGAACAATATGGGATAACTTAATGGTGTCCAAGGGGTCCATTTATAACATGTGAGGGGTTATGACTGGATAGACACATCCCAAAACTCAACATCTTTTATCAAAGGTCACGGATCATCGAGTGTTATTAACAGAGATATGGTGCTCTCCTAGCGCCAGTCACATATGCTAAATTCCATTTTTTTTCCTTCGTACTTTAGATAACAACTTCTCATTCATCAAGAATTGATTTTTGCGATTTCAAATATATTACGATCATCTACTAGACAAGTAGAATAAGTTAGCTTATTTATTTTCATAATTTGACTATTGGATCAAGTTAGATAATTGGCTGACGTTGATTCAAAATCAACTTTTCAAGATTTTATTTAACCAAATTTCATCTTCTTTAAACTAAATTAAAAAAAGAATAATGCTTCTTGTACATCACCCCTTACACAAAGGGTGACATAATGGCCAAGTGGCGCATCTTCATTGGAGGGGGGGCGAGGCCCCACATGCGGGCCGAGGTGCCCCTCCATTTAGAAGACGTCATTTGGCCATTATGTCACCCCCTTGTGTAAGGGGTGATGTACCCCTAGCAAGACAGTTAAAAAAATCCCCTAAATGAATAAAAATTCTGAATATGCAAATGATAATACAGACACTAGTAGAAAGATAAGAGGAAAGACATCACACCACGAGAGGTAGTTTCTGGCCTTGAACTTTCCTTAGTGAAATACTATCGGATTTACTAGCTAATTAATGAACTCGATGTCTTGAACGATTTAGCCGTTGGTGAAAATCAAGATAACAGTATTCATACGATGTCTTTCCTAAACCGTTTCGGTTCTCATGATAGTGTTCATTTTGGCCATATACTACTCTTGGGTTTCATTAGTGTTTTCGATAATTTTAACCTCAAACAATTCTCATAGAAACATCCTACTTCACACTTACATAGGTGACCTCCTATTAAGAGTATTCTGCCCTAATCCACTTAATTTAATCAATCTATAGGAATCGTTAAAAGAGTAACTTAACCTTTTAACACTCTACAGAAAGTACTTTGATTATCATAGGAATGAATAGAAATTATTTCCTAAGTGTTTCATGAAATCCTTATAAATTAGTTGTCCAATTGAACCAATATCTTGAGATTGTCAATCAATAAGTTGGGTTATCATTATAAAGATTCTAATGTAATAAGCTTTAATCTCATTCCCTTCGATATGCAGTATACTGGATCTCTCGATAAACTTTCTTAATAGATCTATGAGTTTACAACATTTGAGATCAATTGTTTGATGGTATTATTTTTTCGACATATATGTATACGCTTACCATTACAATTGACTTCATATCTCATTAAATATAACTACCTATCACAATCGATTCATTTAATAGATTCAAATTGTCACCAACTAAAAAATCCTCTTATGAAGTTACATGCTTCTCACTAGCTTTATCTAAAGCTATATCATTAACAATATGGTTGAAGGATTTCTAACATATTATTGAACTAGTCAAACATTTTTACTAGTGGACTTCGAATCATGGGTATTCAATTTACAATTAAACCAAAATCAACTTCAATTTATGAACATTCTTCAAATGTTCCAACAATTATTATTGCATATTCAATATAAATACAATAATTGACTTTCATCTCATTTATCCACTTTTGACTTAGAGTACATCACCTTTTGTGAACCATCTTTATAATTATTATAATATTTTACCTTTTCTTCTTCATAGAACGCTTTTCTATGACTTATTTCATACAAGTTCTCAAGCATTAATAATAACCCTCCACAATTTTGGATTATACTTGAACTTAGGGTTCATCAACTCGTTTTAAAGTTCAACTCATTCATATCAAATGATTCATGAAATTCCAAGTATTTTCAAATTTGTGATCGTCAACTCATAAATAACACAAATGAAAAGGCACTTTCATTCGAAATTGTATCTCATAATATTCTTGATGTGAACCAGGATACGAGGGCAAGTCCAGGCAAAGATCCATTGATCGTTGAGGGCGGACTAATGATTAGGTCGCAAGCGAAGCGAATCAAGGAGGCTATGAAATTGTTTGCTCTAGGTACGGTGGATGAAACATTGATAAAAACAAGTAAATGAACAACTTTTATGTTAGGCATGCAAGTTGAAATGAAGTGGAGCAACTTGACTTAAACGATGGAGGGAGAAACTAGAGGAGAGAGCTACGTGGTCGCATAGTTGTCTAGGGCATGCGACCACATGCCCATTTTCCGAAACCAAAGAGAAGGATTTCAGTTGGTCTATACGACCACATAGATTTACACTATGCGACTACATAGTATATTCCTGGACACAAATTTTTCAAATTTCACACAATCTTCTATTTAAGTTAAAACTTTATTTTGTGATATCTTTTGAGATTATTATTTTTTTTTTAGCTTAATTCCGTTTCTAGTTAGGTTTTATGAGTTCCATATAAATAGAACTTATTATATTCATTGTAGATAAACACACAATTTATTAAGAGATTAATTGAAAGACATATTGCTTTCTTCTTATTCTTTATCACACTAATTGTGAACTTATCAAGAATATTTCTTGTGGCCGTTAAAAAAAATCGAGTGAGATTCTTGAATCATGTAATCACGAGGTCAATATATTGTCGGCGATTGTGTTGGTTCCTTAATTCACTATTCTTGAATCAAGCTTAAAACGTTGATTTCTTAACTTTCTTGAGTTTAATCTATCTTGTGTGGGTTTCGTAACTACCATTGCTACGTGGGTTCACATCAGTTGGTATCAGATTAAGGTTCCAAAAAATCAAGGTTATATCCTATTTATTTGTCCTTTTTGTTTGAGTATTTTCATTTTCGTTCTTCGCGTTCTTTATTTTTTTGATCTCAAATCAATAAAATCCAAAAAAAAAAAAAAATCAAAACTTGTTTGTGTGCTAATCTAGCATCCAAATCAGCATCTGTTTCTTTTACTGGTATCTAGTTGAATTTTCGAGAAAAAAAAAAGAAAATTCGAAAAAATTGTCATCAGCGTCCGATTTCCATTTTTCTTAGTTAGAACAAAATTCAAATTTAAAAGTGTCCAATTAAAATTCAAGAAACAACTTCTTGAATATTTCATTTAGTATTTCATTCAAAGTTATAATTCCTACTTCTTGAGTCATATTAGAGTCAAAAAATTTTCTTACTCAAATTTTTGTTTGAAACTCTATAAGGACTGATTGAGCTCGAATTAGTTCTTTGAAGCACTTTCAATAAATCATTGAATGGAAAAAGGCAGAGTGATGAGACTAATAGAGAGAAAAAATCAATTTAAGTGATACACGAGCGTATACACTTGAGGCAAATATTAAATTAGATTTAGGAAGTTGGATAGAGATGATTCTACTTCAAGCAGAAATAATAACCAAGTCAAATTTTTGGATGAGGTGATACGACAGTCTGAAAGGTTGTTTGAGGATATGAGAGACATATTGGATAGGCAAGACATGTTGCTTGCTAATTTACGTAGCGATCAACCTAGAGAAATTCCTAACGCAAGTAAGCAAGGAAGGCGGGATCATAAAGTGAATTATGCTGGTGAATGGGAAGCGGATAGTGATATTAATGAGGATGCATTGGTAGATGTCGAGTTAGGAAGAATGAGGGATAGAGGAGTTAGACATGAAATGAGGGGTAGAGATCTTGTTGAAAATGCTATTGATAAAAGTATGGGCAATATCAAGATAGCAATTCCTTCATTCAAAGGAGGAGTGATCCGGAAGAATACTTGTAGTGGGAAAAAAAGTAGAGGTGATATTTGATTGCCACAATTACTCAGAGGAAAAGAAGGTAAAGATTCCGGTACTTGAATTTACAGATTATGCATTATTTGGTGGCACAAGTAGTAACATCTAGGATGAGGAGAGGCCTATTAATGCATGGAAAGAATTGAAGGCTATCATGAGGAAGATGTTCGTGTCTAATCATTATTATCCGGAACTTCATTGTCACACCCCATTCATATAGATAACCATACACTAAATTCTATCAAAATCCTCTATTATTATTATTGTTGTTAATTTTTTTTTAATGAAAGCCTCTTTAAAAGTATATTCGAAACCAAAAATCATAAAATCATAGTCCACCACATTTATTCTGACGTTATAAAAATATCTACATGTCGTTTCAAACGTCATACAGGATTCCCAAAATATAATACAATGAATTCCCCAAAATAATATTAAACACAATCCCGTGCTACGTCCATTCATGCCAAAATACTTTACATGACATTAACAATTTAAGTTTATCGATTGCATTGAAAACTAGTCCCATAAATCATACTATTTCTCAAGTCAAGTCAAATCATGAACATCAACGTCATCCAATTGTCGTTTAACTACCTAGCACTTCTTAAAATGTATTTTTCATACCTAGGAGATAATTAATGGACATGGAAAGGTAGAAACTATGCAAACTATCAATATGGACAGAAGATGTTATCGCGTTTTAGTGCCGGCCATGTCTCGTTTCATACATCTTTTCGTACCCTTAATCACATTCAATCTTTCCCAAAATTTACACACATTTATATAACATATATGTGAAGATAACTATCATGAATTCACCACAAGTACAGGTTTTCAGCCTCAAGTTGAGTCCTTTTTATAGCATAATGAACTAGGCAGTTTTCAATGATGGTCTTAGGTTTCCAGTACTTATTATGCCACCATCAGTTTCTGACCCATTAAAAATTATTCTCATACCTATAACCCATATATGAGAACATTCAAAGTGATATACATACGTTCCTTTCAAGGTATAACATCATATTGAAGGTTGTATTACTAAAATCCAGCAACAATAATTTTCTGTCCTTATTGAGTTAGCTTAGGTTCTTGCAACCAGTTACCCCGGTTTTGTCATTATTAAATCAAAAACCCCCAACATGATCTTAATAAAGTATAGAGATTCAATAGGTTATAAAACTCTCAAAAACAATAAAGATATACCTCAAAACAGTGAACAACTTCAGTTGTCCAGAAATTCCAGCTTTCTGTTTTCTAATTCTCTTTGGTTCTCTTGCTTTCTCTTTCACTTGGGTTCATTTGGGGATAAATTGGAGGGATAAAATACCCTAATATGGGGTATTTATAGAGTCCTAAAGGTTTGGGGTCGTGAATCTTGCTTAAGGACTAAGAAACTACCTCATGCAGCCAGATTAACATGTGTTAAGCAAGAAGTGGCTTCATGTTTCATTATTTGGCTTTTTCCTCATCATATTTGGATTCATATGTGACTAGTAAGACATATACCTATCCTATATGAAGTATCAAGGGGCTGGAAGACGTGGTGAAAGCCTTAATGTTGAAGGAATTGGCTGGTAAAATGACAAGTCTTCCAACCATGAGGTGTCCAAACATGAGGTGTTTTCTTGCAGCCATCATTGACTCTTTCTTTTCCATATTTGGATCCTTATATGATTAATAAGATATATGTCTACCCAATATAAGATGATAAGGCTTTATAAGATATGCTAAAAGCCTTAAGGTTGAGGGAATTTGATGTTAATTTGACAAATCATCATATGCTAAGTATGATGTGTCTCCTTCTAGTTACCTTCTGATCTTGTACCAATCCTTGGATGGTTTGTATAAAATTTAGGGATGATAAGTCACATATTTGAAGTATTAAAGAGGTGGTAGATGTTGCTAATGCTTAAGGAAGAAGGAATCTATCATTACAAGGATAAATCAACAAGTATGAGATGACTAAGTATGAGATTGCCTCTTGGAGTTACAATCTGATTTTGTACAAATCATTGCAGGTAAAAAACAAGTATACTTAGCTTATTTTAATGTGTTTACAATCCAATTTACTTGCCCTAAGATCTGAAAATATTTTATAGCATTACTATCAGAGGATATTTATTTATTTAGTTTCCATTTATAACCCGTATATAATCTAGGATTTCTTTGATTGTATAACACAAAATCTTTCCTTTTATATTGTTGTAACATTCTATAAATTGAAGGCAATACATACGAGAAAATTATTCAGCAAAATTGGCATGGTATCAGAGCCCTAAAATTACTTATCGAGCGTGTTGTTTAGGGTTTCAGAAATTTGGTCATAATGCTCATCGCAGTCGAGGGTCGTCGCTCCAGTCGGCATCTCCTTCGTGTTTTCGGAGTTTCTCTTCGTGTTATCGGCGTTTCTCTTCGTGTTCTTCAGCGTCGGCATCTCCAATCGGCATCGTCTGAGTTTTCTCTTTGTGTTGTTCAGCGTTGCCATCTCCAGTCGCCATCATCTGAGTCATTCTTGGTTAAAAACCTTCATAGTCAGGTGTGCATAAGTTTGGTTTCGGTCTACCTTCTTCTTCTTCACATCGCCGGTCGGGACTGTCTCTCCCTCTTGTCGTTCGATCTGTGTCATCTCATTTGGTGAGGTATTTGTCATTGGGTTGGGTTGTTGAATTTAATTGTGTTGGGATTATTTGTGTTGGGCCGTTAATTTCATCGGTGTTGGGCTTTAAATTGTATTGGGCTATTGATTTAATATTTGTTGGGATTGGACAATTTAACTTCATAATTGTCTCTTTGTTGGGCTACTTTGTTGGGCTTGGGCAGCATTTGGTTGGTTAGTTGTGATTAATTATTTTGGTGGGATATATACTATTTTCATCATGTCAATTGAGAAAATCGACTCCATTTGTATTCGTTTTAATGGGAAGAACTACTCGTCATGAGCATTTCATTTTCAGTTGTTGATTGAAGGGAAAGGAGATCTGTGGGGCCATATTGGTGGAAGCATTCCGCCTCCTGATCAAGAGACGGAACACGAGAAGTATCTTACCTGAAAAACCAAGGATTCCCGAATTATGGCCTGGATTATCGGTACTGTTGAGGGAAATATTGTTCTTAATTTCAGGCCCTATAAATCAGCTCGTTCTATGTGGGAATACTTGAAGAAAGTCTATACTCAAATAACAATGCTCGGCGCCTTCAGTTGGAGTTTGATTTGGCAAATTTTTCGCAAAAATCTCGCTACATTGACGAATATTACTTTGGCTTTTGTAATCTTTAGGCTGACTATACAGATATCATTTATGCTTCGATTTCACCAGAAAGTTTGGAGGCTGTACAAGCTGTCCACGACGTCACCAAGAGGGATCAATTTCTTATGAAATTGAGAACTGAGTTTGAATCTGTCAGGTCTAACCTTATGAATCGCGAGTCTATTCCTACACTGGATAATTGTTTGGGTGAATTACTGAGGGAGGAACAACGTCTTATCACTCGTAACTCTTTGGAACATCAGACTTCCGCAGCACCGATTCCTGTTGCATATGTGGCTCAAGGAAAGTACAAACCTTGGGATATGTCTAGTGTGCATTTTTACAGCTGTAAGGGGTTTGGTCACATGGCTCTTCAGTGTCCACGAAAAGTTTGCAATTATTGCAAAAAATCTGGCCATGTCATTAAAGAGTGTCCTACTCGTCCTCCCCGCAAGATTGGAACAAGTTATGTTGCTGCTGCCACTTTATCCTCAGGGTCTGCTTCGTTATCTGTGCCCACTCGAGCCCCAGCCTCTCCTAGTTCCTCTCACCCTCCCATCACTCCTGAGATGATTCAACAAATGGTTGTCTCTGCTTTGTCTGCCTTAGGTGTCTCAGGTAATTCTCACCCTACTCGTTCTTCTTGGTTATTGGACTCATGTGCTTCTAACCATATGACTTGTGATCCTAAATTGCTTAGTAATCTTAGACCATATAATGGACCTCTCAAGATACACACTGCTGATGGTAATACACTTCCTATCTCAGTTGTAGGCGATATATCACTGAATTTGCCTAATGTTTTAGTGTCTCCAAGTTTATCCACTAATCTTCTATCTGTTGGCCAACTTGTTGATAAAGATTGCACTGTTTCTTTTTCTGCTTCTGGTTGTCATGTGCAGGATCAGGTATCCGGGATGACGATCATGAAGGGGCCTAAGGAGGGGCGTCTCTTTCCTATTTCACCGAAGCCTGTTTCATCTTTTCCCATTTTTTTGTAATTCTGCTCATATCTTTGATTGACATAAGAAATTGGGACATCCCAATTCTAATGTGTTACAACAATTGTTCAATTCTGGTTTACTTGGTAATAAAAATTCTGCTTCGGTTTTATCTGCCTCCCTTGATTGTACTTCTTGTAAACTTGCTAAAAGTAAAGTTTTGCCATTTCCATCTCAGGGCTCTCGTGTTTTGCATATTTTCGATATTGTTCATAGTGATGTATGGGGTATTGCACCTGTAGTGTCTCATGCTCATTATAAATACTTTGTTACGTTTATAGATGATTATAGTCGATTCACATGGGGTTTATTTTCTTCATGCCAAGAGTGAAGTGTTTTCTGTTTTTCAGACTTTTCTTGCTTTTATTGAAAATCAATTTTCCTCCTCAATTACAATTTTTCGATCTAATTCTGGGGGAGAATATATGTCCAATGCATTTCAATCTTTTTTACAAGCCAAATGTATTATCTCTCAGGGATCTTGTCCTTCTACTCCTCAACAGAACGGGGTTCCAGATTGCAAAAATCGTCACCTTCTTGATATGGTTTGAGCCCTGCTGATTGACTCTTCTGTTCCATCTCGTTTTTGGTGTGAAGAATTATCTACCACTGCGCATCTCATCAATCGATTACCTTCTCCCACTCTTAATAATGTTTCTCCGTTTTATAAGCTTTTTGGTCACCATCCCACATATTCCCATCTGCGTCCCTTTGGCTGTGTGTGTTTTGTTCACTTACAATCTCATGAAAGGACAAAACTCACTCCTCAATCTGTCAAGTGTGCTTTTTTAGGATATGGTGGCACTCGGA
This sequence comes from Fraxinus americana, assembly GCA_035079005.1. Classification (NCBI taxonomy): domain Eukaryota; kingdom Viridiplantae; phylum Streptophyta; class Magnoliopsida; order Lamiales; family Oleaceae; genus Fraxinus; species Fraxinus americana. The sequence continues at coordinate 33,523,246 of CM068706.1, read as the reverse complement.
AAGGGTATCTCTGTTATGACCCTACAACACAACGAATCCGTATTTCTCGTAATGTTATTTTCTTTGAAAAGCAATCCTTCTTTACATCTGCAGCTGAGGTTTCTCCCATGTTTTCTGTCTTACCTGATTTTCTAGCAGAATTCTCTCAGTACAAGCCAGGGTGTGTTTATACTTGCAGGGATGTTGCGTCTATCGCTGGTTTCACACTTCCCTCCCCTACGACTACCCTCCCAGGCCTCCCTGATCCTCCACCAATGACATCAGATCCTTCATCGGATGATCTGCCACCTCTTGTCCCTCATCGTCGTACTGTATTTGTTTCCCGACCACTTGATAGGTATGGTTTTTCCTCCCATAGTTCTATGTCTGCTACACTTGCTTCGATTTCCATTCCTTCCTCTTACAGACAGGCTATGGAGCAAGAGTGTTGGCAACAGGCGATGAACGCAGAACTTGAGGCTCTTGAGGCAAATCAGACTTGGGATGTTGCCCTGTCCATCGACTGTGAAACCCATTAGGAGTAAATGGGTATATTCTGTCAAACTTCGTTCTGATGGTTCTCTTGAGCGCTATAAGGCTCGACTTGTTGCTTTGGGTAACCGTCAAGAGTATGGGATCGACTATGATGAAACCTTTGCTCCGGTAGCTAAAATGACCACTGTACGTCTTCTATTATCACTTGCCGCTTCCCAGTCATGGTCTTTACATCAAATGGATGTGAAGAACGCGTTCCTCCATGGTGACCTCAAGGAGGATATCTATATGAAACTTCCATCCGGTATGCCAATTCCTTCATCAGATTTTGTTTGTAAACTCAAGCGCTCTTTATATGGTCTTAAGCAGGCTCCTAGAGCATGGTTTGACAAGTTCCGTCGCACCCTTTTGGATTTTTCCTTTACTCGGAGTCAGTATGATGCATCACTGTTTCTTCACAAGAGTAAAGATGGGATCGTTTGTTTGTTAGTCTATGTGGATGATATTATTATTTCTGGATATGATCACATTCTTATTCCAAAGCTTCAACAACATCTTCACTCGGTTTTTCATATGAAAGATCTGGGTCATCTCACTTACTTCCTTGGATTGGAAGTCCATACAGCACCGCACGGTATTTTCTTGAATCAACATAAATATATTCAAGACTTGATTGGATTGGCTCATTTATCTGAAGCCTCGTCCGTTGATACTCCGTTGGAGCTTAATGTTAAATATCGTAAGGATGAAGGAGAAATTCTTTCGGACCCTACTCTCTATCGAAGGTTGGTGGGCAGTCTTATCTATCTCACTATCATACGTCCTGATATTTCCTTCGCTGTTCATACTGTCAGCAAATTTATGGATGCTTCTCGTCATCTGCATTTAGGGGCTGTTCGTCGTATTATTCGGTACCTCCTTGGGACTCCTCATTGTGGTTTGTTTTTTCCTCGGGGGACATCCCTTAAACTCACCGCTTATAGTGATGCTGATTGGGCTGGCTGTCCTGATTTTCGTCGATCTACCACTGGTTGGTGTATTTTTCTAGGTGATGCTCTCATTTCTTGGAAATGTAAGAAGCAGGACTGTGTTTCTAAGTCTTCCACTGAGGCTGATATCGTGCTATGTCCGCTGTTTGTTCTGAGGTTGTATGGTTGCGGGGTCTTCTTGCCGAACTTGGTGTTTCTCAGTCTTGGCCTACACCTTTCCATGGTGACAATACTAGTGCTATTCAGATTGCGGCAAATCCTGTGTATCATGAACGCACCAAACATATTGAAGTAGATTGTCATTACATCTGAAATGCCTATGATTCCAATGTCATTGTTCTTCCCCATGTCTCCAGTGCTCAATAGGCTGTCGATATCTTCACTAAATCTTTGACTCGCCATCGTCATAACTTTCTTGTCAGCAAATTAATGCTCGTGGACTCACCAACATCAATTTGACCGGGGGTATCAGAGGATATTTATTTATTTAGTTTCCATTTATAACCCGCATATAATCTGGGATTTCTTTGATTGTATAACATAAAATCTTTCCTTTTATATTGTTGTAACATTCTATAGATTGAAGGCGATACATACGAGAAAATTATTCAGCAAAATTGGCAATTACTTCCTCAACCGTTCATTTAATTACTTACCCAATTGATACCCGATTATCGGCCGATTTCAACAATTCGCACCTCAACATTTATAACATCATATAAAACCCATATTACTATGTAGTGATCATGTTACTTCATACTTCATGTCCTAAATATGTCATTTACTCATTTAGATTTTATGTGACCTTGATCAACCGAATGGAAAGCTATAACCATTATCGATACTAATTCCGCCCTTTCAAGGTTCCAATTGCGTAACAAGTCAATCTTCCACATCTAGATTAACCTAGCTTCTCTATCATCGCTCAATGTAGAATTTATTACCTAGGCTGGGGAGTCGATGGCTAACACCATATAAAGATCGTATGCTCTCAATAATCACATATACCATTTTTAAAAGAAACAATTAAAGGAATGGATGCAAATGACATTGTAAATAGCATGCATGAATCATATTTGCCAAATATGTAACGTAAAGTTCGGGGTATTACATCCTTCCCTCCTTATAAAATTTCGTCCTCGAAATTTGCTTACCAAAAAGTTCAGGATATTTAGACCGCATTTCATTTTCTCTTTCCCAAGGTGAATTCACAACCCTCTGGGAATCGGACATCAAATGCTTCAAGTGATTGGGGTCAGGACATATTGTTTCTCAATATCCACACAAATGGCGATGATCTTGGGCGACAATGGAAAATTGGTGAGTGATAGTGATGGTGAAAATGATGACATGCCAGAATAGGAAGATGGTAGCAATGGTGAGGAAGTAGAGTATATAATGGGAGAGCTATTGGTTATACGACAAGCTCTTAGAGCTCAAATCAAAGTACATGACTTGGAGCAACAAAGGAAGAACATATTTCATACGAGATGCCACATCAACAATAAGGTATGTAATATGATTATTGATGGGGTAGTTGTACCAATGGGGCTAACATAACATTTGTTAAAAAATTGGGATTAACTATGCTAAAACATCATAGACCTTACAAATTATAACAGTTGAATAAATGTAGAGAGGTTAAGGTGAATAGTAAAGTGTAGGTGAGTTTCTCAATTATGAGATATTACGATGAAATGAGGTAATTAATAGGACTATGATACAGTTAATAAAAACTTTAAGAGTTGGGATGAGTTTTTACAATTCATAGAATTTATATATAATATGGTCACACATTCTACTACTTCTTACTTACCTTCTATGATTATATATAGTTTCAATCCACTAACAATTTTAGATTTAATTCATTTACCTGTGAATGAAATGAATAGCTTAGATAGAAAGAAGAATGCCAACTTGGTGAAATCACTCCATAAAAAGGTAAGGTTGCAAATTGAGAAGAAAAATGAGCATTATGCTTCTCAAGCAAACAAGGGACGAAAGCGCGTTACATTTGAATTGCGAGATTGGGTTTGGGTGCACTTGAGGAAAGAGCATTTTTCAGAACAAAGAAAGTCGAAGTTGTAGCCACGAGGAGATGGTCTATTCCAAGTCCTTGAAAAGATCAATGCCAATGCCTACAAATTAGATCTTCCAGGTGAGCAAAATGCTTCGGCTACTTTTAACGTCTCTAATCTTTCTCTCTTTGATGCAGGTACAGATTCGAGGTCGAATCTTTTCAAAAAGGGAGGGAATGATGTGATACATGGCATACGACTACATGCCCCTTTATCAAAACTAAAGAAAAGGATTTCAATTGGTTTATGCGACCGCATAGATTTACACTATGAGGCCGCATAGTACATTATGGTAGCAAATTTTTCAAATTTCGCGCAATCTTCTATTTAAGTTAAAACTCTATTTTGTGATATCTTTTGTTATTCTTTTTGGCTTAATTCCATTTCTAGCTAGGTTTTATGGGTTCTATATAAATAGGACTCGTTATATTTATTGTAAAAAAACACGCAATTTATTAAGAGATTAATTAAAATGCATATTGCTTTCTTTTTGTTCTTCATCAAACTAATTGTGAAATTATCAAGAATATTTTTTGTAGCGTTCAAACAAAATCGAGTAAAATTCTTGAATCTCATAATCACTGGGTCAATATATTGTCATCGATTGTTTTGATTCCTTGATTCACTATTTTTTAATCAAGTTTAAAACGTTAATTTCTTGGATTTTTTGGGTTGAATCTATCTTGTGTGGGTTTCATAACTACCATTGCTACATGGGTTCGCATCAGTTATCCAATCAAACTATCTTTAATTTGATAGTCAAAACATGGACCAACAATGCTTTCAAAGTGTAATTGAAGAAAGCTAAGCATCTTGATGTTCAAGAATTGCAACTTCTTCGAGTGTAGGCAGCTTATCAATCTTGTGATATTTCATGGGATAGTGCTTCATTTCATTTCAAACAATAAAGCCATCTCTTCACCTCATTTATCAAGTAATTTTGAAATGAATAAACACCAAATAACTTAACTATTTGGAATCCAAGGTACTTAACTATTTATCAAGTAATTTTGATTTTGATTATCTTATTACTCGTGGTGATAATTCAAACAAATTTGGTACCCAAGGTAACCCTACAGATAAGTAGTGCTTGGATTCAATCGGCAGTTGCTGAGTTTGCCCTAATTGGATTTTGTGGAAGATGTGGAGTAATTTGGTGGAGTGTGTCTTTTTGCAGAATTTTGTTGGAGTTGAAGAGATAAGTTTTATTCCATGCATTGAAATTCATCTACGGGTGGAGAATTTTTTAAGCTTCGTTCATTGTAGTAGAATTCGTGTTAAATTGGAGATTTGTTAGAATTTCGATATCCCTAAACAAAATTCTAACAAATCTATTTCCGAGGTATATTTGGAATTAGTTGTTTGTATTGGAGAAATCTTGAAGAAATAAAAGACAAACATGGATAAGGTTTCTCGATTTTCACAGTTTTTCTATCATATTTCAACTCAAATACTCTGTTATTGGTTTTAACTATTCTAATAAGATTTCACCTTATGATAGACTCTTGATTGTATTAATTTTCCTAGTAAGTTAGGGATTATTATATTACACATATTTATTTGATCAACTTATAGAGTGATTCAGGGTCAGATTAATAGAGAGAAACTCGCAGATAAAGAGATAAGAAGAGATCTTGTGGGATTTAGCATAAAATATTGTACCTTCTTACTTTTGATATAGTAAATTCTCAGCATCTGCCCTTGGCTTTTCCGTCTTAGCTTATGATGTAAATATTGTATTATTGTGATTGTTACTTTCATATTGTCAATTATCTTGTCTTTAATATTAATAACAATTGGCTCAATTTCTAACAAGTAATATCAAAGTTAAGGACTGGCAGTTCATGAACTAGCCAGTTTGGTTTCATATTAGAGTGTTGTTTGATCAACTCAAAACAAGATTTGATTGTTTCGGGATAACAACTATTAAATTTGAAATTTCGCTTTTGGATTGCAACACCAGATTTTTGTTTGAACACTGGAAGAGAATCAATGTAATGATCAAGTTGTGATAAAGGGACGGAGAAGGTTGCAGTTATATGTTCTGGAAGGTTCGACGATCACATTTGATGCAGAGTCACTAAATTAAAGAAAATAGATATTATATCCAGGAAAGGTTTGGTGGTTCATTGAGGATGATTTGGTTGCTTATGGTTTGATAAGCATTGACTCAGACAGAGTTGGTTGTGATTGGGTTGCTCGTGGTGATAATTTGAGCAAATTCGGTACCCAATGTAATCTTGCAAATAAGCAGTGTTTGGATTCAGTTGGCAGTTGTTGCGATGGAATAATTTGGTAGAGTGTTTTGTCTGGAGAATTTTGTTGGAGTTGAAGAGTTATATTTTATTCATTGCAGTGGAATTCGTCTCCAGCTAAAATTTTTTTGAAACTTCGTTCATTGCAGCGAATTAGTGTCAAGGTGGAGATTTGTTAGAATTTTGGAGTGACCCGAATTCTATTTTGGAGGTATATTGAAGTTGATTGTTTGTGTTGGAGAAGTCCAGAAGAAATAAAAGATGACAAGAATAAAGTTTCTCGATTTTGGCTATTTTTCTCTCTTATTTCAACTCAAATACTCAGTTATTGGTTTTATCTATTGTAATAGAACTTTACCTTGTTAATGACTCTTGATTGTATTAATTCTCCAAATATATTAGGAATTCTTGTATTATAATATGTGGTGTATGACACATTTATTTAATCGAATCATAGTGATTCAGGTGATCCAAATTGATAGAGGGAGACTCACGGATAGAGCGATCAAGAGAGAGTTTTGTAAAATTCAGTATAACATAATGTAACTCCTTACTTTTGATATAGTGAATTCTCTGTCTTTATCGTGGTTTTTTTCATCTTGAATTTTCACTTAAATCTTACATTCTTGTGATTGTTATTTTCATCTTGTCCATTATCGTCTTTAATATTCATAACAATTGACTCAATTTCTAACGAGAGTTATTTTCCCTTTAGTGAAAACGTGGGTAGTAGCTTTGAGAGGTTCGTTGTTCATTTTTTACTAGAGCTATCTCGATATCTACCCTAGATTGTGGCAGTGAATTTGAAATGTGGTCAATTTGAAAGACTTTGTAAAAGTAGGCATTTCTTTAGATGCATTTACCGAAGGGTAATTGACGCAAAAAGTCCCTACCTTTGATGGTTTTTGTGGAAAATGTCCTTACCTTTCATTTTTTGGTACAAAATGTCCCTACCTTTCACATTTTTTTGTGCTGAACGTCATTTTCACCAATTTTTAACATAAAATGACCAATATACCCCGCTATATAAATAATACAAAAAAGAAAAGAAAAATAAAGAATGAATTGCAATATGCTCCTAAACTTTTTTTAAAATGCAAATTAGTCCAAAACTTGTGAAAATATTAAAAATAACAAAAACACACTCTCTCTTCTCCTCCACCTCCCTCCACCACCTCCACCGTCTGATGACCACATCTATTCTTCTCAAGCACCATAACCTCCGGACATTGGTACCAACACAATCTCCTCAACACCATCTACAATTCCATCCCAAGAATTCCCCATATCATCCAATAATCCGGTAGAAACCATCAAGCAAAATCAGCTACTCGAAAAATGGACAAATTGCAAGAAGTCGACCCAGACGACCTCAGCCATGTGGGCAATTCATCCAAAACACTTATCCAACAGGTTCAATTTGAAACTGAAAATAACGCAGTCGTGACTATCGCGCCGTGTATTGAACTTGGCTAATTTCGGCGTCGTCCCTTTGACCCATGGCCGTGAACCACTCCATTCAATTTCCTCTCATCATGGCGAAGCTATTCCACCCATGGATCTTCCACAATTTTGCCCGGATTCGTTAGAACTTCAGGTCGAAATCCAATTACAATTTTTGGATCATAGTATTTCTCCCACTAATTGAACGGTTTCAGGTCGAAATTGACCTAGACCCACGGTTGGGCTAGTGTACCTGGTGAAGAGGGACCTGGTGAAGAGGGACCTAGCCCATGGGTATTCCGGACAGTGTCGAAATTTGAGAAGTTCGCAGGTTGTGTCGCGACTGGCAAAGAATTTGGCATGAAATTAATTTTTTTTGGTTGATATTTGTTGTAAATTGTTGGCATGGGTGTGGTCGTCTGGTGATAGGCAATTGATAGGAGGCAAGTTCCAATCATGGGGGCGGCAAGAATGTAATTTCTGATGATTTTTATATTTGAGGACAGTGAACTTTCAGCATTAATTCTGACCACTACAATTGATGAAATTGAGAGTGGTTTAGGTAGTAATTGAAGGGGGAATTGGAGGACAGTTGACCGATGTCAACGTCCGACGCTTAGGTGGCCGAAGGCTGCTGGAATTTGGACGTATTTGGGCTGAAAAAGGCCAAAAATGCCACTTTTTTAGACAGATTTGCCTTTTTAAAAAAGTTTAGCAGTAAATTGCAATTTATTATTTATTTATTTTTCTTTTCTATTTTGTTTTATTTATATAGGAGGGTATAATTGTCATTTTATGTTAAAAATTGCTAAAAGGACGTTCAGCGCAAAGAATGTGAAAGGTAAGGACGTTCTGCGCCAAAAAACGAAAGGTATGGACATTTTCTACAAAAAAGTTCAAAGGTAGAGACGTTTTGCGCCAATTACCCTTTATCGAAACTTTTTGTAAAATGATCCTTTTTTATGGTTAAGATTTTCAAGTACACAAGGTTGATACACAAATTTCGCACATAAAGCAATAGCAAACATGACATTAATAATAGGATTATAAAAAATGGCCTAAAGCACGAGACCTAATCTTCAAAAACATGTTTTTTTTAATTATTTTTAAACTTCAAAAATATCTTCCCCTTCGTATATTTGACTTTCAGTTTTATATTAGCGTAAATTGAGTGCATCGAATGTATAATTCACTCATCACCAACTTATTTCATCATTGAAATATTCAAAGTTTTATTATCGTGAAGAGTTCAAGTTCCACTCAAAACTTGAGATTTTTTTCTTCGAATTCTTCTATATATTTTTATTATTGAATTGAGATGAATGGACTAGGAAATTGATGGGCTTGAGTTGTACTTTGATTGTATGGGTCTCGATCGTTATTTATTATGTGTTACTAACATCTCTTATGATCTTTTTGTATGAAAAAATGGAACCAAGATAATAGATCCCTTCAAATGAGGAGATAGGAAAAAAGTTAAAAAAAAAAAAAACCCCCCACTTCGCCACTTTCATGTTCTAACACTTATCTAGCAAGTCTCGGCTTCCTCTCTTTTATTTGATTTCTATATTTTGGACTTTGTGGTGTTATATTGAGGATAATATAAAAAATAAATTTGAGGGAGAAAATAGTAGGTTTTCTTATATCCTGATCCATATATTGCACGATAGAGTTTTGTTTATTGTATTTCTCATATTTGATCTAGTTCTTCTCCATTTAGATATAAAATAAAAATAAAAATAAATAAAATTTTATTGCTTTATTTTTGCATGATTGTGTGTGAGAGCTTAGCTCGAATAATGTGATTTATATGTGATGATGATATTATGTCTATCTATGATCATAATTTGAATCGATTCTTGTCAACGGTTGAATTTTCAATTATTGCATGAATACCATTATTTTATAAATTTAATTATTTTCAATTTTTAAGGACCGACAGAACAGTCGTTGAAGCGACAGTCAGAATGATCGCCGGAACAGTCACTAGAGCGACCGCAAGAGTGATTTCCGAAATAGTCCCCGAAAAGACCTCTGGAGCCGATGGCTATCTCCGGTGGAGAGGTAGAGGGAAGGTAGTGTAGTAGGGTGATAGGATGGGGAAGATAAGGTGCCATTGGTAGAAGTAATTAATGTATATTATACTGTATTTTAATATTTAATAAATTTATTAACCACTTGAATTTTGAAATATTTTAATGAGTTTATTATTTATGAAATGTGATCTTTAAAATTAGGAGTTATGTATTGTTCCCTTAAAAAAAAAGGAAAAATTTTGGATTTGCATTTAATATTATTTTATTGAAAAATGTGTAGTTGAGAAGAAGAGAAAAAAATGTATTTTTAAAAAATGGGGATCAAACAAGAGTCAACACAAAATTCTTTAATTCTCACTCATTTTCAAGTGCACATTCACATAATAAAATATTATGTATATATATTTAAAATTTTTCTATTTTTTAACTATACATTTTCAGAAAATCACTATTTAAAATATCAATTTCTTTTTTAAAATAATAGCCATCAAATAGAGGCTTGTTAGCCCCTGTTTGAGGCACATTCTCATTTTCAACCACAAATTTTTAAATAAAATAATATTTTTAATCACATCAATGACTTTTCCTTCTTTTTCAACCACATATTCACCATCACATCACAAAAAATGCATTCTTTACATTTTAATGTGTATCAAACACACTCTTAATGTGGCTACTTTCTTAATGTGTATCAATTTTTTACTCACATGGGGCCCACCCCCATGTAAGTAAAATTCAAAATTATGTAGAAAATTTATGAACTCACAGCATTTTTGATCCACCAAACCCTCCAGAGCCGCACCAAAAGAAGGCATCTATAAGCTGCTTCGCTTGCTGCACCAGAAAGACTCAACCTCATCTTCGTCCATCGCGTTTATCCAACTGCACCAAAGAAATCATCTAAGGCGATAGGTCCCATCTTCTCTAGCAGAATTTGTCGAAGGTGTTTATTCTTAGTTGATTTACTCATCACCCAATTTCTTAACGAACTCTTTGGATCTCTCTCTGTCTGTTCAGAAAAAACCCAAGTTCGTATTGTATTTTTAGCTGCATGGATTTTGCTTATGTGCATTTTTTTATTTAACCAGGAATTTAGTGCAAAGCTTTCGGACTTTGGCTTGGCAAAATCTGGTCCTAAAGGATAATTTTGCGGTATAAACGTCAAGAGTTGGCTCTACAGATATCCTCTCTTGCATAACTGGTTCTGATTGGAGATGTAGTTACTAGGCGTTGCCTTTTTGTTCTAAAATGCCCGTCGACTAGTCTGGCCACCAATGGTGAAACCATAAAAATGGAGATGCAGAAGGTGTTGGCATAAATTGTATATTTGAATATATCGATGGATGTCATCTACAGCACATTCTTCCAATATTAAAAGTTTCTAATGTCTTATCTTTCAGAAAGATTGGCTTTTTATCCTCATTTAATATTGTGAGAACTTTGTAAAATCTATTTTGATATGAGAACTAAAGTCTAAAGGTTCCAATTATTTTACAAAGAATTACTGAATGCGTACTTTTCATGGTAAACACATGGTTTTTGGAAAAATATTGAACATGATACCATTTTTCTTAAAGCTACATTTGGCAAATATGGCTCATAAATATGATAGCTGAAATCGGATATAGGTTGACAAGGATACGATCAAATATCCATCTTAACTGTACAGGCCAGGATCATTGCTATCAATATTTCTGTAACGCCCCAAGTTTTAATTATATTTTCATATGGGCTAATATATATATATATATATATATATATATATATATATATACAGAAATGATCTAATGAGCACCGGTGCTCGTCTTATCCTAAGCACCAATGAGTTGGCATATTAATTCATTGGTGGATAAAGATTTTGTGAGTTCCAATCCACCAATGAATTAATGTGCCAACTCAATGGTGTTTAGGATAAGATGAGCACCGGTGCTCATTAGATCATTTCTGTATATATATATATATATATATATATATATATATATATATATTATACTCATTTTGTAGCTTGTGCTAAATAACATAAATTGGCTCAATAAGAAATAATTTTGGACTAGTCATATTCGAGTTATTTTGATAGAAAGAAAAGTATCCTAAAACCTATATTTTATTTTTTAAAAAATATTTACATATATAAAAATCAAATGAAATGTCACACCTAGGCCCGTAAATGGATCGGATCTACCTATATCCCATCCAATCCGATAAGATAATTCAATGGATATTTGATTGTTAAATCGATATTCGATTTGCTATATTATCAGATATCCGATCCGAAATTAATACAAATTAGAGAAAAAAAATCAATGTTGAAAACATTTTGAACTAACTTAAGGCCCACCTATTTTTACTAGTAAGTCCAATAGTGACTTCTACCATTATGATATTCAATTTTAAAGGAGATATCATCTTCTAATTTTATATTAACATTCGATGTGGGATATGGTAAAATTAAATTTCAATTTTAAATATATATATTTTATTTCATTATTTCAATTAACAAATCAAATTATTTATTACATATTAATTATTAGTTTTTGAAATTGTAAAATAAATTACAATAAGAAATTTAATTAAGAAAAATATAAATATTCATTTACTTTAAATTAGTAAACTAAAATTAAAAAAATCTATTATTTTTATAATATTTTACATTTATGTGTATACTTATTTATTCAATTTGACAACCGGTTAGATACCGATTTGACACTGGTTTGACTTTTTGACCCTCGACCCTCTTCATTTTCCCATTCAATGCCCGGGTCGATTTTTAAAGCATTGGTTGAAATCAACGTTTTTTTTTTCAAATTTTCCAATTCTTAAACAGATTTAATAATTATAAACTTTTCAACTTTTTTATGTTTTGAATTTGATTATTTTTTTTATTTTTTTATTATAAATTTATTTATTTTCTCATTTATTTATTTTAGTAACAAATAATATGTCATAAAAATATTTTACCAACTCAATTATTTATAACAAATCGGATCGGATTGTTATCGGATCGAATTGGATTGACCTATATCCATATTTGGTCCATTTAGCTAACGGATTATCGAATTCGGATCTTGATCGAGTTATCGGATTAAGACTCTAAATCCATCTCCCATTAGTTTCATCGGATTCGGATCAAAATCCAATCTATTGACAGTCCAGTCACACCTCTTGGAATTTGAGGGAAAAAAAAACATAAAATAATATTATAAATTAATAAAAAAATTCATGTCAGGTACTTTTTCTTGGAATTTGAAATGAAAATTGTAATTTAAAAGATAAAAAGCGTAAATCATTCATTTAGGCAATTAATAATGAATTGTTTATTTTGAATTCCACACCTACCTACCTATTTTTTGATAAAAGACATTCCATAAAAGGCGCAAAAAACGCGGTTACAAGGAGGAGAACCTCCAAACACAGACTCTCGAAAGAGAGAAAAAGTGCCACACGGCCAAAGGAATGACCACTAAAAATAGACATGAACGAAAACAAATACACGACTCAAGGCAGACGACCCAAATACACCTACCTACCTATTGATTGAAGTAAATGACCAATTTAATTTTCTAACTCCTGTACGTTTTGGAGTTGATTGACGTTTTAGGATATGTTATCATTCAAGTGGATTTGTGCGTATATATAGGCCTTGTATGGGAGGGATTAAAATCGGATTAAAATTGAAAATATAGCCGTTATTGTTGACTTTTATTAAACGAGTGGGACTCAATAACGGCCATATTTTCAATTTTAATTGGCTTTTAATCCCTCCCGAACGGGGCCATAATATTTGTGTGAAGTTGTTTTCTCCTCTTTACCATGCAGAAAGTGATTTCATTTTTTTAACACACACACATGTTGAAAAGAAATATTATTTATTTCACTAAACACAATCAAAATTTCACAAGTTGATTTCCATCCTCTTACAAACATTTTGCCCTTTATTTTTTATTATTTTATCAAGGAATATTTTGAGAATTTGTGATATCAACTAAGGTAAGAATACTTTGTCCATGTGGTAAATTCTTATGTCTTGATGTTTATATAAATTTTGGCATGAAATAGTATAAGGCATCCGATCGATTTCTATGTTATATCCTTCGAGATAGACCCTTTGGTCAAATAAGTAAATCCTACGAGATATAGGTGTTGACCCATGATTCAATATATTTTCACTTGTTTTGATTATAAAAAATAATACACTTATGTCTATAACAAATCTCGTTCCTTGAGTTTTTCATGAATAAATATTCTTAAGCAATCAAATGCTCAAATCGTCATCCGTTGAAAAACAAACAATTAAAAGAGACTCGAAGAGATCAAGAACCTTGAAAAATTAGAGTTTTAGAAATTACTTCGATTTATATGTAAATGTATAACTAATCGATTTTAGCAAATGCATAAAGCTCAAATCATTTCTCATAAATTCATCACTTGCATAAAAATGTTTTTGATATAAAAATTATTTTCGAAAAATGAATATTTTGATATATAAACAAATTCCAAAACTTATATACTTCGGTCAACCGAAATACACACCGGGAAACCGAAAAAGGTTGCTTACCGTATTTACAGACCTCTTACCGTATTTACATAAATTATCGAATTTTGCATCTCACCAGATTTAACACTTCAGCAGACTGAAGTATAAACCCGTCGATCGATCTGCTTGACCGAAGTGTCAACCGAAACTCCAATGGTTTGAATTTTACAACGACTATATTCACACTTCGGTAAATCGAAATTGCTCAACTGAAAGTGACTGATTCTCAATCTTTTGGTCTAAAAATAACCATCTCTTTTACATTAAATTTCACCAACATACAAGAGATTTTTAGATAGCTTATATTGAAAATCACTGAGTTTACTTGATTGTACATTCTACTTCATTTATTATAAAGAGTTTCTTGATCAATCAAACATATTTCATCTAATTTATCAAAAACTCTATTTTACAAAGAATTTTTCACAGTCTCATCTATTCTTCATCCTTGGTAGAAGTTTTTATTTGCCAACACTTTGATTTAAGTGTAAATCTCTCTTCATACTTAACTTGCATTATTTATTAAGAGAGATCATTGGTTTGAAAACTTTGATATAAAAATATAAATTATTTCATTATCAATTAATCATCAAATTTTTCATCATAAATACTCGACCTTTATTATTAGCTGTCTATTGAAGTGTATCCTAACTCTCTAAATACTTGATTTGATTATATCATTTGTTAAGAGAGTTCTTTCAATTGTAAAACTATCATTTATACTTTATTGATTTCGAGAGCCTTGTGAATCGACTATTGTTAAGGATGTGTGCTCCTTGTTGTAAGTCACCTAAGGATTAGTGCTCCTTGTTGTAAGTACTTAAGGATCGGTACTCCTTGTTTGTAAGTTACCATTATAGTACATTTGGCCTTGCTCGTGACGAATAGCTTGGTAACGGGGACGTAGAACACATTGTATATCGAACCACATTAAATTGGCTTGTTATATTTACATTATTGCACTTTACTTTACATTTGCATTTATATTGTGCTATATCCATACTTGAATTAAGCTATCGAACTTGCATATTTAATTCTAGTATTATACTTTACATTTATATCTTGTGTATTATATTGTTTTAGACTAAGTGTAGAAAAAGTTTCAAAAATCAATTCATCCCACTCTTGATTAGTTATTCTTAGGTTATTAATTGGTATCAGAGCCTAGGTGTACATTTTTATAGATTTTATTATCTCGTGCTATGTCTAATCTTAATATTGAGGGGCATTCTACAAATCGTCATCCTTTGTTTGATGGTGCAGATTATAATTATTGGAAAACTATAATGATGATTTATATTCAATCATTGATTATAATGTTTGGAAGGTTATTGAATTTGGTCCTCATAAGCTTACTAAGGAATTAAAGTTGATGGAAAACCGGATCAAATTATTTCAAAATCTAGAGAAGAATATGATGAGGATGATAAAAGAAAATTGTCCTTAAATGCAAAAGTCAAAAATCTTCTTTATTGTGCTCTAAATATAAATGAATTTAATCATATTAGTACATGTGATTCTGCATATAATATTTGGCATGCATTAGAAATCACACACATGGGTACAAATAAAGTGAAAGAAACTAAGATAAATCTCTTGTTCAAAAACTTTGAAAACTTTTTTATGAAACAAGATGAACTCATTGCTAGCATGATTACTCGATTCACCGATATTGTTAATGGCCTTAAGGGCTTTGATATAAAATTTATTAATGGTGAACTTGTTAGCAAAATTCTTAGGTCTCTCTCGGAAGATCGTGATTCATTGAGAAAGTTGATAGAGAACACAAAACATGTCAACATATATCCTTTGGAAGAGCTCTATGGAGTCTTGATGATCTATGAGTTAAATCATGTCGAAATAAAGGAGAAATCTAGAAAAGCAAAAGATGAAGAAAAGAAGGACTCTCCTAGAAGAAAAATTGCTTTGAAATCATCAAATGATGAAGAAACCTCAAACTCAAACAAGAGTGATGAGGAACTTGATGATCTTGTTCTCCTTGTCAAAAAGTGGAGAAGCTTTCGCAACAACCGTCGATTCCAAAATAAAGAAGACAAAGATGAGGAAAAGAACAAGAAGGTTGTTTGCTGTGATTGTGACAAACCCGGACACAAAAGAACCGAATGTCCCAACAAGAGAAATGTTTTTAAGAAAAAAACTCTACAAGCAACTTGGGATGAAAGTGATGATGAGCAAGAGGAAAATGAAAGTCAAGATGAAGTTGCAAACATGTGCTTCATGGCCATTGAAAATGAGGTAAACACAAATCACACTCCCTCTTATAATGAACTATCTACTTCATATGATGAAATCATTGGACCTTTTGAAAAACTTGCTCTCAAACACTCTTCTCTCAAAAAGCAATATATTTTGTTAAAAAATGAAACCAAAAAGATTTTAAGAAAGAAAAGGATAATCAAATAAAAATTTTCTCTAAAAGAAAAAGTTCTTGATTTAACAAATTCACTCAAGAAAAGAAAAACTTTGAGTTAATGTTTGGGAAACAAAATTTTGTTTTTGATAGAGAATGAATTGGATACAAACTTTCTTTAAAGCAAAAATCTTTTGAAAATATTTTTGTCAAAGCTTCTAACATTACATGTAGTTATTGTAACAAATATGGATATATAGCTTTTAATTGCTTTATCAAAAAGAAATTATACTTCCAAAGAAATAAGTGGGTTCAAGGGTTCACTAGCACTAACTATCAAGAACCCAAAGTTAAATGGGTACCAAGATCTAACATTTGAATATTTTCTTGTAGGTGTCTTCAAGGATAAAAAAGCAATTGGTTCTTGGATAGTGGTTGCTCAAAACACATGACCGGAGACAAAACATTATTATTAAACTTCAAAAAGAAAGATGGGAGTCATGTCACATTTGGAGACAATACCAAAGGAAAAATCAAGGGCATTGGAAATATTGGTAATCATTCATCTCCTTCTATTGAAAACGTTTTGTTAGTAGATAATCTCAAAAACATAATTTATTAAGTATTAGTCAACTATGTGATAAAGGTTATCATATCAAATTCGATTCTTCAAAATGTCTTATTAATGATGCTACATCGAAAGAGGTATTGTTCATAGGAAGGCGAAGTAAAGATGCCTATATCATTAACATTGAATTTAAAAAAGAATTAAAATGTTTGTCAAGTTTTAAAGATGATACCTGGTTATGGCATAAAAGATTAGGCCGTGTTAGTATGGACCTAATTTCAAAAATCTCAAAAAATGGCTTCATGAAAGTTCTACCAAATTTGAACTTTGAAAAGGACAAAATTTGTGATACTTGTCAATTTGGAAAACAAACAAAAAGCTCTTTCAAAACCAAACAATTCTTTTCAACCACAAAACCTTTACAACTTCTTCACATTGATCTTTTTGGACCTTCAAAAATCGCAAGTTTAAGAGGCAAGGGCTATGCATTTGTCATTGTTGATGACTTCTCAAGATTCACTTGAATTTTATTTTTGAACTTGAAAAATGAAGTTTTAAAAGTATTTAAGCATTTTTTGTTAAAAAGTTTAAAATGAAAAAGAATATTCTATCACAACTATTACAAGTGATCATGGTGGAGAATTTGATAATATTGCATTTGATGATTTTTGTAAAGAAAATGGATATGAACATAATTTTTCGACTCCTAGAACTCCTCAACAAAATGTTGTAGTGGAAAAAAAGAATCGTATATTACAAGAAATGGCTAGGACCATGTTAAATGAAAACAATTTACCCAAATATTTTTTGACCGAAGCAATTAACACCGCTTGCTAAATTATGAATAGAGTTTTGGTAAGTCGAAAGAATACCAAAACTCCATATGAGTTTTGGAAAAATAGAGTTCCCAATATTAGTTACTTTAAGGACTTTGGTTGCAAATGTTTTTGTTCTCAATACAAAAGAAAATTTGAAAAAATTTGATTCGAAATCCAATATTGGAATCTTCCTTGGATCTTCACCTACTAGCAAAGCCTATCGAATTTTCAACAAAAGAAATTTAGTAGTGGAAGAATCTATGCATGTTGCATTTGATGAAACTAAGATCAAGAGAAAGGTATTGATGTAAGTTTGGAAATTCCTTTTGAGCAAATGAACATTCAAGATCAAAACAAGCAAGATGGTCCTAAAGATTTGAAAGAACAAATTTCTCAACAAGGAGAAGGAGAATCTTCCAAAGATCAAAATGATTTAACACTTCCCATCGAATGGAAATTTGTTCCCTCTCATCCAAAAGAGCTCATAATCGGTGATCCTTCCAAATGTGTAAGTAATAGAAATTCTATCAAAAGCTTTCTAAATAATTACACATTCATTTCTCAAATTGAACCAAAAAATTTCAAAAAAGCCGAATTTGATGAGTTTTGGATTCTAGCAATGCAAGAAGAATAAAATCAATTTGAAAGAAATCATGTTTGGGATTTAGTTGATAGACAAAATAATCAAACCATTATTGGTACAAAATGAATTTTTCGAAATAAACGAGATGGAAATGATATTGTTGTGCGTAACAAGACTAGATAAGTGGCCCAATGTTACAATCAAGAAGAAAGTATAGATTTCGAAGAAATCTTTACACCGGTTGCTAGATTAGAGTCTATTCGCATGCTTCTTGCTTTTACTTGTTATAAAGGTTTTACTCTCTATCAAATGGATGTAAAAAGTTCATTTTTAAACGGTTTCATTCAAGAAGATATTTATGTTGTACAACCTCGTGGTTTCAAAAATCACAAATTTTCGAAAAAAGTGTTTAAACTTAGAAAAACTCTATATGATTGAAACAAGCTCCTAGAGCTTTATAGAGTTTGGTATGAAAGATTGAGTAAATTTCTTATCTCAAATGATTTTCAAATGGAAAATGCGGATACTACACTCTTTATCAAAACCAAAAATGATTACATGATTGTTATATAAATTTACGTTGATGATATTATCTTTGGTGCAACTAATATTTCCCAGTTTTCAAAATGTATGAGTAAGGAATTCGAAATGAGCATGATGGGAGAATTAAAGTTATTTCTTGGACTTCAAATCAAAAAACTAATGAAGGCATCTTCATTAGACAAACAAAATACATCATAGATATGCTCAAGAAATTCGATTTTGAAGACTTGAAACCGATGAATACTCTAATGAGTACATCAATCAAATTGGATAAAGACGAGAACGACACTTCAATTGACATAACAAAATATCGAAGTATGATCGGATCTCTTCTTTACTTAACCGCTAGTAGACTCGATATCATGTTTAGTGTTTCCTTATGTGCTATATTTCAATCCAATCCTAAAAAATCACATCTAAGTGCCTTAAAAAGAATCTTTAGATATTTATGTGGTACTAGAACATTAGGTCTTTGATATCCAAAAGGCACGCACATTGACCTTATTAGCTATTCGGATGCCATTAGACGGGTTGCACGATTGATCGAAAAAGTACAAGCACAACTTGTCACTTCCTAGGCTTTGCCCTTGTGTCATGGTTTAGCAAGAAACAAAATTTTGTTACACTATCAACCGTAGAAGCCGAATACATATCGGCCGCTAGTTGTTGTGCTCAAGTTTTATGGATAAACAAACCCTTATCGATTATTACTTAACATTTGAAAATACTCATATTATATGTGATAATACAAGTGCTATAAATTTGTCAAAAAAATCCCATATTGCACTCTCACACAAAACATATCGAAATTTGACATAATTTTCTTAGAGATCATATGCAGAAAGGTGATATTTATTTGGAATTTATTAGTACCGATAAACAATTGGCCGACATTTTTACCAAACCTCTAACTCTCGATAGATTTTCTTATATTCTTAGAGGCTTAGGTATTATCGATGAATCTGAAATTTGTGGTTAAATTTGTTTAATATGTATAATTGAAACAGAATTACATGTAAAATTCTTGATTTTTCGGTCAGCTGAAATGTACTGCAGCATCTCAAAAAAATTTCTGCAGAACTTCGGTCTACGAAATGATCGACCGAAACTGAAGTTCGATCAATCATATGATTCGACCGAAACGTAAATTTCGGCTTACCAATGATCAACGAAAAATGATTGCAGCTAGCTTTAAATTTTCTGCAGACTTTCGGTCGACCGAAAATCTATTCGATCGACTTAAAACCTCGCTAATCAGCTTCTTTAAAAATCAAATTTCATTTACAAAACACCATTTTAAAACCCTAACTCGCAATTTCATCTCTTTAAATCACTCGCATTTCACTCCTTTCATCAAAATTACTCAAACATTTCAACAAAACTACCACATTCATCAAACTTTTCAATCAAATCTTAAGCTTTTACACTGTTTTTATCAAGAAATTTCCAACATTTGGATTTTTAGTTTCAACACTCGAAAAACTTGATTCTCCTTCAAAAACTCATTGCAAATCTTGTTAAAATATTAACTCTCTTCAAAGATTTGTTACCCATACATCTATAATTTTTCACTCAATTTCTCACCAAAATTTCGAAAAACTAAAAATCTCTCTCACTCTTAGTCGAGAAATATGAACCAACCATGCCTCTGAAGAAGAAATTAAAGAAGGGAGAAGCAAGCTCGTCGAATGTCGAAGTAGACACGCCCATGCCCGACAGTTTCACCGATTGCCCCATCCTAATTTGTAAGTCCATCGATGTCTTCGAATTTTACCTTTAAGATCCCTAATTTAGGATAGAAGAGTACTTTGAGGGCATTGGGTGGAAGAATGTTGTCTCAATCTCGGAAAATGCCTACCCTAGATTGATTCGTGAATTTTATCGGAATCTCACGTTTTATTCACAACATGTCACGTGCACTATCAAAGAAAAACGTATTACACTCAATAAGGCTGCTATTCAGGAAATAATTGGGTCAGAAGAATGCGATAACCATGCCTAAGTCCAAAATTACCCCGTTAGGTTTGAAGGCTGCAACGAACTTGAAGCATGTTGTCATGTCACCAAACGACCATTAACCACCAAAATGACCTTAAATCTAAATCATCTTACCATCCCATGAAAAGTCCTTCATCGTGCAATTGCACATACTATTGTCCCTATGAATGGTCACTTTGAAGAAGTTCATCATCTTGATTTATTTGTTATTGATCACTTCTTGTTGGTCGTCAATTGGACTTCTCATACATTTTCTTGAAACACATTAGCTACGTTTACTCGTCTCCTTATATCTTAGGTTTACCTTATGGCATGCTACTCATTAAAATCTTTCAACACTTCAACGTGCCATTAGACGATGAGCTCATTCTTAAACCAAAACAAACCGATGTCATTAACATTAACACCCTTAAACGCATGAAAATTGTTAAAAGTGACAGGCAATGGGTATGTCACACTGAAGGATTCGACAATGTTTCGGGCCCTACTACTTGGCCATTTATCGAAGAAGAGGCAGAAGAAGAAATGGGTGGTAATGACGGTGAAGATGGTGGTGATGACAATGAAGCGCCGTGAGCAAGACGTAGGCCTACTCCTCCACAAGTTGCACCTACTCCCGGCCAACAAATGTCTAAAGATCAATTCAACATCCTCCAAGGACGAATTGATTCTCTTGCTACTACCGTCACAAGCCGAATGAATGCTCTTGAGCATAGGATAGAGCAACTGAGCTTATCACAGGAGGCCTTCTTTGCTTACATGTACTCAATCTATCCTCGAGGCCTTCCTCCACCAATGGACGATTGAAGTCTCTTCTTGTTTTCACTTATGCACAACTCCTTCTCCAATCCATTATCTAGTTTGATGCACTTTGACCTATGATTTATTTCACTTGTTATGAATTGATTGATTACATTTTACTTATTTATTCTAACTTGCACGTATGCCTTAATTATGGGAAAAGTTTCACCTAAGTCCCCATTCTTTTTTATGATGACAAAAGGGGGAAAAGGAAAATGCAGAATTGGTATCATGAAGTGGTATGAATTATGACATCTTATGAATTGCCATATTGTGACCGTCTAATGTGATTTATTGAATTATGGAATTTCACATTTTTGTTATGCTATGGAAAATAATATAAACACAAACTCGATCCCCATAAATGTGTAAAAGATAGGGGAAATATCTTGTGTATCTCTACAAACAAATCACAAATCGCATATTGTTTGTCATAATAAAAAAGGGGGAAATTGTTGACCTATGATTCAATATATCTTCACTTGTTTTGATTATAAAAAACAATACACTTATGTCTCTAACAAATCTCGTTCCTTGAGTTTTTCATGAATAAATCTTCTTAAACATTCTAATACTCAAATCGTCATCAGTTGAAGAAGAAACAATCAAAAGAGACTCGAAAAGATCAAGAACCTTGAAGAATTAGAGTTTTAGAAGTTGCTTCGATTTATATGTAAACGTATAACTCATCGATTTTAGCAAATGCATAAAGTTCAAACCATTTCTCATAATTTCATCACTTGCATAAAAATGTTTTTGATATAAAAATGATTTTGGAAAAATGAATATTTAGATATAAAACAAATTCTAAAACTTGTATACTTCGGTTAACCGAAATACGCACCGGTCGACCAAACTAGGCTGCTTACCGTATTTAGATAAATTACCGAATTTTGCATCTCACCGGATTTAACACTTTGGTCGACCGAAGTATAAACCGGCTGACCGATCTGCTCGACCGAAGTTTCAACCGAAACTACAACGGTTTGAATTTTACAACTGCTATATTCACACTTTGGTCAATCGAAAGTTGCCGATTCTCAATCTTTTGGTCTATAAATAGCCATCTCTTTTGCAATAAATTTCACCAACCTACAGGGGATTTTTATAGAGTTTATTTATTGAAAATCATTGAGTTTACTTGATTAAATAATTGACATATATAACTTTATGTTAGTGGATCACACGTATTGAAGTAGCATCCCACAAACAAAGTTTGTACGTCCTAATCCCTAAATATCTCCATACAATTGTCGTAAAAAATTCCCCACTAATTGAAATTAAAATTGCGATTAACATGAATTTCGAAATTTCAATTACTGTTTAATAAATTTAGAATCGATTGTCTAAATTTCATATCTCATTTTATTTGATGGTTCTAATGTCAAAGAAGATTAATTGTTTCTAAATAATTCAGATAACATTAAGAGAATTCTTTTTTACTTTTTATTAAATTTCTTCATGTCTTATAAAAATGATACGTTATTCGAGAAAAATTCAGGAATAAGATATTGAGACACCAAGTTTAATTCTTCTTCTATATATTTTGAGAATGAAAATTAAAATATTTTTTTATTTTAAGTGAAAATGAATCCCCACAGAAAAATCGAAAAACCGATTGAACTGAACCGTTTCGGGTTGGTTCGACATAGTTAATTGGTTTCGTTTGGTTTTATTTTAAACAAAATCATAGTGCGTCGGTTCGACCATGGTTTGAAGTCTCAAATCGCTGGTTAACTGATCCAACCCACTTACACATATTTTCATTTTTTTTTTTAAAGTCAAAATCTAAAACTTAATGATAATCTCCTGGAAGTGGAGGTGTCCAAGTTGCATCTTTGAGTAGTTTTGTTGAATAATGTATAAAGACTTTGTTTTATTTAAACACTTTTAAGGAAACATTGATAATATTTTTTGTCCTTTAGAAACATTATCATCTGCTTCGGTTGGTAGACCCTATTTCTTATTTAATTTTTTCTATGTAGCTTGTTTTACTTGTAATAAGTTCGTCTTCTGAAAATGCATGTTGAGTTAATGATTATGGACCTATGGTTATGTATGTTATGTTTTGATTCGTTAATTACAGCTTACATTTGTGAAAATGCACATTGAGTTAATGATTTTTGTTCTTTGAAAATTGAAATTCTAAATCTGCTTTTAGTTGTTATATTTTGTAACTCAAACAAAAAAAATATATAAATGTGAGCCCAAAGCTCGAGACAATTAAAATAAAAAAAATCAATTTGGACAAAAGCTCTGAACGGCTAACCAAACCAAACAGATTTGTTTTGGGTTGGTTTGCTTTAAGAGTTAGATTGGGTCGGTTTGAATTGAAAATTCACCCAACCGACTAATTTGGTTTTGATTTCGAGTTGGGATCGAAATCAACCCGAACCAAATCACGCACAGGACTACAGTCAAGTATAAGCGTTTAACTCAAGAAGTCATTTAATAATTTCATGATGAATTATACATATTATTTTTATATTTTTTTCGCCTCACAAGCGCTGACACCGCTGGCCCGTATTTTTAAAAATATAATAAATTTTTTTAAAAAAAAAAAAGCCTACAATAGCAGGCATTGCAGGCAGCAGGCGCTGCAACCCTAAGACCTGTGACCCTTTTTCTAAAATTTTATTTGTTTATTTTTTTTCGAAAATTGCAATGTATAGTAATGGTAATTTTTTTTTTTTTTTTTTTTTGTTATAAATTGTGGTATTGTGAAGTGAAAAAAATAGCAAACTCCCACAATCTACAAGTTTAAAATCTATATTTTCTCATAATCTCATTCTCATGATTTTTTTCACGAAATGTCAATTTACATAATAGTTGTTTTCCAATAAATTTGGAATATGATAATGATCCAAATATTGGATCTTCTCAACAGCGAAGGAATAAAAAGCACACATCTGATGTTTGGGAAATCTTTACAGTGGATGAACCAGATAAAAGAGCAATATGCACTCTTTGCAAAAAGAGTTATGCATGGGTCAAAGGTCAAGGCACGAGCACATTGCGAAGACACAAAGATAAACACATGAATGAAATAGGGCATTTGGATACTAAATAAGCTCAAATTATTTCTTTTACTAATACTAGTGGAACAGTTACTTTTTCTAATTTTTGTTATTCATAGAATCGAATGAGAGTAGGAATGTCTGAATTTTTGACAGTAAGCGAGATACCTTTCACTTTCGCAAAAGATCGATACTTTGAGGAGTTTATGCAAAAGTATGTTCAACTCCCTTATCGGTCTGTAAGTAGAAATACTGCTCGCTCAGATACCTTGAAATTATTTCATACAATGACTGAAAATTTAAAAACTAGATTTAACAACTTTGATAGAGTTATGTGTTTTACATCTGATTGTTGGTCTGGACGTAATCATAATGGTTATGCATGTGTCACTGCACATTTTACTAATAAAAATTGGTTACTTCACTAAAGAATTATTGATTTTCGCTTACTTGAATATCCACGTAACGGAATAAATTTGTGCGAGAATTTATTACAGGTTTTTAATGAATTTAATGTATTAAGCAAATTATTTAGCATTAGTTTTGAGAATTCTAGTTAGAGATGACAAAAAAATCCGACAAACCTGATACTCGCAGGGCCTCACCCTGAACGAGGGCGGGAAAAACCCGCTTAAATGGGTAACGGGGTGGGGACGGGTAATCGGGTTCGGGCCCCGCCCCGCCCCGTTTAAATTTTTTATTTTTTATTTTTTAGAATTCAATATTTTAAATGAAAATTTTCATTAGTTCTAATAGAAAATAGCAACTAAACTTATCTGTCTAAATCTAATGAATATGGGCAATAAAAATAAGTTATCAAAAACTAAAAAAAAAAAAGAAAAATTAAACGGGGAATAAACAGGGAAATGACCTACCCCCGCCACGTCTTAAACGGGTAACGGGACGGGTCCCAAATACTAGTGCAAATACTGCATGCATTGAACTTTTGAAAATGACATTTAATCCCTCATTTGACTCTAAATTATTTCATATGAAGTATGTGTGTTATATATATAATTTAGTAGTGTAAGATGATTTGAAATTAATAACACCACAAATACATAAAATTAGAGAAGCTATTAACTACATTTCTTGTTCAGATACTAGACAACAAGAATTTGAAAAAATTTGTAAAAAAATTGGATTGAGGATATTCCAAATAGGTGGAATTCAACATTTATTACGTTAAAATCGCGTGTTGGTTATACAGATACTATTAATGCTTTCGTTAATTCAAAGCAACGTCAATTTCATATAGACGATTTTGATTGGAACATTGCATTTAAAGTCATTAATTATTTGAAACCATACTATAAGGTAACAAAAACTAGTTCCGGAATTTATTATTCAACAAGTAATCTTGTGCTTTTACAATTTGTAGAAATTGCTAATCAATTTTCAAGTCATAAAGACGATTCATTTTTCTATGATATTGACAATAGAGGACAAGTTTCAAAAATATTACGAAAATATGCCAATGATTTTTCCAATTACAGCTGTAATGGATCCTTGTATTAAATTTTTTGAAGTTCAGTGTGCTATGGACCAACTTTCTGAAACTTTATCTTTCAATATAAATATTACAAACCGGAAAATAGAATGCTTTCTTAATGAAATGTACAATAGTTATGCTATGAAATATGGTAATAATGAAAATGTTCCTTCTACTATGAGTTCTGCTACAACTTCTAAACGTAAAAGTTATTTCTTCTCTTTAATAGCCAAAAAACGCAATGTGTCTTTTACTTCATCTACTAGTTCATTTTCAAATGAGAATGTTACATCAGCTAAATTAGAAAGATATTATCAATTTGATTACTACAATTTAATTCTACAAGACGAGGTTGACAATTTAGATATTTTACAATGGTGGAAGGTAAATGAACGGTCATAACCAATATTATCAAAAATGGCCCGAGATCTACTAACAGTTCATGTCTCAATAGTGGCATCGGAGTCTGCTTTTAGTGCAGGTAACAGAGTGCTAGATGAAAGAAGATCAAGACTTAAAGAAGATATTTTAGAAACTCTCATTTGCTTGATAGACTGGTTATTTGCAGATAGAAGAATGTAAAATAAAGTTGCTGACGATATTACTCAAAACTTTAAAAATCTTACTATAGATGAATAAAATCTAATTTGTAATGACAAAATTATAGTTAAGTAAGTGTCAGACTATAAGTTTATAAATAGTTAAAAACTGTTTAATTTGTCGAGTTAGACAAAATATTGTTCTAAAAATTGTAAGTTTTTATATTATTGATGTAAAATTTATTTTTATGTAACTTTTATCGATTTTCACTCTAATTAAAAAATTTATTTTTTACCATTTATTTTTGAAATGACAAAAAAAAAAAAAAAGCGCCCGAACCAAAAATCGGCCCGTGGGGGCTTACGGTCCAGGCTGGGTTATACTTCTTTTATCCCGGTTCGGGCCGGCCCCAGCCCGGAAAGCCTACATGGGCCAATTTTTTACAAGGTGGGTTGTGCTCAGGCTTTTTAGTCTGCGGGCCGGGCAGGGCCGGCCCGCCCGTTTTGACATCCCCATGTGCTGCTCGCTCGCTCTCGCTCTCCGGCCCTGCCCGTTTTGACATCCCTATGCGTTGCTCGCTCGCTCGCTCTCTCTCTCTCTCTCTCTCTCTCTCTCTCAACTACAACTTTACCCTCTATTTGTTTTCCATTCTTTTAAAAAAATATTGATACATACTTATTTTTAATCACATTTATATAATAAAATATTTTACACGTAAATCAAAATTTTCTCTACGTTTTAATCACACATTCTCCAAATAATCACTATTTAAAATAATATTTTTTTTCAAAAAAAAAATGGCCATCCACAACCACCTATGCATTTTCAGATTCTTTCATAGTACTCTTGTTATGTTAGCCTCAAATAAAAAGTAGTAATTTTGTTGAAGATTTTAACACAGTCCTTAACGTGTGTTGCACCACAATCATATGTGTGGCTCATGGCTTTGGCACTTGGCAATGGAATAAATGTCCTCAAACTATGGCCTTTACCCACAATCCATGTCCAATAATAATGTTTTGTGCTCAAATTATGCTCATACTGATCTCTATTTCTTTTGTCTACTACATAACGTATAAAATTATAGTTTAGCATAAATATAATCGTATAAGATCGTCTTCATTGCTAAATTATAAGATAAAAGACGAGCATGTTCGTACATCGGTTGAGAGAAACCATTTGATTTGGAGGGAGTTAGTTTTTTGAATCCTATATTCTGAAAAACACACGTGAAAATTTGTCGAGTTCATTGATCATATTGGAAGTATAATAGTATAGATATCATCACATGTGATCGAGTAATAACTTGTGAAGTTGTATTTTTATTTATTTGTTCAACCACCAAACATCCACCTTGTTTATGGCCATTGATTTATACACCCTATCAACTAGATAGTGTTAAAAATTTAAATTTTATGGAAATATATAATTCATGACTTATTATACACGTTTTAAAACACGCATTCACAACAGCGAATGAATAAATTATGGTCATGGTTTATATTGTACAAGTCAAAAAGGAAAACTTAGTCGATAAGTCAAATCTTGATTAATCACAAGTAAACAGCCAAACTAACCCAAGGGAAAAATCCCTTTCCCTTTTTCCCTAAAAGAATTCAAAAAAAAAAAAAAGTATTTCCAGAATTTAGAACCTGGAAAATTAAAAAATACATTTTCTTCGACTAACTAAAAATAAAGGCTGCGCCAATAGAAAGCCGATTAAGCCTTAACACTCTCCCCAGCCTTCCACCAGCTGATGTTGGCGCCGATGCTGTCGTCTTTTGACTTTAAGCAGACGTTCAAGCTTCGATTCTGCGGCTACTATAAGCTTAGCCGGCACGCCAGAAATTTCCTCCAGTCGCTTCATAGATTGCCGTGTCTGTGCCCCGATAAATCTCAAGCTGAACCACATCGAAGCCGCTAGGCAAACTCGGAAGGGAAAAACTGTCCACTGATCCAAACACATCGTCAGCGCATCACTAGCCATCTGTACGGGCACGTCACCGCTTAGTCCAAGCCGCGCACACCAATTGCCGAGAATTCCCTTCACCTTCAAGTCTACCATTCCCCTTTCAGTTCTCGTAATATTTTTCGACAAAACCTCACCGGAACTGTCGTTGCCGGAGGAAGAGTTAAATATACAAGGTTCCCGACGACCGGAATATTCTTTTTTCCGCGTTGTAGTGCTCGAAACGCAAACCGAAGACTCTGAGGAAGAAAGCGAAACTAGGTCTTTACCCGCCAACGCCGGCGAACAACGACACATCGGCTGAAAACCGAGGCCGGCTATGCTTTCTCCGATTATCCCGTTGCATTCGGAGCAAATTGTGCAGCGTACATGTCGAGCTACGAGAAAATTAGCCTGATGGATC
Organism: Fraxinus americana; assembly: GCA_035079005.1. Taxonomy (NCBI): domain Eukaryota; kingdom Viridiplantae; phylum Streptophyta; class Magnoliopsida; order Lamiales; family Oleaceae; genus Fraxinus; species Fraxinus americana. Next base: position 33,494,334 of record CM068706.1, on the reverse strand, counting down.
TTAGAATCACAGGTCCAGCAAAGAAACGCAGAATCTGAAGAACAAAAAACTGCAGCATCTGCATTACACAACTCACAAACCCTAATTTTCATCTTTTCACAGTAATAAACCAAATCTGTTTGAAGGAAAATGAGAAATTTAAAGGATGGCGAGAAAGAGAAACGAAAACAAAAATTTATGGTGTAAGAGTGAGTATGGGGAAATAATAAAGGGAGAGAAGGATCAAAGTGAAAATGAATAGCATGGGCAAAGATTTAAAGGGTAGCAGAGCGGACCTCATCAGACACCGGTATTGAAAGACAACGTGTGTTTGTGGGTTAGAGAAAGAGGAAGAGATATAGGAAGAGAAAATAGAGTAATCCTTGGCCAGAAGAAGAGAGAGAAAGAATCAAGGTGTAGAGAGAAATAGAGGACAGAGATTGGTGGAAGAGAGGGAGACTCGGTGGTATTAGGCAGGAATGGGTAATAACAACGTGTTATACATGCACACGTATACATCGCCCCAATTTTCGTAGCTTAAGTTATATTAAAGCTCGTTGGGAATAACATATTATACATGCATACAAATACACCGCCTTAATTATAGTTGCTTACAACTTATATAAGGCTCGATATGGTATAACTTTTGAGAATTTAAAAGGAAATTTTGAAATTCAAAAGTTACATATAAATCAATTTGGGTAAATTTATGTAAACCCCTTTTTTTTCTAGTTAAAGGAGTTTGACCAAAGTTTTTATAAAAATACTTTTAGAAAACATATATATAATTTGTTATACATAAAAAATATTAAAGTACTGTACAACTCTAATGGTGTGGAACTAATTGTTTTACTTAAAGATCCGAGGTTTAATTCATTGGACCCCCAAATTTTTAAAATGCAATTTTGAAAATTGTCGATTATCTCGGTCAAAATCATCGGTTAACTCAATCAAAGTCGATTTTTGACCAAGTCATGGGTATTCCTATTACATTAATCTACTCGACCCGAGCAAGGGCTCGAGTCACCGATTTTTCTGTTCGGGCGAACAAGGGCTTGAGTCACCCATTTTTTGGCCTGACCAACCGGTCCGGTCCTGGCCCTGTTTTATAACTTTTGCTGTAACGGGCCCAATATAAGTTTATCTAAGGAACAATACACAAAACCTACATATAAGAATTACTTTTCAAAACTAACAAATTTGTCTAATTATTTCAAAAATCAGGTGGTAAATAGATTTATTAAATATTAAATTATAATATAATATATATTAATTATTTACACCCCATGACACATCGCCCATCCCCATCACCTCACTACACCACCTTCCCTCCATCTCCGGCACCGCTCCGGCGACTTTCCGACTATTACTCCGGTGGCACGGCTATTCCGACGATCACCCGACGCCCGTTCCGGCGGCCAACTTCCAAATTTTTCCAGAATTTTTTTGTCACAATTGTTCACCACGAGCCACAATTCACAAGCCACAATCGGTCACAAAAGGGCACAATCGGTCACAAACAGTCACAATTCACCAGTCACAATTGATCACAAAAGGGCACAATCTGTCACAAACAGTCACAGTAAACACATATTTGGTTGAAATTTCATTACACAATTCATCCCTGTTGCCACAAAGCGGGGCTGAGACCGCGAGACCACTAAAATCAATTATCATCATTTTCCTTAAAATCAATTGATTTAAAATTAAGTTTGAATATGAAAATTTTGTGGAATTTGAGCTTTGGCATTAACCTGAATAACGCCATTGCCACTACAGCAATCCTCACCCCGCCACTGTCGCCACCACCACAACACCACCACTACCGTCGTCCCACCACCACCAATCTCAGTCATCGTCACCGTAAACATGGACGACCTGAACCTTCTTTTCTAGATTTGAGTTTTCATCACTATTCTTCACATTCCTCAAGCTCCCTTCTCTCTCCTCTTCCATTTTCTTCATCTTCAACTCTAACGACCTGAACAATAGAGTTAAGGTAGGGTCGGAGATCCGCTTCTGGGTTCAGAGGCAATAGAGTCCCAGCAGAGTTCAGATTCTTTTCTGAATCATCACAAAATGTTTTCAAAAATTAAAAATTGAATATTATATTCCACCCCAGCCCTAATGGTGAAGCAAGCAACGGCAACGTTGCCAGCAGCAGCTCACCGCTGCAGCGATGAAGCTAGGCGATGCTTCTCCGTTCATCAACACGGGAAATGGTGTTTGCACAGTCGTCGTTGGGGCATTGGGGTGGTGGGTCTGCAGCAAACTCACCAGCCTGTGTCCAAATCGTTGCGGTTGTGGTTGCGATGACTTGATCCCAGCGGCGCTGCTCCACGGTGGCTGTCGGTGGAAAATGAGGAGAGAGGAAGAGGATGTATGGATGGAGAGAGAGAGAGAGAGAGAGAGAGAGAGAGAGAGATGACATGAAATCAATTTGGGATAAATCGGGGGTGGGTTGGGGTGGGTTGATGAATATGTAGATTTAAATTTTTAATAATTATAATTAATAATTTTATTTACTACCTGAAATCTGAATTTTAAACTTAATCTCCTTGTTTATGAAAACTGATCTTTAATTGCAGGGTTTTAGGTAATTTTCTCTTTTATCTGAGTCCTTTAGAATTAGGAAGTCATTTTATGAATTAGTTTCAAACAAAAATTAAGTTAACTTAATCAAAAAGTTCTTCTACATGAAATAAAAGTAAAGGTCTTATCAAATTAACCCTAAATTATAAGCCCACGTTTGACTCCATTTAAATAAAACAATTTAATTTTAATACTCATTTTCAATCGCATTTACATAATAAAATATTAAATAATGCTACTTTGTCAGAAAATATGTGACATCATGATTGACATAATAAATGTTAGCAAGATGTGATTTGATGAATAAGCTAATTGTGTTTTAATTCTAATGATAGGTTGTCATGTGATATTATATTAGGAATTATGTCAACCATTATATTTATGTAGCATGATTGTAAAGTATTTTACACGTAAATTCAAAAAAAAATCTCCATTTTTTTATTCACACATTTTTTTTAAATTACTATTCAATATCATTTTTACACAATAATGCTAGGGGCTAAATATGTCATTACTGTCTAACATTACTAAAAACGGTAGTCAATGATCATTTGTGTACTGTGTATGTGGAATTGTAACAAGTAACAAACCAACGCCACTATGTCAGCCTTGACTTGATCAATTCTCTCTAGACGTTTCTCTCGAACAACTCAATGTCCTTTTATTTTGCAATGATGCCCTTTCCCTTATAAATTTTGTCAGATCAAGTCCTTTATAAGATCTTTAATTCCAAATTTGATTCTGCTAGCTCTTTCTTTTCAAACATCAATAATAAAATTGTTTGCCAAAATGCTTATAATCTACTAAAAAATTTATCAAACATGCTATATTGATTTTATTCATATACAATAAATATTCTCTATTTTGTTCCCTTCAAACAACTTTCACATGATATGTTCCTTGTGGTTGCATAAAATCAATGATCACCATAGCGAAAAGAACCATAAAAGACTCATTATGATACGAAGATCATAATTTATGTGAAAATTGTCATAAATAAGAAGTATGATGACTAGAGAAAAACTATTTGCATTGAAATACAGTGACAATTACACCATGCGCTTGTTTGATTTTGATTATTTATGAATCACTTTTCCCGCACACTCAATTTTAATGACATAATATAACAGATACAAGAGTAAAGATCGAGTTAAACTTTTTGTGGTTTTTTACTTTGTTTATAATTATAATAACTATGTGCTTGTAAATAAATCCATTGCACTTGTGGAAAATACTTCTACAAATTGAGCTTTTATTGTTGCAAATATAATTCAAAAGTAAAGAAGCAAAATGCTTTGTATATTCAGTGACATACGTGCATATGAATTCTTACACTTAAGAATCTTTAAATAAACATATCAAAGATTCTTGCCTTCAGTTAGCTACGATTACTATTCTTTAAATCAATCTTATAGAAAACATGTTTGAAAAGTATTTATAAATGATACTTTTTGATCCCTCAAAATACGTGAACAAAAAATTGTTTTAGTATTTATAAATATGAGTCAAACACACAAGTTAAATATATTTATGAGAATTTCAATTGTCAGCAAATTTGTAGTCAACTTAATGAGACAACAAAATTGCCGACTTGATGTGGAAACTCGGATTTCACTTCGTTGCCTCGCTTTAACAACATTCTGACCTATCAATGAGGCGATTCCTCGCTTCTTATCATGTAAGTAACATGCAAACAAGATAAAATAAAGACATTCGATCAAAACGAAAATTGATCAATAAGTCACCCATATCGTCTTCCATTTGAGGTGAATCTTCGAACTGACAATTCATTATTTAAAATCATTCATAGATGTACAAGCTAAGTACTTATAACAAGGTACTATTAATATCTTTTATCATTTTGCTCCTTGATTCACACATGAAATTTGATACGCAAAATGCATAATCTCTAAGGCCATGTTTGGGAGTGATTAAATTTTTCTACAGTAAATCAATTCTCATTTTCAACCACACATTTTTCAATAAAATAATATTTTCCATCACATCAATAATTTTTTCTTCTTTTTCAACCACACATTTCCCATCATATCACTATTCAAAATCAATTCTTCCCCCTAAAATCTTTCCCAAACAAGCTCTAACTACACAAGTAGAGCATTTCTTCATTTTCACTGATTCGCTTTGGAAATTTCGATTTGGGTTTTGGTAATATCGATTTTACAATTTCTCTCAACTTTTTGGGATTGAAAATGAATTAAAGAAAATTGTTGGTGCAAAAATAATATAAAAAAATAATTGGGGTCCTTGAGAAGAAAACATATGTCATGTTATATGATTATAGTTTCTGTATGGCCAACTTGTCCAAAATATCTTATTGTACCAACCCCTCTAGAGAGAAAATCTAAACCAGGAGTTTGAGAGACTTACACTGGACCAACACGTGGCAAATTTTGTCATAGATATCTAAGATTTTTTCTTACCAACTATGCCCTTTTAACTTTTTGCTATTTCCCCAATTGAACCAAAACCATTTCTATTTCCTCGTTTTTTCTCTCATATTCTCATAATAATTATGACATAAAAGAAAATTTAGGAGAAAAATAACAAGGCCATGTTTGACAGACCACTCAAAACTTATTTTTAATTATACATTCTCTAAATAAATTAATTTTGTACGTTGGCAAATAATATTTTTCCTATTTTTGAATCACACATTCTTCCAAAAACTCACTTTTTTAAAAATCTACTCTAAAATAATTTTACGTAAAACAGGCCATAAAACTTTATATTGTTGTGAAATTTTAGATCACCTTTGTTTGAGCCCCATTTTTTAGGAAAAAAAATTATTGAATAATATTTTGACCACTTTTTTTTTTTTTGACAAAAATGGGGTTCAAACAAGCCCTCGTGGCAAGTACAGTATTAGTTTACTAAGAATTATATTTCTTGTACATTTCTTGCGACATAAAGTTTGACATCCTCCGTGTGTAGAAAATTTAGCAATTGATTGAAAAAAGTTTTGTTAAAATCAATATACAAAAATCGACCAACTCACATGATGTTAAACTTGATATACATGTAACACGATTGATAAATATCAAAATAATCATGTAATTACGTCTTTGTTCGGAAAAGACTATTATTAATTTTTTAAGGATTGTGAGGAAGTGATGAGAATCATAAAATGTGTGGATAACGATGAATAGTAATTTAAAATTGATAAGTGAAATTAAAATTTGACTTTAATTGAATAATAAAAGCAACTTCCTAAAAATGTCTATTTGATACCCCGAGGCCTGAATTAGAATTTTTTTTTTCCATAGCACAACTAACAAATACATCGCATAACTATAATCTTTAATCTAATTTAACATATTTCGTACAACATATGTTTTGAACTAGAGAAGAAAATAGCATGTGCCTTCTTGTGATTTTTAAATACTAACATCAAAGTGTCTTCGATTTATCTTTCTAATCTTATATAATAATGTTATTTAACATTATTGATGTTTAGCTCTACTTTACGTAGCAACATAGTGACATTAAATGACGTGTTTAGTAAAACTAATGAAAGTTGAATGTACATTGCAAGATATTCTGAAATACTTTATAAATAATCTAAAAATAATATTTGATACCAATTTGTTGGGAGGATTTAATGAATTTCAAACGAGTTAAAGAAAATTAAATTTAGAATCGGAGTATAAGAGAATAAATTATATTCTCAAAACGCAAATTCTATTATTGAATTTTTTTGTGATAATGAAATACTACAAATAAGCAACATTTTAATACTATATTTTGTACATAAATTAACACACGAATTTAAACACTCATTAAAATTTCTAGATACACGAATAAAAATGAATTCATCTATAATAACTCCAAATTTATTTACATCAAATCAAAATTCTTTGAGTCCAGATTAATGTTAATGTTAATTAATTGAAAATTAATAACACGAAATTAATATATGACAATGATTTTTTAGTATTTATTATATATTTAAAAAAAAAAAACTAAGGTATATATCATTGAAATAATTGAATTGTAATAGAGTTAAAATCGTCTAAAAATAATCATTCTCTATTGATGTGATATTTAATATATAATACATATATTTGATATATAAGAATTAATTGTTAACACATGAATTTAAACACCCATTAAAATTTTTAGATACTTAAATAGAAATAAATTCATTATAATAATTCTAGATTCATGTAAATCAAGATTTATCAAATCAATATTCATTGAATCTAGATTAATGTGAATGCATTAATTGAAAATTAATAACACGAAATTAATACATGACAATGATTTTATAGTATTTATTACATATTAAAAAACGAAAAGTAAAGTACTATTGAAATAATTGAATTGTAGTAAGGTTAAAATCGTCCAAAAAATTATTCTTACTTGATGTGATATTTAATATATTATAGATTGAGTAGACAATATTTACAAAATGATTAAATTCTTGTATATTTTATTGATAATTGTCGACCTGAAAAATTAGAATGGCATTGCTATCAATAGATCTACTGCCACGTTTCTTCCAGCCTAGGCTACTTGCACATTTGGATAAATTGTTAGGCACCAAGATCACCACACTTGAAAAAGGGGCCAACTATCATTAAAACGATCAAATCAAAAGACAATATGAACGTTATTAGCCCCCTTGTATGTTATTTTCACATTTAGATAAACTGTTAGATGCCAAGTTCATCGTATTAGAGAAAGGAATCGACACCATTAGCACTCTTACAATCAAGTCAAATTACCGTATGGGAAGCTCATGGGGGTAGGGTTAAGAGAGACAAACAACCATAAATTTGGCTTCAGTTCAAGAACGAGCATACATTTACATTTACCTTTACTTTCTCATGTCTATTCTTAGGGGAAGGATCCGTATGATATTAGGTTGGGCTGCTTGTCACCACTTTATTGGTCCGTGAGGTTTATTAGGGTAAAACTTCATTTTTATCGTACTGTTTTTTTATGGTTGAATTTCCTTGCGAGGTTTGATCCTTCTAGATTTTTCCCTCTTGCACAGATATTTATCGAGGCAACATGCCTCACCTAAGATCTTCATCATCGATTCTGTTAGGGTGTTGCCACCAGGCTTCAATATAGGAGAGGTTTGGAGAAGCTTGACCGTAGTGGTTGTGCAAAAACCATGAGGGATGATGCCATACTTTCAAGGGCGAAGGTCATGGGTTAGCCAACATCATTCCAGTAGGGCGAAGGTCGTAGATGATCTTGGAGTGGATTCGTGAAGTGGTGGCGCAATGGTTTTTACATTGTCTAATGATATAAAAGTGCATTCTAGTCTCGTTGGACTATACAATAATGACATCACTATCTAATATAGCCTCTGGTTGACACTTATTTTGGAGAGAAAATAAATTTTGGAATAGTGATTGATGGAAAAATGTGTGATTGAAAAGTAATGAGAATTTTTTGGTTTATGTGTAATATTATTTTATTAATAAAATGTGTAGTTAAAATGAATAAAGAGAAAAAAATGAAAATGAGAATGTGAAGAAAATTGGTGTCAAACGGGGGCATACTTTAACGCGCATTACTCTCTTTCAATAGACACACCAAAAAAATACACTTAGTGCTTGTTTGGTAGGGATTTTTTGGGGAAAAATTGATTTTTGAATAGTGATATGATGGGAAATGTGTGGTTGAAAAAGAAGAAAAAATTATTGATGTGATGAAAAATATTATTTTATTGAAAAATATTTGGTTGAAAATGAGAATTGATTTACTGTAGAATTTGAGAATAAAAAACAAACATGCCCTAAAAATGAGAATTGATTTATTGACATCATTTCTCTAAAAAAAAATTCAAAATTTTTTTACCGATATATTCTTAAAAAAATATTTTCACTTAAAATATGTGATAAAAAGTATATTAGAATCCCACATTACTTGGGAAAATATAAATAATCCACTTAATAAGGTGAGGGCAATCCTCCCCTAATAAGCCGGTTTTATTAGGTGGAGCTAGACTCAATATTCCTAATATGGTATCAGAGTTACGCCCAATTATACAATGTTGGGTGCCACCCAATATCGATTTTTGGCATGGTCCACGCTGTGCGTGAGGGGACGTATTAGAATCCCATATTATTTGAAAAAATATAAATGATCCACTTAATAAGGTGAGAGCAATCCTCCCCTAATAAGCCGATTTTATTAGGTGGAGTTAGGCCCAATATTTTTAATAAAGTACAATCTAGTCTCGTTGACTATACATTATGATATTAGTATCTAATGTACGGTGTTTAACATGCATTACTCTATTTCAATAGACACCATATAAAAATCATATGATCTCTCAATAAAATAATTTACACATAAATTTAAAATTTTTTTCTACTTTTTAATTACACATTTTTTTTAAAAATTACTGTTACAAAATTTATTTTTCAAAAAATAGGTCAAACAAATCCTAAATTTTTATTTTCAAAGAAGAATCTAGAAAGGTGCCTTGACGGTTCAAATTCAACGTGCATTTGGGTGCGCATACCGTTTTCAGTGGTTCACAGATTTGGTCAAATCAAAATGAAGGGTAGAGAGCCATTTGCTTGCTTTAAGAGTATGGACAATAATTACCTGCCCCACAAGTACAGTAAAATTGGGCAACGCGTCAAATTTGTAACGGCGATATATGAGGCAACCACATAGGCACAAAATGAATGGGTTAATCCCCACCACGTGGCGTAATAAGACGTGGTGTTACTGGCGGCTAAATGGAGTCCACGAAGCTTCCGGCAGTTCTTGAGGTGAAGGTTTGAAATTTTGAATAAAAGGTCAAATGGAGCCCAAACAAGGGCTGGGTACAATGCATCTATTTGTATGTAGTTTTCATGGTATTAGGTGGGGCCATCAGTATAATAAAATCTTGATAAATAAAGAAAAATACTATTCATCCTCAGTGGGGATGCATCCTCAATTTATGTAGATGTAAATAATTGGTTAAATGATAGATGAAATTGAATGATTTATTTAATTTCATCTATCATTTAATGTCACATTAACGCCACATAAACTGTAGATGAATAGCATTTCTCATAAATATAATCTCATTTAAATAATAAAATTCTTTCATTTCTACTTAGGCTCCGTGTACTAAATTAATAATCTCTCTAAATGCATAAAATAATATATTTTTTTGGATCATTTAAGACCAACGAATATATAAAATAATATCGGCTTAAATTCATAAAACTTCATATGATACAAATTAACAAACATTTAATTTGACAATTTTTTTTCTATTTGCCGCTTTTTCAAAATATACATTTAAAGTCTTTTGTCTTTTTTTTTCCCACCCAAGTCAAACTCAACTTCATCCTTAATTTTTTCAATGCACATACTAAACTTGGATGATTAATCTTTCAAAATATTAAACTTTGAAATCAGTGAATGTACATTAATGTTTCCTCTTTAATGTATGTATATGTGTCTTTTTGAGTGTTTGCCGATTAAATTTTGAATTTCACCATACTCAATGTTTTTTTAAAAAATAAATAAAATAAAATTCTACAAACATTATGGTAAAATATAATGCAAATTATAAAAATATTAAATACTCTATAAATTAATAATATTCATTTACCGATAAATTAATAACTCATTTAAAATTATATTTTTTCTTGGTCCCACATGATTACTTATTGAGATTTTACTATAATGGTTTTATGGGCCTTAATGAAATATGAATTTTAACCATTAAATAAAGCCTTGTTGGACATTCATTAAGGGGAAAAATTCATACCTAAGGTATTTTCTTTACCTCAATTCAAAAGTAAGGTAAAATAGTTTGACAATTCAAAAATCAGGTATGGATTTAATTAATTAAAAATATTTATTAAATAAAGATAATAAAGTCACAGTTTCTGATTAATGGTCACATATTCATAATTATAAGTCACAGATTTATTTACTGGTCACATATCGTCAAATTCTTTGATCCTAGATTATTTCGAGGTCACATATCAAAAATTTGTACCTCACAGATTATTTCGAGGTCACAGATTTTTAAATTAGTTGGTCACAGATTATTTTTGAGTCACGTATTATTAAATTTTTAGGTCACAGACTACCGCCGCTTGGTCACAGGTCACAGATCGACCAAATGTTTGGTCACAGATTACCAAACATTTGGTCACAGACTACCGTCGCTTGGTCACAGGTCACAGCAGCCATAAACCACCATGCCCACAGCCACAAACCACACGCAACAACAGATACGCCACCACTATCAATAGATCCGCCACCAACGACCGCAAACATAAACAGCCAACCACCAATTCACCACCCCACAGATAAGCCAACAGCAAACAACAGCCAATCCGCCACACCCACGGCGTCGAAGTAGCATACCTAATACTCCGCCGCAAAATCACACACACAAAACACCACACCCACAGCAGCGTCGCGATGCTGCTGTGGGGTCGCAGCAGCGTCTCGATTCGCAATTTCACGAATAGTAGTAGCAGACCCCGCAGCGTCTCACGTTGCTGCTGCAATTTGCGATTTCGCAGCAGCAGTAGAGGGGAGGATGGGGATGGGGATGGGGATGGGGATGGGGATGGGGATGAGGAGGGAGAGGGAAGGAGAGGTGGCAGAGATCGACGGAAGGGGGAGGCGAGGCGAGGGGAGGCAGAGATCGCTACAAACCCACCGTCGAACCACACACCCACCCACTGCTTCACTGTAATTTCCTCGTCCTCCTACCACCGCGAGAAAATGTTTCAGAAAACTGGCGGTGGCCACCTCCACCAGCAACATCTTGGCCGCGACGTTGGCAGCAGCGTCGTGACATTGCTGTGATTCACAGCAGCGTTGCGACGCCGACAGCAGCGTCAACGCTGCTGTGGAGGGGAAGAAGGAGGGTAGAGCCGAGAGGGAGGGGGAAAAGAGATGAGGGTTTGGGAAGGAGAAGATAGAGAGAAGGGAGAGGGTAGAGAGAGGGGATATGGAAAAATGAATAGGGAATTGGACGAATTAATTGTAATATTAATATTAAAATATATAATTATTACCTGATTTATGATTAATTAAAGTTTGAACCTAATTTATGAACAGTAATCTTGAAACACCGGTTCCTGTGTAATTTTCCCTTCATTAAGCTCCCGTTTGACACCCATTTTCCTCTCATTCTCATTCTCTGTTTTTTTTTCATTTCAATCACACGTTCGTCAATAAAATAATATTACACATAAACCCAACAATTCTCATTACTTTTTAACCACACATTCTTCCATCAATCACTATTCCAAAATTTATTTTTTCTTCAAAATAGGTGTCAAACAGGGGCTAAATCAAAATTCTTTTTTCCCAAACTCATTTTTAACTACATATCTGCACAATAAAATATTTTGCATTAAATTCAAAAAAAATTCCCTAATTTTTTCAATGCACATACTAAACTTGGATGATTAATCTTTCAAAATATTAGGTCATGTTCTCTTTGCTGTTTTCATATCATTTTCTATTTTCGATTTTTCAAAACAATGAAAACGCGTTTTCTTTTCCATTTTCAAAAACGAATTTTTGAAAAAAAAAAATTGGCTTGAAAACTCAAAACGTCAAAAAAGACGTTTTGACAAGCCAAAACACGGGAAAATCTGAAAACACAGAAAACGGCCCCCCCTTTCTCTATAACTATGCGTTAGAGAGCTAGAAGAATAGTCGCCTTCTTCCTTGACAATCAACCACCACCCGCCACTGAGACCACCAGACCCCACTATCATTCAAACCTCCTCACCTCCATCTTCAACATTTTTGTCATCACCTGGCCACGGAGTTGTTGAAAACAGCCCCAATCACCACCCAAATCGCTCTACCAGTCACGGTTTTCGCCATATTTCTACCGCCGTTGGTAACCGTTTCGATCGTAGACCATCAACACTCCACTCCTCTCAATCAAGCGTGTCCAGTACCACCATGGGTCATCTAGTGAGCTTGGGAAAATTGATGATTTATTTGGTTTATCCCTCTTCTCAATTTTGTCTAGAATCAAGGGAACCTTTCTGCTATCTTTCTTCTCCATTTTCTCTCCGTCCCTTCTCTTAGGTATGTGTGTATTCAGGGAATTTATTTACTCGTTCGTAGATTAATAATTGATCAATTGAAGTGTACATTAAATCCAATTCCGGAAAGTGTAAATTCAACGCCGGACTTATTTAATGGTAATTTAAATTTTCAAAACAGTGAAAACACGTTCTCTTTTCGTTTTCAAAAACGAATTTTTGAAAACAAAAAAACTTGAAAAATCAAAACGTCAAAAAAGACATTTTTGAGTGTTTTCAAGCCAAAACACGGGAAAATCTGAAAACACGAAAAATGGCCCCCTCTTTCTCCATAACTGTGCTTTAGAGAGCCAGAAGAATCGCCGCCTTCTTCCTCAACAATCGAGCACCACCCACCACTGAGACCACCAACCCCACTACCATTCGAACCCTCTTACCTCCATCTTCAACCTTTTGTAATCACTTGGCCACGGAGTTGCCAAAAACAACCCCAATCACCACCCAAAATCGCGCTACCTGTCACGGTTTTCACCATATTTCCATCTACGTTGGCCACCGTTTCGATCGTGGACCACCACTCCACTCCTCTCAATCAAGCGTGTCTAGTACCACCGTGGGTCACTTACAATTTTGTCCAGAATCGAGTGAACTTACGAAAATTGATGATATATTTGGTTTAACCCTCTTCTCAATTTTGTCCAGAATCAAGGGAACCTTTCTGCTATCTTTCTTCTCCATTTTCTTTTTGTCCCTTCTCTTAGATATGTGTGTATTCAGGGAATTTATTTACTCGTTTGTAAATTAATAATTGATTAATTGAAATATACATTAAATCAAATTCCGGAAAGTGTAAATTCAAAGCCGAACTTATTTAATGGTAATTTAAACGGATATTGAAAAGCCTAAAGTAAATAAGTTCAATAATGGGAATATTGTGGAGAAAGTGCAAAAATTGGAAAGCATCAGATTCTTTGTCACACTCTCTTTGATCTATTAAGACAACTCAGTAGAGCTTTTGAAAATGTTAGTTCCTCATACTTGAAAGCATGGGGCATCGAATAAGCTTGAATATCTTTCCTAAATCTAAGATCTTCTTAGATTTAGTTGAGTCCTACTGTTTGAACCACTACTAAGGAATGGCATTGAATTCTTGCCTATGTACATTTACAATAAAGCCATGATTCATGTTTCCAATTAGTTTGGAAATCTCCCATGTGGCTTTAGAGCTAACACATGGCTTATACTACCTGTAGCTGCACAATCACCACTTGTCTTTCCTCCTTTCCGTGCAGAGGATGAAAAATGGGAAGGAAATGGAGGTGGTCTAGAAAGCAATGGCAAAAGTGATTTGATACCTTATGCTCATGAACTTTTGTATCTAGCATCTATGCCATGTAAAACAGCAGAGGAAAGGCAGGTTCGAGATAGAAAAGCTTTTCTTCTCCACAGTTTGTTTGTCGATGTTGCTATTTTTAGAGAACAACCCCTTAAACTTTGAAAATGAATTCAAAATTCAAAATATTGCTGAAATCAGTGCATGCACATTAATGGTTCCTCTATAATGTATGCATATGTGTCTTTTTGAGTGTTTGCCGATTAAATTTTGAATTTCACCATATTCAATGTTTTTTTTAAATAAATAAAATAAAATTCTACATATATTATGTAAAATATAATACAAATCATAAAAATATAAAATACTCTATAAATTAATAATATTCATTTATCGATAAATTAATAATTCCTTTAAAATTATATTTTTTCTCGGTCCCAACATGATTACTTATAGAGATTTTATTGTAATGGTTTTATGGGCCTTGATGAAATATGAATTTTAACCATTAAATAAAGTCTTGTTGGACATTCATTAAATCAAAATTCTTTTTTCTCAAACTCATTTAACTACATATTCGCACAATAAAATATGAGAAAATTACCTCAAAACCTGCATTTAAAGATTACAGTTCAAAAAATAGGGGATTAAGTTTTAATTTCAATAATCAAGTGGTAAATACTAATTTCTAAATTAATTAAAACAAATTAATTACATCTACCCCTCTGGCACGCCTAACACACTCTCTCTTCCCCAAAAATTATAGCACTCTCTTACCTAGAAATAACGTGAATTAATCATACTTGTGATTCATCTCCCACCATCTCTCTCTTTCTCTCTCTCCCTCTCTCTCTTCCCCAAAAATCAGATCAACACTCTTACCCAAAAATCAGATCGAGGACTTCTTCCCCACCCCACCCTCTAGATTTCGGCTAACTACCACTTTTCTCGTCGGAGTTTCGTGAGACCAGTCGCCTACTGCATCGGCGATGACACTCTCTCTTCCCCAAAAATTAGATCGGCTCTCTTACTCAAAAATCAGCGGGGAAGCGTTTTCGCTACCCGTTAGTAAGACCAAGGTGGCCTCACCTTCTGATTAGTGTGAGGAAGGTCACGCCAAAGAGGAGGAGCAGTACTCCATGGAGGGGGAAGGGTGATGGAGGAGGAGATTAAGTGGAGAATACTAAGCTAGTCGATCAACATCGATGGCCAGCGCTGAACCGGCTAGTGGTAGTGGTGATGAGAAAAGCAAGCTCACCCTCAGTTCTTAGTTTCTCTGTTGACGCTAGGAGGGGAAAGGTTGGAGAGAACCAGATTTTTTATGCACACTTGTTGAGGCTTCTGTATAATCGACATTTGTGCAGTACTCTTTTCTGTGAACAGATAAGAAGATTTAAGGTTGCTATTGTTACAAGGGAAAATTACCTTTTCTGATTGACGAACCTTTTCTGATCTATGATCAGATCACAATTTGACTATCGGGTAGTTCGTTGTGACCGTTTGTGACCGATTATGATCGTTTGTGACCATTTGTGATTTATTGTGATTGGTTAATTGTGACTCATTGTGACCAATTGTGATCGATTGTGGCTTGAAATTTTGAAATTTTTTTGGAAGATGGGAATTGGTGGAGGGGGTGGTTAGGTTGATCGGAGCATGCGTTGGAGTGGTCATTGGAGCAGTTTACCTGATAGATCGTGAATAGCCATCGGAGAAAGCGTCGGGGTGATCGTTAGAATAGTCGCCAGAGCGGCCGCTGGAACTATCACTGGAGCGACTGCCGGAGAGATTGTCGGAACTGTCGCCGGAGCAGCTGCCGGAATAGATGGTCGCCTCCGATGGAGAGAAGGGGTAGGGAGATGATAGATAGTAGAGAGAAAGAGAATGATTTGGATTTGGATTTGGATTTAATAAATTTGGGTAATTGTATTATATTATAATTAAAAATATTTAATTAATTGATTTAACGCCTGATTTTTGAAAAGATTTTTGAAATGTAATTTTTATATATAGGATTTATGTATTGTTCCCATAAAATATTTTGCATGTAAAATCAAAAAAATTTCCCTAATTTTTTAACTGATCTCCTTTGGACAAGTGAACAATGCTTCCTACCACCAAATCATAAATAGAAGAGTGCCTCTTTTGTTATTCTTCTTTTTGAGGTTATATTTGGTTGACTTCTCTCTCTCTCCCCTCCCCCCTCATTTTGTTATGCCTTTTGTTCAATTAAATTAAAGGGAGTGCAATTTTTGTCTCCGTATGCGCCGTTAACAATTGAAACAGACGGATTCTGTCATCAAGGACCTACCATGCATATTACCTCAAATATTGGGATGTCTGATGCAATTTTTAAAGGGACAAATCCCATGCTTTATTGAAATATTGTGGGACCAAATATGATATTATCCCTTAAAAAATGTATTATAATAATTTGAGTGACACTATTCAAGAAAACAACATTATTAAAGTGATGGGTAATAACAAACTACTTTTTTAAATTAAAATTTTGTTGAGAGGGGGTTAATTTTAGGTAGATATTGTTTACTGATGAAGAGCGAGTTTTTTTTTTTTTTAAATATATATATTTCGAAGGGCACTTATTATTCTCTGCCGCTATTTTTGTCATTTTAAATTTTAATTAATTGTCTCTAAAATGATGAACATACATGTAATTAGAAAACTGTTTTTAGGAGTAAAGGTGTGGACTATGGAGTAAAAGAACTAAAGCCTCCTGATGGGCCAAATGAGCACGTCTGTAACCCAATGGACCACTAAAAACTGTAATTAACTGAGCAGATCCTACACAAAAATCAATCCAAACCGTTCAAACCACCAACCCAATCAAAACAAACCGGTTTGGATTGATTTCTAAGTTCAATTGAGTTGGATTGTGTTGAAAAATCAAGGGAAAATTAGACTAAACCAGGTGTTTAGTTTGATGTTTTTGAAAATCAGGTTTATAGGTTATTTAATCAATAATCAGGTTTTAATTTCGCGATTATTATTAATAATAATATTTTAAATTAAATTAAATATACCCACCCCCAATTCCCAAACCCTATTCCCCTCTCCTCCCCTCCCCTGCGTCATTTCCCTCTCCCCCTTCCCTGCCATCTCTCCCTCTCCCCTTCCCTTCCCTCACCTTACCCTCCCCCGGCAGCGCGAATGATCGGGTCACAAAGCAACGCCGTTGCACGTCGCAGAAGGCCACGATTCGCAGCAGCAGCCGACGCTGCTGCTGCTGGGTCGCAGCAGCGTCACGCTCGTCGCACGTCGCAGTAGACGCTCGCCGCACGTTCTGTGATTTGCGACGCGTGCAGCGGCGTATTCTTTGGTTCTCTCACTGCGAAGCTCTCGATCATTGCGTTGCCCTTCCCAAATTTGTATGAAAATGGCCGATATTGAGGAACGATCAGTAGGTAAGTTGGCATTTTCTACATCTACTATTGAATCAATTTGTTGCAGTAGTATAGTTAATGGTGTTGACCTGCTGTGCGTGCGGTGGTTGGGGTTGTTGCCTTGTTGGCGATGGTGGAGGTGAGTTTTGGTGGTTGGTGTTTTGTAAACGGTGGTGGTGGTGATTGTGCAGATTTTGGTGGTGGCGATGATTATGCAGATTTTGGATGTTTGTTTTGCTGTGGTCGTCCAGTGATTTTGTTGGCGGTGGTTGTTACGTGGATGTAATATTTTGATGGTGGTTGGCAGCGGTCGCGGGTGTCTGTGACCTAGGAATGGTAACTGTGACTTGCTGAATCGGTCGCGTGTGTCTGTGACCTAGGAATGGTGACTGTGACTCACTGAATTTCTTCAATCTGTGACCTAGGTGGGTGTCCGTGACCTAGAAATTAGGATTGTGACTCGCTGAAATAGAGCTGTGACCCGTACAAGTTTTGAATTTTTTAATCTGTGACCTATGAAAAATTACCTGTGACCTTAAAATTCTTGATTTGTGACCTACGAAGTTAACTGTGACCTGTAATTTTTTTATCAGTATTGATATGTGACCTTAATTTTTTCGATCTGTGACCTCGAATTAATCTGTGACCTATAAAATTTTAAATCTGTGACCTCGAAATAATCTGCGATCTACAAAAATTTTTATCTGTGACCTCTAAATAATCCGTGACCTGCAATTTTTTTGATCTGTGACCTCGAAAAAGTCGTCGGAGTGGTCACCGATCACCGGAGGCCGGAGTGGTCGCCGGTCACCGGAGTAGTAGCCGGAGCAATGGGGGTGGTGGATGCGGGGTGGGGTGGGGTGGGGTGGGGTGGGTTAATTTTATTATACTACAGTTAAATGTTTAATTTAATATAATTAATTAATTCAAAAAAACCTGATTTTTACAATTTTAAACTTTGGGACCTGAATTTTAAATTTGGAATAGATTATACTTGAACTGTAATTTTTTCCCAAAAATCAAATTTGAGGTTATGTTGGGTTGGGTTGGATCTTGGGTTATGAATTAAAACCCAATCCAACCCGATGAATTTTAAAAAACTAATACCTAAAATGAAAAAAATTCTAAATAGACACAATATCAGAGATAAAAGAATGGCTTAAAATATACAAACGTTTCTTTTTACATAGACTTACGACATGAATATTATGTATAAATGTAAAGTTATTTGACGATAAAGTAAAAATTAAGAACAGAATGAAATGAATGAATCCCAAAAAAATTGTAAAAAATAAAATGCTCCATATTTTCAAATTTATTTATACATTATTTTTTAGAAAAAATTCCTTACATAAGTTAAAATTAACGAAGGTTTTCAAATGGTTTTAAACTTTAAAATATTGTCCAATTTCAACAAAAAATAATCGAATCCAACTTGAATTGAGCCCAGACCCAAACCGACCATGGGGTAAAAGATCTACGTGCTCAAAAATTTCTAAAGCCTGCTCATGGGCCAAATAAGTATGTCTGTAGCCCAATGGGCCACTAAAAATTGTAAATAACTGAACATATCCTATAGGGATTCTCCATGCCCAAAGCTTGTTCATGGGGAATGGAGAAAGCGAATGTTGCACTTTGGAGGGAATGTAGGTAGGTTTGGGCAAAAATCAATACAAAACGATCAAACCACCAATCCAACCAAACAATCGATTTAGATTGATTTTTAAGTTCAATTGGGTTGCATTGGGTGGTTGTGTTGTGTTGGGTCTTGGGTTATGAATTAAAATCCAACTCAACTCAACCCGACCCGACCCAACCCGACCCCATGAATTAAAAAAATTAATATACAAAATGGAAAAACTTAAATAGACACAATATTAGAGACAAAAGGACTCAAAATATACAAACGTCTCTTTTTACATAGACTAACTGACATGAATATTATGTGTACAAATGCAAAGATATTTGACAATAAACTAAAATTAAGGGCAAGATGATAAAATGAATGAATCCCAGAAAAATTGTTA
Source organism: Fraxinus americana (assembly GCA_035079005.1). Lineage (NCBI taxonomy): Eukaryota > Viridiplantae > Streptophyta > Magnoliopsida > Lamiales > Oleaceae > Fraxinus > Fraxinus americana. The sequence continues at coordinate 33,474,989 of CM068706.1, read as the reverse complement.
AAAAAGAAAATGCTTAATGGTTTCGAATTTATTTATACATTATTTTTCAGAAAGAATTACTTATATAGGTTAAAAATAACGAAGGTTTTCAAATGGTTGTAAACTTTAAAATTTTGTCCAAATTCAAAAACAAATAATCAAAGGGAAAATTACACAAATCAGGTGTTTAAAAAATTGATTTTCAAAAATAAGGTGTAAAGTTTATTTAATCAAAACTTGTGTAATATATATTAAATCCCCAATTAATAACCATAATTTTAACACACGCTACTCTCTCTCGTCTATCTCTCGCCTCTCGTCTTCCTCCCCCTCCCCTTGTCTATCTCCATGTGCTGTTCACAGCGTCGCGACGTTGTCGCACGACGCTGTGAACACGGCAGCGTTACAAAAGTGGGAGAAGTGTGAACATGGCAATCTGAGAATTGAGGTCGGAAACTGGAGATGTCGATTTTCACTGGCGAAATTTGTGACAATTGGCTTTTTAGGGCAGAGAGATACTTTCATAGGAATTAACTGTATGATTGGAAAAAATTGGAGCTACCGTCGTTTGTCTCGAAGGAGGGGCATTGGCTTGGTACCAGTGGGAGGAAAGCCAATAGTCATTGCGAAGTAGGGGCGAATGGAAGAAAAAGCTACTGGAGAGATTTTGTTCGTCGCAAGTAGTTACAGATATGAAAAATTTCATGGCGTTGAAGAAAGGGGAAGAACGAGAGAGAGAGAGAGAGAGAGAGAGAGAGATCCACGGTGGCGAAACAAAATGAGAGAAGAAACCTACAGAGAAACGCCGCCAGAGGAGATGTCGGATCACGACGATAAAAGGAGTTTATTTGGTAATGGGTTGAAACTGGAGAATATGAATCTGGACATAGAACTTGTTTACGGCAGCATTGGTAGTGGTCGTATGTGACCCTGTGACCAACTATTTAACAGTGACCTTTGATATTCGATAATATGTGACCAACAAATTTGAAAATACGTAACAGATTGATAAATTGTGACCTATAATTTTTTATCTGTGGCCAATAAAATAAACTGTGACCTTAAAATTTGATAATTTGTGATCAACAAATTTGAAAATATGTGACTGGTTTATAAATTATGACCTATTTGTGACCAATAAAATAAAATGTGACCTATAAAATTTTTGATTTGCGACCTCAAATTAATCTGTGATAAATTAATTATTTAATACGTGATCAATAAATAAGTTGTGACATATGATTATGTACCTGTGAACATTAATTATATAATTGTGATTTTATTATATTTAATTAATAAATAAAAACATGATTTTTGCATTAACTAAATTTAAAATCTGATTTTTGAATTGTGCATAGTTAATACCTTAATTGTGAATTTTTCCCATAATCAAATCCAATTTGAATTGGGCCCAAGCCCAAACTGGCCCAATCTTGTTAGGTTTGGGTTTAAACCAATACATGGGTTGGGTTGTGTTGATTTTAGATCAAACCGACTATGTTGGATTAGATTTATATTGAATGAAAATCCACCCAAACCTAGCCCTAAATGCAGGGATTTGAGGGTGAGTTTGAAGGATGATGGAATTTGCTTAATGTTTTCATTTAACTCTTGTTTGTGCCCATTCTCTAAATATTTATTTTTAATTATATATTCTTCTAATAAAATGATTTTATACCTAAATATAATTTTTTTCAACTTTTTAATCACACATTTTCTAAAAAATTACTATTATAAAATCTATTTTCCCAAAAAATGGAGCTCAAACAAATTAGTGTTATTTATTTAAATCAGATTAAGTAGTAATGAGGCTACTGCATAAAAATGAATCACAATTTCATTAGATGATGTGGTATAGGGACTTCGAACTTCAAAGCCCGAATATTTCATGAAACTTGACATCCTTTTTGGTTATTATTATTATTACAACTAATTAACCTAAGAGTACCTTTAGGGTCTGTTTGGTACAGATTCTCATTTTCTACAGTAAATCAATTCTCATTTTCAACCACACATTCTTCAATAAAATAATATTTTCCATCACATCAATACTTTTTTCTTCTTTTTCAATCACACATTTCCCATCATATCACTATTCCAAAATCAATTCTTCCCCTAAAAATCTTTACCAAACACACTCTTAGTGCATTATATGAATTGTGCGCTACGTATCAAGAAAATTGAAAGATTTTGCAATTGATGTGGCATTGTTGTTTAGTGATAACGGACATAGATATTTAATGACTATGCAAATTTGGTTTTTGAATTCATTTTAGGGAACAATACATAGTTCCTATTTTTAAAGTTCACATTTCATAAATAACAAACTTCTTAAAATATTTCAAAAATCAGGTGCTAAATAAATTTATTAAATATTAAATTATAATATATTAAATATTAATATTATAATATAATATATATTAATTATTTACACCACCCAATGACATCTCTCACTACACCACCTCCCTCCATCTCCGGCACCGGTCCGGCCACTGCTCCGGCAACGGTCCGCCACTGCTCCGACGACTACTCCGGCGATTCAAAATTTTCAGAAAATTGAAAATCACACCCCCCCACCCATGAATTGGTCACAATCGGCCACAAACGGTCACAAATCGGTCTTAACGAGTCACAATTAATCAGTCACAAAAGGTCACAATCGGCCACAAGCGGTCACAAATAGTCACAATGAACTACCCGGTATTCAAATCGCGATATGGATCAGAAAAGTTCGCAGACACCACCAACTTCAGTTGCAGCCTTCAATGTGACCAACTGTGACCAAATTTGTGTTCAGTGTGACCGTTTGTGACCAATTTTGTGTTAATTGTGACCGATTGTGACTTGATCATATTCAAGTCACATTCGGTCACAATTAACACAAAACTGGTCACAATTAGTCACAGTACACACAAATTTGGTCACAAATGATCACAACAGATAAATTCGCTCACACCACGGACTAGCACCACAATCCACCACCTGTCATCACCACCATCACCTTCAATTGGAATTTTAAGGTTACATTTTAATAGTTAGTCACAATGAACCAAATTGTTTGCGATATTAATTTCATTTTTTTCTTCTAATACCATTTCGTGTTCGATAACCCACCTTATCAAACAACCAATCGTTTCTAACATTCTGATTAATTCAAAAGTTGAAGTTTTTTTATTTTTTGAAATGCAATCTCCTCAAAGAGATGAAGTGCTTCTAAAGCAAAGCTACCACAATAACCATTCAGGACCCAAAAACAGTAAAAGAATGGAAATCCAAACAAGCCCAAATCCAACACCGACCAAAGCCACAACCTCTAATCCGGCAAAGGGCTGAAAGAAAAACAAGAAGGGCCATAACAACTGCAGGGGAGGGAGACGGAGCAGGACAATCCGGATTGGAGCCGTTAAACCTTTAAACCCCCATTTGCACAAAGCCACCACCAATGAGGTCCTAACCTCCCCACAGGCCGAAATCCTCCCCACCCCAAGCATAAGCCTCTTCTGTCTGAAACAACAAAAGCACCAAACCCAAACTGTTGGTCAGATTCAAGATCATATCAGACCACTCACTGTTGGTCACCACAGAACCTCTTCACCTTCATCTTCATCGCTCAATAGATGTTGTTTCTCTAGCTCCTGCAACCAATGATCATTAGCTTCTTCTCCGACTCTTGCGCCGAGAAGCAATCCTGACTGGAAATTAACAATTGATGCTTCGATGAAGTTTAGGATTCAATTGAAGATTCTCGACTAAATAGAAATTACGAGAATGATATAGGATTCAATTGATAGAAAGAGGAGAGAGCGAGGAGGGAGAGACGAGAGTTCAGACAGAGATGAATGAGAGAGGGATTGAAAATTAGGTTTTGATTAGGGTTTTAATTATTAATTTAATTAAAACCTGATTTTTTATTAAATAAACATTACACCTGATTTTTGAATTTGAAAACTTAAAAACCTGGTTTTAGGTAATTTTCTCTTCATTTTATCTATAAAATCGTATTGGATCGGATCGCCAATGCTACTTGAGAACTGATGACCCGATTCAGTTGACACAATTTGATCCATTAGCAAATGAATCGGTCAAAATCGTGCAAACCGATCCATTATCGTGCAAGTCGAACGAGCCAAAAAAAAAAATTGGAACTGTTTCGATTTAAACCGAGTACTTACTAATTTGGTCAAGAGCAAAATTTATATCAAATTTTCACTATTGGAGATTCGAACGTGTATCGTACCCCCTGAGTGATATAAGAATCTTGACCACTATGACAATTGCAATCTTCTCCATTAATCAAAAATACATTTTTTTCAAAATTCATTTTTAACTACACATTTTTCAATAAAATAATATTATATATAAATTCAAAACTTTTTTTTTTACATTTTAGCTACACATTCTCCAAAAAACGACTATTCCAAAATACATTTTTCTCAAAACTTTGTTAAAATAGAGCCAAACAAAGGCAGCATTTGCTGCATCAACTTGATAGTCGCAACCAAATAATAGTGAAGAAGATTTTTGGTATGTTTTTTAAAAGCGATACTCATTAACTTTTAATATCTTGTAACACATTTAGCCACTGTTTGTTAACCATTTTTTTTGGAAAAATGTTGTTTTGAATAGTGAATTTTTGGAGAATATGTGATTAAAAAGTAAGAAAAAGTTTTGAGCTTACAGGTATAATATTTTTTTGTGTGGATGTGCGGTTGAAAATGAGTATGCAGAAGAAAGAATTTTGAAAGAATGGAAAACAAACTTAGGCTTAGTCAAAATACAAGGCATTTTCTCACCGAACCATTATGAAGAACCTGTGACATTGAGAAATTAATAAATGATTTAAATTATAAAAAATAAAAATTTATGATAAATAAATAGATAATACTTGTAGATTATTTGAAATGTGTGGATAACGTATGTGATCGAACACAAAATTCACCTCGAACCCACTTCAAAGGATTAAAAACAGTCTGTGATAATATAATTTAAGGCCAAATAATAAGTTTTCCCAACTAGTTCATCCATGATTCACTGTCTCGCCTGGAAATATTATTAATATTATCTGTTGACACCAACCTCCGAGGTGGTTGAGGTCGGATTGATCCACATCATAGGTAGAACATACATTGAGCTCGATTGTGTGAGGTCAGCTGGAGGTGAGAACCTTCTGCGAGAAGCATGTGTAATCTTCCATGGAAAGGGTGAATGTAATGATTAAGAGATCTCTGACGGGATATACAAACCACCAATCACTTGATTACGGCTGGAGAGACCTGACATCAGCGCTCACATAATCCTCCAATCAGAAGTGTTAGCATCCCCTATTAAGTAATACATTAATTGATGGGGGCCACTTTCAATTAATACTCTGAGGTAATCTGACAGAATCAAGCTCGGCAGCCAATTTTACTGCACCAACTACTATACTTATCCGCTCGAAATTCCAGCGACAAAACAGGAGGTATAACATGCATGCATAGTTTCTCTATAAATAGGGATCCCAAAACCCAAATGAAGGCAAGGAAAAAACGTGAACAAGAATCATACATCAACTCCTAGCATATTCTCATATTTCAAATATCTCTTATTACTAGGAAAAGAAAGGGATTGTATCATATTCTTGTAAATCCTTGATTATTTCAATAAGAAATCCACGTTTCTTTCATTAAGTTGGCTTAATTATCGTTCATACAAATTCAACGTCAACATTATCTAAAAAAGGCATTCCACTGCTAACTCCATCACCTCTTGTGCGACTAGCCATGCTTGAACAAATGTCACATGTGACTTCAGCATTTCCTCATTTACCAATCAGAAGAAAGTAATGATTATCTAAGTGACAATAATCATTGCCTAGACAACAACTACGATTTTATTTAATGATGACCTAACCGTCAACCTTAGCATCAAATTAAAACTCTCCAATCAGGAAAGACACATATTGAGGTCGACATTGTGGCTTGATGTGTCAGAGGACGATCAAATCTTGGTAAAAGGCCTATAAATTGAGGCATTGATCTCCCACTCAAGGGGGAAGCTAAGCCAACTCAATGTAAAATACTCTCAGAGCAATATTCTATTGGGAAAATGGTTGACTTATGTGTAGATAAACATATCAACTAATAATTATAAATAAGATAATTCAATAATTACATAAACATAAGGAGATTATAATAAGGATTTTGTTACTTGTACATTAAAAATGTACATAATGGATTACATAATATGATATGGAGGGAAAATATTGAACGAAAAAGTTGATTGTGTTTTAAACTGGCAAATGTTTAAGTGTCACGTGCCATTATGTAAATTTTGATGTACATGTAGCAAGATTATTATAATAATATAAGTATTATAATTCAACAATAAGAAGAGAGTTATAATGCAAGCCTTAGGGAGTCACGTCAAGGACGTTGTCCTAAAGTTGTGTTGTCTCCCCTTCGTGTGTGTACTTTGGGCAGTCACGGCTCCATGATAAACTCATATGATTTACAATCGATTCTCCTTCTATGGACACGACTATAAGGAGATAAAAACAAGTCTTTATCGAGTTGTCAAAACTGTAGAAATACATAATGTTTATAGGATATTATTTCAAATTGTGTTTTTCTCATCTTCCATCAAACAATGAAATCATCACTCTTTTTATAGGGACAAATATAAGCCCCACATTCATGAAAATAAATCCAATTTAAGTATAAGTTACAATCCATTAATTATGAGTTTTAATTTTGTATTAAAATGTAAATTAAAATAGAAAATTGAAATTTAAAATTATCTTTAATTTTGAAATTTAAGACTTATTCACATTTATGTTAAAACAATTCCCCACAAATTTTGAACTTTCAAAATAAATATTTATTCACATTTATGTTAAAACAATTCCCCACAAATTTTGAACTTTCAAAATAAATATATATATATATATATATTATAGAGTGACAACATTATACTGTGCAACATGTATAAGCGTTTTTTGGACTTGAACTTCAATTAGTGATAACAATTTTCATTTGAGGGAGTCATAATAGACGAAACCTTGAATTAGGTCCCTTTGCCAAAATTTCAATTGTTCATCACACACAGTATCAATTTAGACTCGGTTCATAATGGGTAGCGTTGTTAATTGCCACGCGCTCTAATCTTGATTATAGTAAGAGCCTCTAGAGAATAGCCCAATCCTATAGCCATGGCGTCATGACAACTCTTACATAGGTAAGTCCTTCAAGGATGTGCGTGATCCATACCTTGCAAGAATTCTCGTCTTGGTATTTATTCAGGGTTGAACCTTTTCTAACATCACATTATTATTAACACTATCACCATAAGGATGAACACAAATAAAATAGTGTTATTACAATTCATGCAGAACTGGTTGTTTCTTCCATATGCAATTTGCACGCCTGTAAAGTTTTCTAAAATTTCAAATTTCAATATCACATATTTAAGTAGAATAAGATAAACATATTATTGACTTTTAGTAACATGTATGGACAGATGTATCTATTGAGCTCTTACATTTCACCTGCACGTCTACAATTTAATTTTTAATAGTTTTCAAGAGCCGGTTTACAATTAAGAATAATAAAATATGTGATGTGTCAAATCTGAAAATTTAAATACCCTCACATTTCAAAGATATAGTAGATTGATGGAAAATGTGTAGTTGAAAAGAAAGAAAAGTTATTGATGTAATGGAAAATATTATTTTATTGAAGAATGTGTGGTTGAAAATGAGTAGAAGAATGAGAATGAAAATTTTAATATGACTCAAACAGGGGTATAATGTAACATTGATTTTTGGAGTTGACCAAGGCTGATTGAAATTATTCATACATTAATCATCAATGCAATGAACTTAAGTTAGTGGGCACTTCTATGTTCATCTTTATGTATAAAGAATCATTTTCAAGCATTGACAAAGAAAAATCACAATTAATTGGCCAACATGTCCATTTCTTTGAGTAAAGATTCATGTTCCATAATTGATAAAATGTAACTTCAAAGACCCACAAAATAGGACGGGGACCCATTTTTTCTAATCACTCAGGCAAACTTCTTTCAACCTTTTTAAAGATAAATTGTACCTTTAAAGAATTATGTCAATGCATAAAAAAATCTTAAAATGTAACTTTCATTTATTTAATATTAAAACTATATAATCTTTCCAATCAAAATAAGGTCACGATGCAAAGACAATAGCATAGACAATATCATTAATCAAAATTTGTACCTGTCGAGATGTAAAGCAGCTTTACTATCTGTTGCACCTAAAATAAATAATTGTAGATATTAATTCGTCAACAACATATTGGTAATTAAACTTAGAGTGTTTTTAATTAACATGAAAAATATATCATAGAAAAATAAATATTTTCCTTTTTTTGAGGAAAACAAAAACCTACTCTCTTCAAAGAAAATGTTTTCCTTAAAAATAAGGAAAATTAGACATATTTTTAAAAGTTGGAAAATATTTTTCAAGAAAAAAATAGCAATCAAACATTTCAAAATAGGAATTTGGATGGAAAACAAACATTTTTCATGGAAAATAAATGCAATCAAATATACCCTTATTGACACACAGATACATGACATGTCATTATTAGGTTGGCCATTGAGGTTACGTGCCTTGAAAAAAACAATAATGTTTTTCCCATGGCTTTCCCCTGCAATTTTTTTATTTTCTTTTTATCTTTCATGGTGGGATTCTTAAAAGTCAAGCATCTTTTGAGAGATCTATAATCTAGTTAAGTCTGATGTGCTTGCAAAATATGTTGAATTCCCCAATTTCTAATAATTTTGGAAAAGAAACTGTTTGTACATGTATGATCATCCATGTTCATCAGTGTCTGAAAATTATATAGCTTATGGTTTTAAATCGACACTCTCAAAGCTAGCATCTTTTGCTTTTATAAAGCCGCAACTCATCAAGAATTAAACTCTGTTCCAGTCATCTTTCTACTTTCCTCAAGGATTCATTATTCCAATAATATTAGAAAATATCAATGCTAAATTATTAGCATGACCATATCAAGTACACGTAATTAATTACAATTGCTGGAACATTAACATTAAAAAAAAAAGAAAAAAAAAACATTAAAGAGTCCAGGATGTTTCCACATTTCCGGTTCAATAGGAAAACCTTAGCACCACCATAGACGATTCTTCAGTGATACGCTGTTAAGATTTAGAGTTTCATCTTAAAAGGTCAACCTCGTTAGGTGGAGTGGCCCAAATTCTTATAAATTGGTCTATATTTTCATTTTTATTATATGTGAAATTTTATCCCTTAACACGTCTTGCAAGATGGTGACTCGTTTGAACAAAACAATATTGAAATGTGCTCTTTTTTTTTTTTTTTTTTTTTTGAGTTTTAATCGGATCAAATTGCTCGTTGGAACTCAATGGGCTATGATACCATGTTAAGATTTAGAATTCCATCTTAAAAACTCAACTACGTTAAGAGGAGTAGTCCAAATCCTTATAAATTGATCTATACGTTTATTTTTATTAGAAGTGAAATTTTATCCCTTAACTTACGCTGAACATGTTAAAAAAAGCACCAAGCATATAGAGACCATGTACAGAGCATCTCCGGGTTAATACCATAAATAGTTACTAAACATTGCTAAAAGTTTCCAAGAGGTCACTGAATTTCAAAATTCCCTAATTAGTCACTGAATTTCTTAAAAAGTTCCTAGGAGGTCACTGAATTTCGAACTACTCTAAATAGTCACTGAACTTTTCCAAAACTACCATAATTAGTCACTCAACTTTGTAAAAATTTCTAGGGGGTCACTAAATGATTGATGTATGGGGTCACAATTTACAAAGTTCGGTGACCTCCTAGGAAGTTTTAGTAAAGTTCAATGACTATTTAGGGTAGTTTTGAAGTTCAATGACCTCCTAAGAACTTTTTACAAAGTTCAGTGACTAATTAGGAAAGTTTTGAAGTTCAGTGACCTCCTGGGAACTTTTGGCAAAAGTTCGGTGACTATTTAGGGTATTAACTCGAGTATCTCCAAGAACCTCTTTAAACATGAGATGATCTCTATTTTAAAGAGTTAACTCTTAAAATCATATTCCAAGAGATTTTTCAAATTAATATTTTAATTTAAAGAGTGTGTTTGACTCTCCAAATTTGAAGAGTCAAACCCACTCTCTATAATCAAATGCATTCGAAGTATTTCAATTTTCAATGTAGAAAAATAATAAAATAATATAAAGAAAAAATATTTAAAATAAAAAATAAAGAAAAATAGTAAATATTTTTTGGGAGAAGTAAAATAAAGCATTAAATATAAAGAACTTTTTGGAATATTTCAAAATTTTAATTCTCTAAATTTATAGATACTCTTCAAATGATAGAATATACTCTTTAAAAATAAAAAGGCTCCTGGAGATGTAGACTATTATTAGCCATGTCAACGTGTCAAAACTTAAAACTAGGGCTCGACTCGAGCAAAGCATGTCCGAACTTTTTTGGGCTCGAGCAGAGCCAAAAAAATGAGGCTCGGCCTGAGCTTTCTGCTCGAGCCTTAGCAGGCCGAGCCGACTCTTTTTTTTTTTTTTAATTCGTTATAAATCTATTATTTTTTATAATGTATTTAAAATTTGTGCAATTTATACGTATTATAAATAATAACTCAATATTAATATATAAAAAAATACATCTAAACTTAAAAAAAATAAAAAGGCAGGTGCCTTATTTAAAAAAAATGAATTTTAAGACTCTCAGTTCGGCCTGTTATGGGCCGGTGACGAGCCACAGGCTAACTCGGGCTCGAGCGACTACCCAAAACTTGCCTCGACTCGATGCTGCCGAGCTCGGGCCGCGGCTGCCGAGCTTTTTTGAGCTATAATGTTTAAACTGCTGTTATCACTGTTCCACTTTCCAAATAGGTTTAATAGTTGAAATAAACATTTATGCCGATATTAGCCAAAATTGATTATTACTCTTATTGAGAATTTGACTTAGCAGGTTTAGCAGAGTCACAGCCTTAACCAATCGCTACACATCATGTGGAGCACCTCTTGTTTGAAACACGGATGGGAAATGTTTTGAGTCTTGTATTTTCCAATTCAGTGCAATTTGGAAAATTCACTGTTATTATATAGGATTATCTCTGGACTTAATAGTTATATAATATATATGTGCCTATATATGTATGATTTATTCCTAGGATTAAGAATACAAAATGAACAAAAAAATGGTAATTGAAGTATGCTGATGCAATGCATATATAATTCAACAAAAATTTCATATATATTTTCTTCCCTTAGATTTTCCTAGAATGCACAAAAATTAGTTTAGCATCAAAGCATGGTAAATTACTTTTCCTCTTGAAGATTACCGATAAACCAACCAAACACGAAGTTAGATTATTGGGAAAATGGTTGATTTATATGTAGATAAACATATCAATTAATAAGTATAAATAACATAATTCAGTAAATGCATAAACATCAGAAGATTATACTAATATGAACATTATAATTCAATAATAACAAAAGAGTTAGAATGCAAGTCTTAGGAAGTCACATAAAAAATATTGTTCTAGAGTCGTATTGCCTCCTTTTCGTGCAGGTACTTTCATCATTATATGGCTCCAAAATAAAACTCATATGGCTCTGTTGATATACAAAAAATGAAGTCAAATTAAATGGTCCAAGAATTCGAGTCCAGCTAGGGAGTTCGAGATATAAGCCCAGATGAGACAATTGTAGAATATAGTGGAGGCCCAAAAACAAAGTACTGTCATCGTCTAAGTCTGCAGGATGCCCAAGATCTGAGCAAATGAAGTGTCTTACTGTCACCCAGAGCGATGATTCCAGTCTCTCCCAAGCCTTTGAGTCGCTCAAGATTTGAGTTAGTACGGTGTCTTGTGATTACTTAAAACGACGGTTATCGAAGCGGTTATGGAGCAACCTTACCACACCGCACCATCCAAAAATCTCGGTTACCAGTTAGCCATCACGAAGAAAGTGGATAGTTATAGAGTGTCAAGCAGTTTTCAAGCAGTTTTACAAGAGAAAATCAGCAAAGGAGTATAAAAAGGAAAAGAAGATATAGAAGAAAAAATCCTGAATCAAACACTCTCAACAGAGAATATGTAATTTCAATTCATTTACTTTCTATTTGCAAATTTTCAATTTACTTCGTGTGCTTGTGCCCTTTGGAGACGTTTTGTTTCTTTCCAATTGTAATTTTCATAAATAAAGTACCACTTTTTGGGACTGTCTCAAGAGGTTTGTTCCTTACACAATCGTTTGAACCTATTTTTAATTATTAGCTATAACCCATGCGAAACAATTTGGCACGCGTAGTGGGACTTTGGTGTTTGAGGATACGAAAAGTGAATCATTATGCCTCATAAGAATTCTGATAAAGAACCGCAAGCTAAGGAGTAATCTAGTTTGTGATCGAGCGATATGAGGAGTAGCAAAGCTCTCCACGAACAGAGGGATAGAGTCAAAGCAATCAAAGTTGCTACGAGCCAATGACAAAGTTGAGTCTTCGAACTATGCGCACATTGCTTGGGAAACTCACACAGGATGTCGTTGAACAGGTAAATCTACGAAATGTTCACAATATGGAAAGATTTACCCAAAATGAGAATGCAAATTATGATAACATGGCCAAACAACTAAACACGTTAAACGAGATCATGAATAAGTTAGTGGGCCAAATATGTCAACCAGTTGTACCAATAGGGAATCACTTTCAAACCAGGACGATTGTGGGACATAATTCCCCACATAATTCCCCTGGTTTGAACCCAAGTCAAGGGTTAGAACCACCTTTCAGTCCATCTACTTCAAACTAGGGGAGTGGTGTAGTGCCAAACTCGAATGGTGGTAATGGGACTTCAAACCTGGGGGGGTAACCCAAATATAAGAGATAATGTCATAAATAATGGACAGAACACCCCGTGTGTTAATAATGGAGTAAATACTCAGGCTAACAGTAATAATGGCCTAAACAATGGCAATTTTATTGCCAACCAAGGACCAACTATTAGACCTCAAATAAATCAACCAATGAGCCAACCTATAGGAATTCCATATGATCCCAATGTCATGTTGATGAATCAAATTATAGAAATAGTACATAATCAAATGACTTTTGGGGTACGTCCTGTCATTAGACCGACTTACACAAAGTCATATCCTGATTGGGTAGATCAGGCATATATGTGGCCTAGAGGGTACAAAGTGCCAGAATTTTCATTATTCACTGGTCTGGGAGAAGTGTCTACTCTGGAACATATAGGGAGATTCACACTGCAGAGTGGTGAAGTAACTGACTATCATAAAATGAGGATGTTACCTAGTTCGTTAACAGGAGTAGCTTTCTCCTGGTTCATTAATTTTCCAGCAAACTCTGTTCAAACATGACAACAACTTGAACAATTGTTTCACGCTCAGTTTTATAAGACTAAATGTGAAGTCATTTTGGCCAATTTGGCGAATTTACGTCAAATGCTAAACGAATGGGCAGGAGGTTTCCTTCAGAGGTTTAAAATAGTCAAGAGCAATGTTTGTACCTCTGCTCGAGAAAGAATCCATCAAAATCGCTCAAAGTTGTTGGAACTTTGATTTGAAAAAGAAATTCCAGGATAGGGAATTTCCTGATCTTTTTCAACTTAGCGCGAATGTGATTAGGTATGAACAATTGATAAGAGAAGAAGATCAAATGAAAAACTCTAGTAAATGGACTTATTATAGAGACCCAAATTTTGATGTTCATACTATTAACGATGAATATTACGATCAAACTGAAGTATATTTGGCTGAATTAATTGAGGAAGATGCGTATGCCTGTCCTATAATGGCCAAATCCAGAGTGCCGGGCAAGAATGAGCATATAAAAGATGAAAAAAAAGAAGTTAGAACTTTTTAATTTGATGTGACCAAAGCTGACCTTATATTTGATAAACTGTATAAAGATCAGTAGATAAAATTGAGCGATAAGCATAAATTACCAGACTCCAAGCAAATTAAGGGTAAAAAATATTATAAATGGCATAATGCATGGTCACATATGACTAATAATTGCTTGATCTTTCGTCATGTATTACAGGATGTTATCGAGTCAGGGCGAATCACGTTCGAAGATAAGAACAAAATGGCAGTAGATGAAAATCCTTTCCCACAGCCACTTGAGGTGAACATGGTGGCGACCGGATTCAAAAATAAGTTGCCAAGTTTCAAATTGGTTATAGACGATGGAGAATAAGATTTTGGGCCACATTCCAGTGTTTTTGAATGTATCAAAGGGAAGGAGCCTAGAGAGGATGGAGGTGTCCTGTGTGCAAGATTCAAAGGAGAAGTGAGTGCAAACATAGAGAAACCAGGAATATGGCAACACCACATCGCCCTAATTTTGTCTCACCTGTTGGAGGGCGAGGTACATCATTCTATAAAGGATCGCCTTTTGAAAGGTAGTTCAGGCCAATAAATAATGGGAGGACATTCAGACCGCAACCTCGCCAACTAAATGTATGACATTCATTCCAGTATAATGCAGGAAGTGTGATACCTTTCAATGGGATAACTAGAACTCAACAAAGGCATTTTCAACGAAATTATGGACGTCCTAAGGCAACAATAAGGATTGTCACGTCCTAAGGTGCCTAAACTACTCGAAGTGGCTAATCAAAATGTTCTTGAGGATAGTAAAGAGACTGGTACAGGCGAATCAAAGGAAGAATTACCAGAAAGTTCTTATGGGAGATCAAAGTTTGAGCGAGAGAGAGAAGATGAAGAAGATCTAGAGCAACCTCTCACTATTCAGTTTGGTACATTACCTCATATCATGGCTAATAACTATTTATTAGCCAATGAATTCAAAAATAAAGAGAATAAAGAGGAGGAAATAGAGGATAACGAGGAGGAAACATGTATGCTGGAATGTGAAGATGGCCAAACATCTCGATAGGCATATGATGAAGAAGAGGATGATGGTATGACGGATATCGAAGAAGAAATTGACTTGGAAGCAGAGAGAGGAAAGAGGGGAGTGCCATGCAATATATTGTTGAAACAGCTACATCGGGAAGGTGTTCGCCGGTGGATCTGTTGGGAGAACCATCTGGGCATTTCTTTGACTACTATGTATTGTACAGGACACCCAAAAGGAAGATGAAAGTGCCTTGCTCTGAGAAGTATGGGTCGCGCCTCCAAGGATATTGCCCCCTACAGGATCGGTAACCGAAGACGAGCAGTAGGAGAAGGTAGAAATGAAATCCAGGAAATAGAAGCTCAGTGCGAAATATTGCATGTTGATTTATTATAAAGAAATAATTCAATGGAAGATGAACAAGAAATGAAAATAGATGTCCCTGAAAATGCCATCTTCAAGAGACCAGCCATGAAATTAACTAAACATTTAAGGACATTGTACGTGAAGGCTTTAGTCAATGGTATACCTGTAGTAAAAGTGCTTATTGATAATGGAGCAGCCGTAAATATCATCCCGTCCAGGATGATGAGAAAATTTGCAAAGATAGAAAATGATATGATCCTAACAGAAGTCATTCTCACAAGTTTCAATGTGGGAGCAATTTTGGCTGAAGGAGTGATGTCACCGGACATAACCGTGGGAACAACTAATAGGACCACAGTCTTCTTTGTTATAGATAGTCCTACTAGTTACAATGTGCTACTGGGAAGGGACTGGATTCACGAAAGTCGTTGCATACCTTTATCGCTCCACCAATGCCTGATTTTCTGGAATGACAAAGGTGAAGTAAAAGTGGTGTGGACAGATCATAGATCCTTTGTCGCAGAAGCACACTCAGTGGAAAGGTCATTGTACGAAGAAAACTATGTAATTGTCAGGGTGGTTCAAGATAGAGAAGAGATTCAAATTGTCGCACAGAGTGAAGAGCCATTTTCTGTAGATGCACTTATTGAAATGTTCAGTCAAATGAGGCCAAACATAGTGGCCCTGGAAGAGCCAATAATTGGCAAAAGGATAATCAAAGAATTTTAAATGAATTGTCAGCAACAAGGGCAAATGGCCGATATTCAGGCCTTCAAAGCCAAGTTAATGGCTTTCAATAAATAATATAAAGACAAGACAAGAAGAAAAAACATTAAAAGTATTGGGAAACAAATTAGCAGTGTTCGAGTTGGAGCAAAATATTGGTCGAGAAGTCAACAAGGTGGATTGCTTAGAAGAGGAAGTGCTTACGAGGAACTTGGACGACGAAGAAATGAAGATCACAAAGCCTAGGCACGCTTGAGCACAATACCCTTTGAGTAGGGTAAATATTGGCTACGAAGGAGAAGATCACCCAATATTTGTCAGCCAAATGCTTAATCAGGAGGTTCGTAGTAAATTAATCGCTTTGTTAAAATAGTATAAGGATTGTTTTGTTTGGAAATATGAACATATGTCTGGTTTGGATAAGAATTTGGTGGAACATAGATTACCAATTAAGCCAAATTTTAAGCCTCATAAACAACCTCTTAGGCGTTTTGCCCATAATGTACTTCCAGAAATTAAGAAAGAGAGATAGAGCGATTGTTAAAAGCATATTTTATTAGGACGTCTAGATATGTCAAATGGTTGTCCAATATAGTGCCAGTGTTAAAAAAGAATGGTAAGTAAAGGGTATGCATAGATTTTAGAAATTTAAACTTAGCAACGACCAAAGATGAATATCCAATGCATACGGTAGACTCTTTAGTAGATTCAACTGTTGGACATGTGATATATTCTTTTATGAATATTCAGGATACAACCAAATTTACATAACTGAAGAAGATATACACAAAACTGCCTTTAAATGCCCGAAAGCTTTAGGATGCTTTGAATGAGTAGTTATACCTTTCGGCCTGAAACACGTAGGGGCAACTTATCAAAGGGCGATGAACTTGATTTTTCATGATATAATAGGCAAATTTGTTGATGTGTATGTAGACGATATATTGGTCATCTATTAAAGAGGAAGATAATTTTGAACAATTAAAACGCTCATTTGAGACAATACAAACTAAAATTGAATCTTTTGAAATGTGCATTTGGTGTTAATGTGGGAAACATCCTTGGTTTTCTAATGCACAAAAGGGGGATTGAACTCAATAAGAATAAAGTGAAGGCCATTTTTTAGGCCAAACTACCTAACAACAAAAAGAGTTACAAAGGTTTCTAGGTCAAGTAAACTTTTTAAGATGTTTTATCTCTAATTATGTAGGGCGAACAATAGCTTTTTCGCCTTTTTTAAAGCTGAAAAATTAGGACGAATTCGTCTGGAAAAAAGAACATCAAAAGATTTTTGAAAGCCTGAAGACATATCTATCGAGTCCACCAGTATTGGTGTCACCAATCCAAGGACGGCCAATGAAAGTGTACTTATCGGCTGAACAAGAATCGATAGTTGGAATGGTCGCGCAAGAAAACCAATTTGGTGAAGAAATGACGATTTACTATTTAAATAGACGGTTAACAAAATATGAATGTAATTACTCTGCTATTGAAAAATTATGTCTTGCTTTATATTTCACATGTACAAAACTAAGGGTTTATTTACGACCTGTAACCGTTTATTTAGTTTCTAAAATAATTTTGGTTAAATATATGTTTTCTCGCCTTAATTTACACCAAAGGATAGACCTTTGGCGTTGAACACTGTCCACATTCAAAATACAATACATACCTCAAAAGGCAGTAAAAAATCAAGCATTGGCTAACTTTGTAACCGATCATCCATACCTTGACATGCCTAAGGAGATTGAATTGGAGATCGATTCATTCGAATTAAAACATTGAGTTTTATACTTTGATAGATCGAAAACCTCTAAAGGTGCAGGGGTAGAAATAGCGTTAATAAATCCTTTAGGGATTTGTTACAAATTCGCTTTCACTTTGGATAGGATGTGTACTAATAATCAAGCCGAATACGAAGCATTGATCGTGGGTTTAGAGCTATTAGTAGATATGTGAATAAAGAATGTGATTATTAATGACGATTCTCAATTGGTAATTTACCAATTAATTGGTGATTTTAAATGCCAACGTAATTCCGTTATAAGTCAATGCGAAATCGTCCAAGAATTGTTGGAAGAATTTGACCAAGTAAAACTTCAATATGTTAATATGATATATAATGATATAGCAAACAAATTTGCCCAAATGGCTTCGGATTATTCAAAAACTTTAAATTGGGAATCTACTCGTGAGTATGGAGTAATATTGCCCGTAGTCAGTGTTCTAAAAGGCACACCTAGGTCTGAGGCGAGGCCAAAATGTCAAGCCGAATGGGTTAGCGTTTTATTTGGCGGTCAATGACAGTTGTTAACCGCTAGGAGCGCTTTTTTTTACAATTCTTTTGAAATTAAAAATTATTAAACGCTAATTTCTTCAGTTTGCCCTAATTTAAAATTAAAGCAACCATTTGAACCCAAAAGTCAAGTGACCAACGAATCTTATTTACGGTAGATAATTTCTTAAGACACCCGAGTTATTAAAAAAAAATGGTTGTTTAAATTTGAAACTTATATTTTTGTTGGAAATTTTGAAAAAAAGTATAAAGTTCCTATAAATCTAATTTAAATTTTTAGTAAGTATTATTTTTAACTGATTAAAAATAAAATAATATTAAAATAAGAAAACGCCTTTTTACGCTTTTTTACGCATATGCCTCGCCTAAGCTCGTCTAGCCCTGGGTTTGGCCTCCACGCATCGTCACGCATTACACATTTTAGAATACTGCATGTAGTACAAAGGAGGGCGAGAAGGATTGGAGTTCATTGCATATAAGATGGAGATACAATAGATTGGAGAGTAAAGATTAAAAGGTTCTTCAAAGAACCTAATAAGGAAAGTAGTAGGAAAATGAAGTTGCGTTCGTTGAATCATGTATTGATAAATGAAGAGCTATTCAAGAAATGCTCAGATAGTAAACTACTAAAATGTGTGAGTTTGCAAGAAGCCAAAACGATCATGGCTAAGTGCATGAAGGGATATATGGAGCTCATCAAGCTGGCTAAATGATAAGATGGTTGATTATTAGGAGTGGATACTTTTGGCCCAAAGTGGGAGAATCATGCATTTAGTATGCAAAGAGTTGTTTAGCATGCCAAAAGCATGGTCTGATACAAATAGGGCCAATAAGAGAAATGACATCAATTATTATACCCTGGTCGTTCAAAGGTTGCGCGATAGACTTGATATGGAAGATTTATCCCCCATCGTCCAAGCAACATACATTTGTAATAGTTGCAACAGATTTCTTCACTAAATGGGTAGAAACGATACCTTTAAAGGAGATTTCTCATAAACGTGTCATAAATTTTATTCGTGACCACATTATTTATAGATTTGGGATTCCACAAATTTTGATGGTGGATCGCGGAACTTCCCTGAATGGAGATCAAGTAAAGGAGTTTTTGAGCAAGTTTGGAGTTAAGTTAGTAAACTCCACACCTTATTACACTCAATCTAACGGACATGCAGAATCTTCTAATAAGATTTTAAAAAATATCATAAGGAAAATGATAAATGAAAATGCCAAAAATTGGCACGAATGTTTAAATAAAGCCTTATGGCCTTATAGGACGTCGTCTTATTCAAGTACCAAAGTTACTCATTCACAACTTACTTATGGACATGAGGTTGTTTTGCCCATGAAAATTAATGTGCAATCGATCAGAGCGTGTTTGCAACACAAGTTAAGTGATGGTGAGTATATTGAGTCATTAGCCCAAAACCTATTGGAGTTGGACGAATTAAAGTTGAATGTCCTAGATAGATTGCAAGTTCAAAAACAAAGAATGACTAAATTTTATAACAAAAACGTTATAGCCAAATCTTTTAGTTTGGACGAATTGGTTTGGAAAATAATACTCTCTTTGGATAGCAAATATCCAAAGTATGGCAAATAATCGCCCAATTGGGAAGGGTCATATAAAGTGAAAAGCGTATTGTCTAATGGAGCCTATCATTTGAAAGATTTAGATGGCATTAAGCACATGAGATTCATTAATAGCAAATACTTAAAAAAATATGTTCATTCCTTATGGGAAAGTGAACAAATAAAAACATAAAAATAGCATTGTTGAGCGATCATGATTAAATAAAATAAGAACGAAGTACGTTCAAATAAACTCTTTTATTATCAAATATTCATTACAAATCATGAGATACAAAATATAAGACTCTCTATAAGTTGCAATTGGGAGCATGTTGTCATCATCTTCTATCAATCATATAGAAAAGGGCGAACTGTCCTTAACCGCCTTCCTAATTGCATTGCTGCAATGACAGGCAAGTGGCCTAAGAAGCACTCGCAAATCACCTTCCATCAAAAACTCCCTCTAGAGAACATAAATGGAGGCGCTGAGAATACTTTCATTGGCCAAAGAACATTTCATATATCTCCCATACCAAAGGTGATATCAAGGCAGACAACGAAATGGATAACAAATCAAATGACCCATTCCTGTTGTAGGAGAAAATAGTTGGTTAATTATCTGAAATGCCAAACGATGGCAAGTAAGCTGATTTTGTGGATGATGAATGCGTAACACATAGGTGTGAAGGTGAAAAGACGGAATATGAATGTCTACTTACACGCATAGTAACCGAAATTAAATGGCCCAAAATCTTGGAAAAGAAGATTGGAATACCAAAAGTTTTTCTCCGTGTAAAAATCTCATGAGGGGAAATGTACACGAGTTTAGCATAAGGTAATTAAATGTTTGGGGGTTGACGATTGAATAAGACGTTAATTAATATGCAAATAAATAAAATAGTCGTTCCATTAATGACATTGGCTGTCGTTACATTCGAATTAACAGTAGCTGCCAGCACAAAATTACAAAGAAGATAAAGTCTTAACTACAATTCACCCCAAGCTGAACGCATTTGTTCCCTAAGTTTCTCCCACTCCTCGCTCTGCTTAGAAGAAACAGCAAACAACTCAGTTGCAACATCCTTATCAATCTCCAGCTTTGTATAACACTCAACCAAAGACTTGGTTTGTTCAATTCCTTGGGAAGCATTATGTTTTTTGGCAGCCAATCTAGCCCTGCAGTCGTCCATCTTTACTTGAAGTTCCTTTATCTCTGCAGCTAAGCTTATCATCAAAGAATCTTCAACCATAACTTCAGAGGAAATTTCGTTTAGTTCGACCTTGACTTTATCAATTTCTTGAAACAAAGATTCCTTTTTAGATACAACATGAAGATAATGAGTACTCTTGGCCTTCAACTCTACATTTTTGGCTAACTAAGAGCTGATTTCAAAATGGATAATCTTCAAAGTTGCCTTAAAGTCAGATGAAATGTTGAGTGACCGAAGTTTAAGTGCTTGCGCCAGTTTCGCACTTAAAAGCTCAAATTTATCTCTTTGTTTAGCAGTACTAGCTTTGTCGATATCCATGTCCATAAAAGAAACATACTCAAACATTGATTGTTTGAGAGTCTTCATATTTTCTTCTGTGAGAGCAGAAGATAAAGCAGAAGGACGACTGGTTGAAGAAGGGTGAGATATCTTTACTTATTCCCAAGAAGTGAACAAGTCCTGGATGTAGCACACGATGACATCAGCATCCCGTAAAGAAAATGCAAGCATTTAGCATTTTCACTTCAGTAAATGAAGTAAAGATAAAAAATGAAACAAAGGCTACCTCATCAACAACCTTGGAAAGTTAGGGTACGTCACCAGTTGACTCTGCCACCTGTGGAGACTTACCCTTATCTGGACGAGCAGGCTCTGCCACAACTGGCAGATCCATGAGAACCTCTGCAGAATTCAAGAAGCTATGAATCGAAAGCCAATAGTACAAGCAAGGGTAAAAACATGAAAACATTGCCTTCTGGTTCAACACTTGGGGGGTCAATGCCCTGGGAAGGAGGCAGCTCTCCAACTAGCTGTGGTGAAGACTCGGGACTATGGATTTCTCTTTAAGCAGAGTTCCTGCATCAGATAACTTGGATAAAGTAGCTTCAGCAAAAGGCGATGGACCAGGGGTTGCTAAGACTAGAGCCTTCGAGGGGAAAGTTGAACTCTTCTGAAAAATTCAGGTAAAGCATTAACCCATGAAGGATTGTGTTTCATGAATAAACAAACTCAATTACCTTTCTCCTAAGGATGAAAGGAGCATCATCATCATCGTCATCATTGACCTGTAAAATTGGTGAAGCTGAGGCTGGCCATTTGCGGTTAGAAGTACTTTTAGCTGTACGAGCTTGAGCAGGTGGGGAATCGATGGAAGGATATGACGTTTAGCATGAACAGGTGGCGAGTGAGGGGGAGAAATATGATTCATAATGGATACAAGGGTGGCCAGAATGGGAGAAGTAGAGAAAGTCTCTGGTCGATCCAATAAGTGGAAGGCTCGATTAGCATTAGTATGAATAGCCTACGTTTCACGGATGGCCATAGTTGATCAAAGAGAGGATGAGTGACAGTCGTGGGATTGAAAGGAGCCAAAGAAAGACATTTGGTCAAAAGAATATTACGAGCATCAATGGCTTATGCCTCAGTTTTATTTATAGTATGGAAACACTATGTTAAATTTCTAGAATAACAGGAAGGAACATGCCACGTTTGGCCAAAACCAAGCGGCGAGCAAAAAATTGTGGAGCATATATCTCAACCCCTGCCTTGACATTTGTTCTGGTTACTATGTCATGGAACAGTTCTCTCCCAATCAACAATTGTGCTCAAATGGGCAAGAAAATCCTCACTTCAACCAGAGTAGAAGGAGGTCGCACATAAATAGGGACTTGGTGAGGAGGAAAAAGAAAAAAAGGAAGGCGTTGAATTCAAATTGTAAAAGAATGTAAAAACATCCCTATTGTTTATATTTACAGGGCTTAATTGATGGATGAATAGCTCATAACAATTAACCAATCGAGGAGGGGATGGTAGAGTACCAACCTGTGGAAAATATGCTCTCAACCACAATTGAGCGAGCCACAGAGGCCCACTGCCAGTGGGAGATGCACCATTCTTTAATTGAAATTGAAGGGAATTTATGCCTCTATAAAAGGCGGCTAAAAAGAACGAACATAGATTCAAAGACCTGCCACCAGCCAACTCATGTGTTATGGGCAGATAACTCATTGAAGGTTTCAGGCTGGGAACACAAAGAACATATTTACGAAGCTAGACCTGAAGAAAGGCCACACGCTAAACATGAGAGGGCTCAGAACTAGAACCAGTATAAAGGCCTTACATGCCTGAGTAGGACTCAGTGAGTGTTTTGTCAAACTTTGGGGCAGCATCGACAATCAAAATGTCAGGAAAAATGGCGTCGTCCAAAAGTGGGAGGTTTACTAGAGCTCCAACATCTCTCAGGGTAATAGACATTGGGCCAAAGGGCAAAATAAAAGTATTGTACTCAGAAGACCAAAAACTTAGAGCGATAGGAAAAAACATTGGGTTATAAATTGGGGGATGAAGAGTAATTTCTAATAAGTCCGAAATCTTAGCACGATCAAAAATTGCTTTGGTGGGCCATGATTCACCATGCGTGCATGCCATCTACGAAAACTAGTATCAGTTTTAGGCCAAGTGCGAATACCTTTTTCGCGGATTGGCTTCAACGGTAGAGAGTTCAAAAAGGAGGATTTTCGGTGCAAGGGAATAGCTGACCCATTGCCCTTGCCCAATAGATTCAGCATGATTAAATGACGGACCCAGGTAGAATTTATTATTGTCGGGGCTGGCTTGCGAAAGAAAGTTTAGATTTACATATGGTCTGGT
Source organism: Fraxinus americana (assembly GCA_035079005.1). Taxonomy (NCBI): domain Eukaryota; kingdom Viridiplantae; phylum Streptophyta; class Magnoliopsida; order Lamiales; family Oleaceae; genus Fraxinus; species Fraxinus americana. Next base: position 33,451,288 of record CM068706.1, on the reverse strand, counting down.
AAGGAGGTTTTGGAAATCCTCGAAACTGAGGGAGTTATCGGAAGGAGTTTGTGAAGTCGCCATGTGCAATGAAATGCGGTAGTTGTGGAGAGTTCTTGAGAAACGTAGCAAGGAAGCAATAATGATTGAAATTCTTTGTCCTTTTAGGGGATTTCAAGTATTGCCCAAAAATACAAAAGAAGAATATGGCAAAAAATTAATAATCGATATTAATTTCGTCATATTGAGGGGTAATTGTTGACATAAAAAAAAAATGAAGCCCAATTAAATGATCCAAGAATTGGAGCCCAGTTAGGGAGTTCAAGATATAGGCAAGATGAGACCATTGTAGAATGTAGTGGAGGCCCATAAACAAAGTACTATCATCCCCCAAGCCTGTAGGACGCCCAGGATCGTGTGAATAAAGACCCTTACTATCACCCAGAGCGATGATCTCAGTCTCGCCCAAGCCTTTGAGTCACTCAAGATTTGAGCGAATACGGTATCTTGTGATTACTTAAAACGACGGTTATTGAAGCGGTTATGGAGCAACCTTACCACATCCCACGATCCAAAAATCTCGATTATAAGGGGTTAAATAACAAGAGCAATAACAACAGTTGCGAACGGCGGTTCCTTGACAAGTCAGCCATCATAAAGAAAGTAGGTAGTTATAGAGCACCAAGCAATTTCCAAACAGTTTTACAAGAGAAAACCGGCAAAGGAGTATAAAAATGAAAAGAAGACATAGAAGGAAAAACTCTGAATTAAACACTCTCAATATAAAAATGAAAAGAAGACATAGAAGGAAAAACTCTGAATTAAACACTCTCAACAGAGAATATGTAATTTCAATTCATTTACTTTATATTTGCAAACTTTCAATTTACTTTGTGTGTTTGTGTTCCTTGGAGGCGTTTTGCTTCTATCCAATTGTAATATTCATAAATAAAGCACCCATTTTGGGGATTTTTGTCTCAAGATATTTGTTCCTTACACAATCGTCTGAACTTATTTTTAATTGTTAGCGATAACCCGCGCGAAACAAGCTCATAACCGGTTCTCCTTCTGTGAACACGACCACATGGAGATAAGTAACAAGTCTTTATTGAAGTGCCAAAACTATAGAAATATAGAATGTATATATGATATTCATTCAATTTGTATTTTTCTCATATTTCATCAAACAATGAAATCACCAACCCCTACATTCATGAAAATAAATTCAATTTAAGTATAAGCTATAATCCATCAATCACGAGTTTTAATTTTGTATTAAAATGTAAATTAAAATAGCAAACTGAAATTTAAAATTACCTTTAATTTCGAAATTTAAAACTTATTAACATTTATGTTACAACAATTTCAAAGATATTCAACTTGATATATGATCTTGCAATTTCTCTTTGATAGAATTAAACATCGTGAGAAGATGGTTGATACGGATGTTTATCCATCACATTTTCTCGATTTCCATCCACCATTATATTTGGTATAATTTAAATTGGCAAGTTCGAAACCCTCGGCTACACTATATTTTGACTTCAGCCATTAGAGGACCTTAAACTACCTACTTTTCGTCGTACAAATTCATAGTGTTTTAAAAGGGATTGCTTTTCAAAGCTTGAAATAATGTTCTTTGTACATTTTATATTATTTTGGTAACTCGAACAAGGTTCTTTCTTTATTTCTCTATGGTTGTGTCCATAAAAAGAGAACTGATTGTCGGCCATACGAGTTTTACCTTGAAGTTGTGTAGTGTCGAAAAAAACTGTACGAATGGGAGGTAATACGACTCTAGGATAACGTCATTGACGTGACTCACTAAGACTTATTTTCATAACTTTCTTCTTATGTTTATATTATTTTTGAAATTATATTACTTATATTTATGTTTAAAATTGTTATGCTAATTATTAATTTATTTACACAAAAATCACCAATTTTTTCCAACATATTCTATGAAAATCGTTATTTTCCCAATTGAAAAGGCCCACAACACACGATATTAAAACAAGTTTCCACCAAATATCAATCGATCAGAAAATAAACTTGCAGAAAATTAAAGATTGAACAAAAAGAATTATTTCGACATAAGGCCCAGAGGTTCAGTGACCGCTTCTAACACCTACATTCCCTGTTGAGCATCCAAATAATTGATATCTGCTCGATTGCACTATATAGCCCAAAAATGGCAACAAGTTACAAAACGTTCTTCCAACACAAGAGAAAAGCATAGAACACTTATCTCTTCATCAAGAAACTGCAGATCTTTGAAGAATCACTTAAAAAACTTCTCAATCGCTTACTGAAATCGCAACCGTAAAAAAATCCTTTTTTGCATAGCAATCACTCAGAAACTACAGATTGCAGAGGCTGAAAATATGTAATGATCTCAATTTACAAGTTCATCAAAAGAGATGAAGAACACACAGATCAAACCCTGATCCACAGGAAGAAAACACATCTCTTAGAAGAACCTAGAAGTTAGAAGAATCTCGAAACGCTGAAGTCCCAAAATATCCAGCACTGTGCACGTATATATATCACATATCAATAATATAAGAATCCAAATGCCAAAATTTGAACACGTGTCATCATCTCATAAAAAAAGTCTCCACTAATAAAAAGGTGTATCAGCGAACACTGAGAGCACATAATTGATCAGGGTTCGAACCTCAACACCAACATTCGAGCTATCATCTGGCCACATCATTTTTAATTATTAACCATAAATATTTTTTAAACATGAGTTAAGCAATGGCTCAGATTAAATATGACGTGTCTATTTGATATTTTTCCTTTTCATATTAGTTAAATCGTTTAAAAATCTTATTTTATTTTGATAAAAAATAGACTGGTATTTTTTAAGTCAACGATAGAAGTTTTCCTCTTAATTTCGAAAGGATATTCCCTCTTTTCGGAATTTTGAGCGTGTTTAAAAATTAATTTTCCTAGAAATAGTGAGATTAATGTTTTGGAGTCCTTTTTAAAGGAAGTTATTTTTCGATGGAATATATTATTTCAATTTTTGAGAAGTTCGATCCCAAATATTATTTCAATATCATACATTTTTATAGAGAGAATCTTTCAAATTTTTGATTTTTAGGGGGGCAAGTTGGAACCCTCTTTTCATCATTTTAAATATTATTTATCTAGGTTGTAGTGTTGGTCACACCTGCGAAAATAAGATGAAGCGGAACAGGAGAGAACATTATCTAGGACTCCACAACACATATATCAATTTCTTTCGAGTCTACCGTACAATGCAAATTCAGCCTCCGTTTGGACCACATTAAAATTTTCATTTTCGTTCTTCTACTCATTTTCAATTACACATTCTTCAATAAAATAATATTTTCCATCACATCAATAATTTTTCCTTTTTATTCAACAACATATTCTCCATCACTCTATTATTCCAAAATACATTCTTTCAAAATAATGTGACTCAAACACACACTAGTTCGTATTTTTTAATGGATGCACCATTTATTCCCAAATGACCGTACCATGTGACCATCAAACCCTTAGCCTCTCAGGACGTCAACCTTTTCTAAATGTATTTTTAAATATTTTTTAATGAACTTTAAAATATTTTCGAGTGATCACTAAAATTTAACACGTGGCATTCCATCACTAATGCACCATGCTTCATTAGTCACTAAACTTATACATCTGTTACGCTTTATTCTCTGAATTTTAAAATTCTTTTGAGTGGTCATTGAACGTTACTAGCTGAATCCAATTATTCAAAAATTAAAATTTTTGAAGCATAAAATACCATACACGAAGATGGGACCCTTCTTTCCTCTTGAATTACTTTGTGACAACTCTAAAATTATATTTTACTCGTCTTGATTAATATTATTGACTTTAAATCGAAAAATTTCACTATATGTTTGAGATATAATTTTTTTATTTTTTTAAATTTGGATTTATGATCTCAATCGAAATAAAGACATGATTTATCTATTTTGTATTCTCGACGTAAGGGAAAAATATGATCTAAATTAAGGTTTATGTCAATTTGAAGCTAAGATTCTCCCCTTGAACATAACTTTTGATGACAAGAGAAACTATATCTTCTTGACCAATATCAATATTCTTGTGTTAGATTGAGAGTTTCATTATCAAGTTGATATTTATTTTCTTCATCTTGGTCGAATCTCATATACTTTACAAGAAAATATTATGAAATTTAGTGACTATTCGGAAGCATTGTAAAATTCAGTGAGTAAAATGTGAAGAATATATAAGTTCAGCCACTAATGAAACATAGGGGCTGTGCGATAAAGTGCAACGTGTTAAAATTTAGACCTTGTTTGATCCCAATTTTTTTAAAAATATTTTTCTCTCTTCTTTTCAACAACACATTTTTCAATAAAATAATATTACATACTACCAAAAAAAATTTCGTTCATTTTTAATCACACATTTTCATCAATCCACTATTTCAAAATACATTCTACACAAAAAAAATGAGGTTCAAACAAGCCCTCAACGATAGCGTTCACACGAAAGCATGGTTTAATAACTTATGAAACATGGTGAATAAGTGACACAGTGCAACGTGCGATATTTTAAAGTTTAATGATTTATGAAAAATGGTGCAACGTGTTAGTAAATACTAAAATATTTTAAAATTCAGTGAGATAACTCCCTGTTTGGTACGGCTCAAAATCCAATTAAAATTGAAAATATAGTCGGTATTGGGTCCCACTCATCTAATAAAAATCAACAATAACTACTAATTTTTCAATTTTAATCCAATTTAAATATCTGTCAAACACCCTCCAAGTCTCCAACTTATTACACTATCATTTTTGGTCGAGATATTTTGATAAGATTTCGTTACAACTGAAATTTTGGTGAATGTGTGAAAAAAATTTTGAGTAGATGTTGAAAATTATTTTTGAAGAAAAATGAACTAGTACAGAGCTATATGTATGGAAATGCTTTGTTAGATGAATAAAATTCTTGACTCTTGGTACTCGTCTTCGTTTCTCCCGTTTCTCAGGAAAATCTGAATATTTTTCGTAATGAGAGATTTTTGGGTATGCGCGAGAGAGATCGTTGTGTGATCTTTTGCCTTGATCAATCAGAAATTATAATTTTCTGAATTGATTGTTTATATTTTGTTAAAAAAAGGAGAAATTGAACATATTTGAAGATAATGGCGAGGAGTAGTAGGTCGTCGTCGAACAGGTGGAGATATTTAAATCCGGCGTATTATTTGAAGAGACCGAAGCGATTAGCGTTGCTATTTATTGTTTTCGTCTTCGGCACCTTAGTTGTTTGGGATCGCCAGACTCTAGTACGCGAGCACGAGGTAAGATTACGTTAACATTTTGGTTTTATTTGATTGTCCTTTTTATCAATTGAAATCGAAAAGGTTTTGAATTTCGCTTTTATTCTTTGGCGTTTGAAACAAAGATCTATGAGGGAGCAGTAATTGTGATTTTTGTGTCACATACTTTGGATTATGTTTCGGAGATTGAATGAGTGTTAATTTGCATAAGCTTTATGCAAGTCATTTCTAAATCACCTAACGAAGGTGACGTACATGTGTTTTGCATCCTTTATGTGGGAAAGAAGAACACTTGCTTTGATTTATCAACGTGCATTGGTGTGTGGGTTTCATTCCATAAGGGAAGTGAAGCATTACTGTCTAACATACCGGATTTCTTAAAGAATTGTTGACAGTCAGGTCATTTTGTCGGAGTTGGGGGTTAAGACTAACGCTTGTCTGTTCTTCAAAAGAGAGCAAATGGTTTCAGTCGTTCTCTTACCAAATCCCACTATAAACATGTGAGAGATAATTTTTCAAGTTTAAAATGAGGATTATTGATTGATATTTTAATTTAGGTCTATAGATTCATTTCATCTATCTTTGCTGGTGACAAGATTTTGTACTTGCTTTTCAGGAAGAAATATCCAAGTTGAACGAAGAAGTTACTCGATTGCAAAATATGGTGAGACATTTAAATTACTTGTTCGATGTTCTTTTCAAGCTGTTTTATGTTAGATATCTGAAAAAGCAGCTATCTCTAGACCTATGAGATAGTTTCAGAAGTTTAGAACTTGGTTTTGCTGTAGGTGTAAACCTTTTGATTAGCCTGAAAGGACAGACTTCTAAAGTAGCCAAATCAAGCCTGAAGCCTAGTATTAGACTTCTAATATACTTTTGGTACCTAAATTGAAAATAGATTTTAGGGCCTATTTGCTGACTCATTTGCTTACAAATTCAGTTGGAGCTGTGGAAAAATCGGTTCATAAGTTTGGAACTCAAGTTTGGTCCTGTTAAATTAATTATGGGGGTTTCTAATTGGCTATGGATGTTTAGAATCAGTTTGCGGACATTTAGGACTTCATCTCACTCGAAAATTTCTGAAGTCCTTTAATCTGAAACTTGTCACCTGCACAAACTAGTAGCTCTCAAAACTTAGTGCTTGGAATCATCAAAGTTTTGGGATTGCAGGAATCAAAATCGAACACTTCCCCTTTCATTTTATCATCTATTTTCAGATAAGCATGAAATATTAATTTGATTGGTGCCTGCAGCTTGGAGAGTTTAAGGATGATAAAAGTGTTATAGGGCAGGCAGACACTAGTGGCAAAAGCAACAGTGCAAATAGAAAATCAAATGTTTCTGATGACCCTATTGACACTCAGCGAAGAGAGAAAGTTAGAGATGCTATGATTCATGCATGGAGTTCATATGAGAAATATGCTTGGGGTCAAGACGAACTACAGGTATGATTTGTATTTCTATTTGCAGCTTCATGCAAATGTATAATTTTGCTAATTTTCATTACCCTTTTTGGCTCTTCAATTGTGTTGGGGTGCTTCTATGTTTGAATTGGACCAATTTATAGAAGCATTATTATTTATTATGTGATTTTCATCAGAGTTCTAACTTCTAGCTCAGAACCTTCTGGGCCATTGTCTAGTTTGATTTTATCATACGAGAGAACTAGTATGAGCAGGGCATGTTAGGTACAGACTTTTTGTGTTCTCTCTCTCTCTCTCTCTCTCTCTCTCTCTCTCATCTTTTGGTATAATTTCATAAGGTTGTTTTCCGTCATACACTGAATTTGAACCATAGTGTTGCTTGTGTACGATTTACTTGACTATAAGCACTATTCTCTTCTCCATGAGGACTTTCAGAAAGATGTAATTTACATATCACCGGTGCATTTACTTTTGGTCTTTCATTGTTCTTAACAGTAGTTTATTTGCCCGTGATCTCTTGTTTGTACTTTATTTGAGTTACATGGTGTCAGTTTATAGGTCAGTCTGTTCGTTACATTCTCTTTTGATTATATCCTTTATTTCTTTTCAAGCTTTTGTACACAAATGTAAACCTTTTTATATTCTTAAGCCAAATATGACTTAAGAGTAAAGCCAAATATACAGATTAAATTATTAGCATATATTTTCTTTTTGGTTGTGTGCATTTCCCCCAGTTCCCCTGTCTTTCAATTTCTAACATTTGATTTTGATAGTGTAACTGTAACCTCCATAGGTTTGATTTTGAATGGGTGCATTATGGTATGTCTTTACTATGACATGTATCTTTTCATCTTTTAATTGTTTTACTGGGAGACAAGCCAGGAAAAGCAGAAGTTACACTGGAATTATCTTCTACTTGCACGATATTTGACTGGATTTTCATATTTTTGGTCACCAGCCACAAACAAAGAATGGTGTTGACAGTTTTGGTGGTCTTGGAGCAACTTTAATTGATTCTCTCGACACGCTGTATATAATGGGACTGGATGAGCAGTTCCAAAGGGCCCGAGAGTAAGTCTATAGTTCTTTTTGTTTGTTCCTATGTAGAAACACGCTTTCTACTTAGTCTTTTCTCTTTTTATTTTTGAGTCTATCTTTCACATTGGAATCAATTCTATAACGTTATCGCTTCACAAGAGAATGCGAATGACTTGGTTTGGGAATTTTGAATTAGTGTTAGCATAACATGGAACATAGTCATGAGGCTTTCAGTTCCTCTTTTGTTGGCTGGCTTCTCCATTTATATGTAAAGTCTTAATTGATGGATAATCACTATAATAGCCTTAAAAGTAGCATTTGGCATGGCATTGCAAAAGATAGCTTAATAAGTAAACCTACTATCATATAGATTAGTACAATACATCTTTGTTTTTCTTTATTTTCTCTCTAATACCTCTTGCCTTTAAGGTTGATACTTCATTCTGTTTCTCCTTAAAGTTTTCAGGAGCAAAAGTTGATTTATCATTTCGAAGACAAAATGATATGAGAATAAAAATGTAGCTAAGAGGGAAATTATTGCGATAAGATTGCTTAGTTATGTCGTTTTCCTTTTTCCCATTAAAGTTCTCTTCACTTTTATATTCTGGGTAGCTATAATGTATTGACATGGACAAGTGTGTTCGATATGACACGTTTCTGAACACGACAACACATATTTTTCCAAAAAGTACTAACACGATACGTTGCCGACACATTGATTAAATTCTTTACAATTCTCTATTTATGTAGCATAAATTTAGTTTTATAATTGTTATTAATTTTTTGTTGTTGAAATCTTTTAAATATGCGTACTTATTTGTTATTTTATAATAACTTCAAGTTGACAATATATAATATTTTTTATAAGAAAGAACAATGAAATGATAGAGTGAATGAGGAGTGTCGGTATTAGACACGAACACTTCATCCTAGTTGAAGTATTCGTGCAACGGAGCTGAGTAGTTTATTTTTGATGGATAAGAATCATATAACTCCTATGTCCATTTTTTGCTGTTAACAAGTATTCATGGCAGGTGGGTTGCAAACTCATTGGATTTCAACAAGAACTATGACGCCAGTGTTTTCGAGACAACCATAAGGTGGCTTTATAAGGTTTAATGTGCCATTGTTTTGCTTTAGATTATTTTTTCTCCTGGTTGACAAATGTAAATTTGCTAATACTGCCGGGCTGCCTTAACCAAGAGTTATGTGCTCATGAAGAGTATTCCATACTCTTTAAGGTTCTGTCTTGTCTTTTTTTTATGCTAATAGTTTTATTTGTAATAATTCAGAGTTGTAGGTGGACTTATCAGTTCATATGATCTCTCTGGAGATAAAATATTCCTTGAAAAGGCTAAAGACATTGCCGATAGACTACTGCCTGCATGGAATACTCCTTCAGGCATCCCATATAATATTATTAACTTGGCTCATGGAAATCCTCATAATCCGGGGTGGACTAGGGTAAGTTTTGATAATGAAAACTATCTCATTTTCACAAGACGTAAACTTCCTGGTTTAATAATGCTAAGTTTTTATATTATTTATAGTATTTGAATGCCTGCTTAAATATCCTGTTTAATCAGTAGACATAACCTCATAGTTTTGGGACATACATGTTACCTTATTCCTGTGTTTGACATGTGTGTATTATTTTGTACTTACAGTTTTCTTAGGTGCTACTTGGTTAGTGATGATTTGATACCGAAAGCCTCCATCATGATTCTGCTATGCTTTGTTTTCCTTAATTAAATTGTTGATTCAGCTTATTGTTATGTTCTATATCATTGTTCAGTTCAGTCCCATTGATCCTTTTTACTTTTTCTCAACAAAAAAAAAAACTAACCTACACAAGTTCCTATATGTATCAATTCAAACTAGAATCTGTGCCCTGTGGTACAGTGGTAGTCTGTTCATCTGCATAGACTCGTAGTTTTTTCTTTACATCACTTAATGTGTCTTAAAGAGAGATAATTTCTTATGTTTCCCTGTTCAGGGTGATAGTATCTTGGCAGATTCTGGTACAGAGCAGCTAGAATTTATTGCTCTTTCCCAGAGGACAGGCGACCCAAAATATCAGCAGAAGGTATTCTTGATCAAAGTTTACTCTGGCATTCAAGAAAGAATTGTTCCTTAAAAGAGAAATTGAAAGTAACATCAAATGAAAAGTTGTCATTGATGTTTACATGCATCTTTTACACATGATTTGAGTTCATAGCTAAGATATCTGGATCTGCATGATATAGAATCAGTAATTGATTTTTATTTCCCCGTGAATTTGGTATTTATCTTTCACCATGAACTGAGCTCTAGTTATATGTTTCAGGTGGAAGATGTCATTCTAGAGCTTAATAAAACTTTTCCTCCTGATGGTTTACTTCCTATCTATATTAATCCACACAGCGGGACCAGTTCATACTCAACCATAACTTTTGGAGCTATGGGAGACAGGTATTAATTATTCTACTTCTGGAAAGCTTTAGGTGAACATGCTAAAATGTACATCTTATGAAGTATATATAATAAATATCTACCCGTAGGGTTGATAGTCATTACCACCCCCTTTTTTCTACCATGTAACGAAAGGAAAAAATATATTGCAGCTTTTATGAATATTTACTCAAGGTCTGGATACAAGGAAACAAAACAGACATGGTGAAGCATTATAGGTGAGCAGCTATTACTGATACTATCGTTATGAATCACAAAATCGCATGCCGTAGATTTATACATGACCGAGGAAGGTTGGTTGACTTTGTTTTCTAAAGCCTGATTCCGTAATTCAATTGTTCTAGTATCATTCATTTCCTCTAATTTTCTAATAAACGATTATGTATCTACCAGAGAAATGTGGGAGACTTCAATGAAAGGTCTTCTAAGCTTGGTTCGGAAAACAAACCCTTCTAATTTCTCATATATTTGTGAGAAGATTGGAAATTCTTTGACAGACAAGGTGATATTTTGTGCTAGTCGGTAATATTACAAAATTTGTATCCATTTTTTCATGATGGAAAAGGATTCAATGGTTTGTGTGTTTTCTTTGTTATATTTGCAGATGGATGAACTTGCATGTTTTGCTCCAGGGATGTTAGCATTAGGGTCTACTGGCTATGGTCCTGATGAGGCTAGGAAGTTCTTATCATTGGCGGAAGAGGTATATATACAAATATTTTTTTTCAAAATTTCCTATTTAAAATGCTGTACATAGTGGGTAGCCATTCACTTTGGGGGAATGCCTGTGACCTCCTTGTGAAGCTTGCTTGGACATGTTATAATTTTTACCAATCAACACCAACAAAATTGGCTGGAGAGAACTACTTCTTCAATTCGGGACAGGTAGTCTTTGTTTATTTTGTTTCTGATATTTATAAAAACTAGGTCCTAACTCCTAATTAAGGATCTTGCTTTTTTATTTGTTTCTCTGATCATTCAATTTTCAGGATATAAGTGTGGGAACATCATGGAACATATTGAGGCCTGAGACAGTTGAATCACTCTTTTACCTCTGGCGTTTGACTGGTAATAAAACATATCAGGAGTGGGGATGGAACATCTTTCAAGCATTTGAAAAGAACTCCCGCATAGAGACGGGATATGTTGGATTAAAGGATGTAAGCACATCTTAACTTGTGTTCTCATACAGGTTTTAAGTGGCGGCAGGTGGTGTTGGTGAGATGGTATGGGTGGGGTGTGGCTGTTGAGGACAATGAAACCATTTCTTCATCACTCGTGATTTTTATTGTTCACAGGTTAATACTGGTGTAAAAGACAACATGATGCAAAGTTTTTTCCTTGCGGAGACACTTAAATATCTCTATCTTCTTTTCTCACCTCCTTCAGCCATTTCATTGGACGAGTGGGTTTTTAACACGGAAGCACACCCTATAAAAATAGTCACCCGGCATGACCAGTTAGAGAAGTTGGGAGTCTCAGGAGGACAAACATAATTCAGAGACCCTATCACGAGCTAGGAAAGAAGGCCGCTTTAGAGGCAATTAGGAAATTTTGTTATCGTTCATCGATTCCCTTTCTGAATTCAAGGCTCTATTGACATGAAGAACTGAAGATCTTGAAGACAAAAGGACTCGAGTCTTGCGGATCAGGTACATGACATTAAAAAGTTCACATTTACAGCATTTTATTATTAGGATAATTTACCTTATGAATGTGCTATTAAACTCCCCGTCTTTCAAATATCTTCTACTTGTAACATAAATTACAAGATTTTACTGATTAAAATAATAGCTACTTGTATTTTCATTGGAAATGTCTTGCCTCCCTGGTGAGGAATATAGTTTTGGTATGGGGAAGTGAGTAATTGTAAGGACCATGTTGAAGGAGATTCAAATGTACTATTTTCTTTTCCTTCGTAACTTGTGTCATTGTTCATGATGGAGTTGAATTCGTATATTTATTGTAGCGCGAAATCCCCTTGGAAATAGTTGAAGATCGAAATAGAAAAGAGTAATACTATTCAAGTTCGTATATGTGTGAGAATCTTATTGCTTTTCAGGTTGGTTTCATCACTTTTATAGAGGATACATTGTCTAAATTTTGTTAATTTTTTCAAAGTCAAATACATATAACAATTAGTCATGATGGTGGGTTTGACATCTAGCTTGATCCATCATTGTGCACGTTTCTCGAGTCTAACAGATTTGTACGGGGCTAGTCATGTCGGTATTAGATTGGGTAATGATACAATGGTTCCATTATTACATAGACGGATTATTATTGTCACTCTAGATCAATAACAATATAGAATTTGGGTTGCTATAATTTTTTCCATTAGAGGAATTTTGAAAATTCCATAAATTTCTCCAAAAAATCATAGCAAATAAGAGAATTAATGTATAAATTTCTAATTTGTTGTCATGTTTTTGTGCTCATTTCTTTCTTATTTTTCTTGGAAGTGAAAAAAATTCAAATATATTGCATTAATCCTAATATTCATTGAATTTGACTACGTGACAAGAAATGGTTTGAGTTTTATCTTCAATTTTATTTTATTTTTTCAAAAAATAAAGCCACCAAATTGAGTAGAAAGCTTTTAGGCGGGTGTTGGGCACCATCTTCTAGCCTTGGTTTAACAATCAAAATCAAATGAAGAACGATGAAGGGATATTTGATTCCAAGCCCCACCAAGAAAGAAGTGTAGAATAATTAGTCGTTATATATGTTGGGAAATTTTGTTTTTATTAGTTGGTTGGATCAACTTTTAACCAATTATTTTAGTGGATCCCGTTAATTAGGCAAAATATTTCTTTGGTCGAGTGTATTTTACTTCATGAATAGATTAATGTTATGTACTTATTTTCTCAAAACCAATTTAGGTTGAATAAGAAATTAAGGCCAAAAGATGACTACTTGAAGTTGAAATAAATTGGAATAAAAATTGGTGGGAAATTGAAAAAGTGTCAATCTCACATAGGAAAGCTAGAAGAAAATAAACCGCTTTTTGGATGTTGTGTTTTTTGGACAAAACCTTTCTACTTCTATAAATAGGCTTCCATACCATGATTTTCATTCAATCCAAAATCAATTATGATTTTATTCTTCTTCTGAAATTATTCCTTCGTCCCTACATTATTCATATTTTGCAATCCAACTTCGAAAAATAATTTTCGTTCATTTTAGTCCTCAAATTTTTTTGAGAGATCAAAACGTGAGTAGGTTTGCCATGTCTTGTAATTTGTAGTGCTACTATTACAAGTCGATGTCGTCGTTTCCTAGGAGACGAGTGCCGAAATATCGTAAGCACCAGTGAAGGGCATTATCGTCTTAAGGAGAGAGAGTCGAACTCTTGCCTCGACCATTAACATTTTTATAACATTCATTTTGCACGACGTTATTCTGTCCAAATCAATTTACGGTGATATAATTATTTGCCAATAATCTTCAACAATCTTAAGACGATAATGGCAAGCAATACTATGTCTGTCGTACCCACTAATAATGCTCACGATGAGAAATTGAAAAAATTCACTCTCGTGAATTTTAAGATATGGTAACAAAAAATATTGTTCTATCTCACGACTCTGAATTTGGCAAAATTCTTAAGTGAAAATGCTCAAACTGTTGAGGAGGATGAAACAGATTCTAAAAAACGAGCAGCATTTGATGCATGGGGTCATAGTAACTTCTTGTGCATGAACTACATTCTCAATTGCCTTGACAACACATTATACAACGTATAATGTTCAGTCAAGACAACTAAATTACCGTGGGAGTCATTAGAAAAGAAATAAAAAACGGAAGATGTCGGATTGAAGAAATTTGTTGTAGGCAAATTACTGGACTTCAAAATGGTAGACTTTAAAACAATAATGAATCAAGTACAAGTGTTACAAATCATCTTGCACGATATATATATGCAGAAGGTATGAAGCTCTGTGAGTCGTTTCAGGTTGTTGCAATTATCGAAAAATTACCACCAATGTAAAAAGATTTCAAGAACTACAAGAAACATAAACGCAAGGAAATGAGATTTGAAGATCTGATTGTACGATTTAGAATTGAGGAAGATAATCGCAATTTTGAAAATAAATCTGGAAAGCTGCAAATGGAGGCTGAAGCTAATTTGATGAGGCCAAATACTAGCAAGAAAGTGAAGCATTCGGGAAATGGCAAGCAAAAGAGCAAGGCTAAAAAATTCAAAGGAAATTGCTATATTTGCGGTAAGCCCGGTCACTTGCAAAGGACTGCCGACAAAAAAAGCAAAACAAAAAGGACCAAGTACACTTAACTGAGGAAGACAGATTGTCTAACGGCGTGTCTGAACTAATGCTCTCAACTATTGTATTTGAAGCAAATATGGTGGACAATCCGAGAGAATGATTCGTAGATACTGGCACTACTCGTCACGTTTGTGCTAATAAGGAGATGTTTTCATCTTACACTCCTATCAATGGACGGCAACTATTCATGGACAACTCGACAATATCAAAAGTTGTTGGCCTAGGTAAAGTAGTGTTGAAGATGACATTAAGGAAATAAGTAACACTCATCGATGTGCTGCATGTTTCCGATATTCGCAAAAACTTGGTATCTGGAGCTTTGTTAAGCAAAAATGGGTTTAGGCTAGTATTTGAGTATGACAAATTTGTACTAACAAAAAAATGGTATGTTTGTAGGTAAAGGGTACTTAGCCAATGGGTTATTCAAAATGAATGTAATGCCTGTAATCCGTGATTTTGATACTAAAAAAAATAAATCTTCTACTTGCTTGATTGAGTCTTCTAACTTATGGCATGATAGGTTATGACATGTAAATGTTAATACTTTCTGTAAATTAGTAAATTTAGATTTATTGCTTTCTATTTCCTTTGATCAAAATCATCGGCACGAAACATATGTAGATGCTAAATTAGCTAAAACACCGTTTTATTCAATTAAAAGGACTCGAATCCTCTAGAACTAATTCACGGTGATACAATTATTTGCCAATAATCTTCAACAATATAATCATTCATCAACGAATGACTCTTTTCAGATTGAATTATCTAAAGATATACGTCAAGTGGAAGCAAAGAACTACATTTCAAGTAAAATTAATTTAAAACAAAAATAGCTAGAAGTAACACAAGCGGATACAATAAAGATCGACAAACATGATCAATAATCAAAAAATAATAGTCTTATAAAGTCGAAGGCTTGATTTCAAGTATTACCTCTTAGTATCTCCAATTTAAAATGTATTCCTTCTTCTAGATCACGACAAAGAGTATATTATGGCCTTGTATGGGAGGGATTAAAATCGGATTAAAATTGAAAATATAGCCGTTATCGTTGACTTTTATTAGACGAGTGGGACCCAATAACGGCCATATTTTCAATTTTAATTGGCTTTTAATCCCTCCCGAACGGGGCTTATATTTGTTTGTGGAATAGTCGATCAAAAAGATCACAATGAAAAATATAAGTACAAATAATGCAATGAAAGCAAAAGTTGTACGAAAATTTGAAATATTTCATTTTAGAAACGTTTTCATTAATTGATTTAATTTTTTAACTAATAAAAATATTATATAGGTTAAAACTTATTTATTTGAATCTTAACTAATAAAATATATTTATTTATTTTAATTAATTTCTTTTTAAGCAGTGAATTTTTAAAGCATTGGCAAACAGGCACTTAAAAGACTGGTCTTCACTCTTCCGTGAATGAGAGTTGGGGTTAAAATAAAATTTTCTTTCTAACCCCTCCCCTGCAGCACTGGCAAGTGCGCCACCACTGCCGCCGCCGTCGTCTGGATAGCATCTCATAACATTCACTGAACATAATTATCCCAACAGTGAAAACCTAAACCCATTTTTCAAAGAAAAAGATGAGCAGTACATAGCATTATCGGTGTGTTGTTACTGTTAATAGCAAAAGTAATGCGGAACTCCTTTTCTCTCTCTCGCTTTCGCAACCATTGGTACGATCGGAAGCGCCACCTTTACTCCGCCTTTAGCTCCCAAATTCATGCTCCGTTTTCTTCGCCGGAACCCGAACCCGAGCCGAAGAAATTCGTTTCTTCAAAGTGGAATGAATTCAATTTTTGCTCTAATAAATATAAATATAAGGTCTGTCCTCATCGATTTAGTAAAGCTCAGGGATTTATCGCATCTCCTGTTCAAGTTCGGAACTTTGCTGCGGCTAATTCTTTGTGTAGAGCTATTCCAGTTTCCAATTTCATTGCACTCAATGCTAGTTCCCGCCAGCTCTCCCTTGCTCGAGGTGAGTATTGCTTTTTGTTCTTTTTAATTTGGAATTGGTAGTTATATATTTCAACATTGGGCTGTGCGTGCAGGATTTTTCACTAGAGCTAAAAAGATTAAGAAGATTGAAGTGGTCGATCATGGGTAATTTCTATTTTCTTTTCGCATTTGTTTGCCTCTGTGATCTCTAGCTGATGTTCCGATATATTACTACTAACTTTGCTTCTTGTGAAAAGAATTATATTCCATTCTTGAATTTTGATGGTATGCTATTCAAAAAGGGCAGTTTTATTAGTTTTATTTGTTATGAAGTTTGTTGGTGAAGAAACTACTTTTGATGCTTATTAAGAATGCGTGTTTAAGATTAAAAGGGCTCCTAAAAGGGAAAAATATTTTATTAATAGCGAATTGCCTTTCTTAAGCATTCTTATTTAGCTCCTTGCTTACCATGTAGCATCGGACAAACTGGCTCGCTGTATTTATTCTTTTTATCTAGTTTTGGGTTTAATCAATTATGAAAAGGTAAAGATTGTCCACTGAGTTGCTTGTTTCTCTTGTCCTACTAATGGTGTTAGATAAGCATTTCAGATGGTGCACCTTTTTCTTTTAACTGGTCAATTATTTGGCATGATTTCATTGCCCCTGAATTTTTTTATATTTAGCCAACGAGCAGTTACAACAGCATTGTGGTGCAATTTTCTTGTGTTTTCTCTCAAGTTTGGGGTCTGGTTATCCACCTCGAGCCATGTCATTTTGGCTGAAGTTGTGCATTCAGTTGCAGATTTTGCAAATCAGGTAATGCTTTTATTCTTCATGTTTGCAATCCTGCTGGAATGAGCATTCGTACTGCCAGGGTTTTACTTTATTTGTCAAAAATCGAGTAGAGGGAATCTAATACATGCTTACCTTTTAGGCACTTCTTGCATATGGTTTAAGTAGTTCACGCCGTGCCCCAGATGCTCTCCACCCGTAAGTTTTTGTATTTATTTATCTGAACTACATTTGTACGCAATGAACTATAATGTTCTTTGACTTTTACATTTAGAGAAATTATTTCTTCTGAGACTTTACAGTATACGACAATTAATTGAACTTTACATAAGTGATTAAACTTAAAGATCTCAGTGTTATTTTATTTTGGCAGGTTCACTCCAATCATGTTATTGGAAATTAAATTTCATCTTTTGGTTGTCTGTATCACCCAGGGCTTAAAATTGTCCATGAAAATTATCAATATTTGTTTAATGACTTCAATATATGTAGTATATCTTTTTTTTTAGAACTATTAGAACCCTTGTACCGTTAAACGGCTATTGTTGCATTCTATTTGATCAATCAGAACATCTGTTTATGCAGACACATGAACTTTGATATAAACCTGCTGAATCTTGTGTTTTATTAAATCGCAGATATGGTTATTCTAAGGAAAGATTTGTCTGGTCTTTGATATCTGCTGTTGGTATATTTTGTCTCGGATCTGGGGCTACAATTGTTCATGGAGTTCAAAACTTGTGGACTTCTCAGGTGCTCATTCTTAAAATTCAACTTGAAACTATTTTCTTCCTTGAAACAGTGGTTTCTTACGATGTGCAATGATGGAGATTTATATTCCTTTTAGCCCCCTGAGCATATTGAGTATGCAGCTCTGGTGATTGGTGGCTCTTTCATTATTGAAGGTGAAATTTCTAATTGATAATTCTGGCTTCGAAACTCAGCCAAAAAAGGATTTTAAGTTTTTTTTTTTAAGTAGTGTTTTCTTATAATTTGCTATAACCTGTTTTAGGTGCTTCTCTTCTTGTTGCCATCCATGCTGTCAGAAAAGGTGCTGCTGCGGAAGGAATGAAAGTGAGAGACTATGTCTGGCGTGGTCATGATCCTACATCCGTTGCAGTTATGACAGAGGTGTTATATCGTTTATTTGACCATTCAAATAGTTCGTTTTTTATAATTAGAGATACATGAGCTGATATTTTTATCAATTTGTCTGTTTAACTTGATTTTTAGGACATAGTAATTCATACGAGCATTTTGAGTCATTGTAAGGTAATAATGCAAGTGAGGACATAATAGTAGTTTATTTGCACAGCTATCAGGAAATAGAATTTAATTTTTTTCTTTGTTCATGAAACACTAATTGCTTTGGAGATGAGATTAACTGTAAACAATAGGAATATAAGGCAGAAAGGAAGTGGATAAATCACCTTCCATTTCATTATATGTTCGCTACAGCTTTTTTATTTGATTCATATGGTACTATTACTTCCACCTCCTGTTTCCTTAATCCAAAATGAAGGTACAAGGTCAACAGTACTTCTTTAAGCCTCTCTAATATCGCATGCTGTAACATTTTCCCATAATAAATTGAAGAACAGATATATACTGTAAAGCTTTGGCAGTCATATGTGCTAGATTGAGGGTAACAAAAGCTAATGTGTGGTTAAAGGTTACTTACAAATATTATGAACTCTAAACATTTAGTAACAGAATTATGCTGAGTGTCAGGCTTTCCGACAGATCATTGAGAAATAATCATTGTCAATGATAGTTATAAATTGAAAAGGTGAAGATTTCTCTGAGCTCTTACTTTAAAGTGAAATTTTTGTCAATTTGGTCATTTAAAAGATTCTAAGTTCCCTCAGGTTTTTAGAGATTTATAATCATCTCACATTATACTCAAGTTTACTGCACAATAATTTAACTAGTCAGAAACAATCTCCATAGAAAGTCTTGTCTTTTCAAGCTACTGGTTTTGGTTTCCTCATAAGTAATATGTTAAATGAAGTGAACCCTGCAGGATGGTGCTGCTGTTACAGGGCTTGCCATTGCTGCTGCTTCATTGGTGGCTGTAAATACCACAGGAAATGCAATTTATGATCCAATTGGTTCAATTGTAGTGGGCAACCTATTGGGAATGGTATGTTAATGTGCATATTGCGTTTTGATTTTGTTTACTCTCACACTTTAAATGATTTGCTGTTCAATTGAGGACTGAACTTTGTGGCAACTGCTGTCAGGTTTACATTGTTAAAAGAGATGGCTTTTGAGCTTTTGAATGATCCACTCAAGATAATGATTAGTTTAAAAAGTAACAGATTATAATTGATGGCAATCTTTCTGGTTCAATATTTTGAGCTTGATTTCAAGCTATTGTGCTATTTAGACTAGGTTGCTAATTGGACTGTTTAAAAAGTCTGACCATCTTAATGTGTCGGTCACCAGGTTACTGTGTTTGCATTCATGGAATTTTCTTCACCTTCATTTATATATTAGAAATGTCAGAATACGAATTCGTATTTTCTATTCATGCAGCGCATGTTTTAATATATGGAATTATACTGCGTGATGATACATAAATTCCCATGCAAATGGTTTAATACATGCATAATGGCAGCTGGAAGTCCTCTAATGTTGACATTGGAATACAATTATGGAGCTAATTGAAGATTGATGAGAAAAGATGGAGCTTGTAAAACTTTACCTGTGTTTTTCGGAGTCTGTTTTGCTATTAACTTGTACTTTGGAGAAGAGAATGATATTTGTTTTGTGTGATTGATGCCCGTTCCATTTTGATAAGATTACTTTGGCAACCTGACATGAATGCCTCTATCTGTACTTTGTTCTTTTTTATCCCCACATCTAGAAATAAAGGGGGGAAAGGCCTTCGCCATGTTGAGTCTAATTGATTGATTAATATGATACAGGTCGCTATATTTCTGATTCAGAGGAATCGCCATGCTTTGATTGGGAGAGCAATTGATGACCATGATATGGAAAAAGTTCTTCACTTTCTGAAAAATGACCCAGTACAGTGCAGTTCTTTGCTCTTTCTGTGCTAATTGGGAGACAGATGACAACTAGAGTCTAACCAAAATGGCCTTTCTGCTGCAGGTCGTTGATTCAGTTTATGATTGCAAAAGTGAGGTGATAGGACCAGGATTTTTTAGATTCAAAGCTGAAATAGGTGAAACCTTGCTTCATAATTGTAAAACTAATGTAGAAATTACTTTTATATTGCAAGGTTGTAAACTGTAAATATTTGCATATGAATTACAGTTTGTGTTTCTTCATAGGTATCTTTGATTACCAGGATCCTAATTGAGAAATGGTTTGATATTATTTGCAGATTTCAATGGTGTGGTGCTAGTGCAAAACTATCTAAACCGAACTGGACGTGAAGAGTGGGCTAAAGAGGTGATTGTGCTATCACTTAACTTTTTGTCTCTCTTTTGCAGTGAATGTAAAATTGTTGTTTTTCATTTTCTTCTCTGATGTTTGCTTTTGCATAGTCTACCTCTTGGGTTGCTGAAATACATTTTAGAAACCATGATTCTATATGAAACTGCTCTATGCATCCTTTATATTTTTACTTGTTTCATTTAAAGCCACGAAAGGTTCTATTGATTTCCCTTTTTGTCCTATTTCATGCGCTATTGGGTCAATGAGATTAAATTTTACATCCATTTCTTACCAAGACTTCCTTTCAAACAGTAGTAATGATGAGGAAATATATATTACACTCGTATCTTCTGCATAGCCACTAATTCTAGTTTTTTTACCGTTGATCTCGGTGCAAGTTTTTTTCTGGGTGTGCACGAGACTTAATGATATGGCATTTAATCAAGGCTATTTATATGATCATGATATACACAGTTTCGAGAGGCTGCTAAGCTGGAGGACGATTCTTCTTTACTCAAGATCATGTCAAACTATGGTATGTATACTACAAAAGCAATTATTCTGTCTTTTTTGCAGAATAAGAAGTTAATTTATATCTTCTGCAGGTGAAGAAGTGGTCACAGCTCTGGGAAGTGAAGTAGATCGGCTTGAAAAAGAAATCCAAGAAATAGTTCCCGGTATTAGGCACGTGGATATTGAAGCACACAATCCAATCAGTCCATCTCCCCCATGATCATAGTTTTTTACACATATATGTTGTGCATTTTTCTTAACAAATTGAATTTGTTTATGTCAGACACGAATTAATTCACTCATAATCTCTGTACGAGGCTTCTTGGTTGACACTTAAAAGGCAGTTACATAGGTCTGTAAACTATGAATATTGAGACTTCTCTTGTTAATATATGAGGTCAGAGTAATATGTTTTTTTTTTCCTGCTGTGATTATTTATTGTTTTGCCCTCTTGCAAATTATATTGGGTTGCGAAGATTCAGCCTGATGTAGCCAGTTCAATCGCAAATCATAGGGCTATTCACGTTCTCTGCAAGTGCTGAAAACGTATGGGTTGAAACTTTTGCATTTTCACTATCAGAAAGGACAGATTCCTTCAGAACAAAGGTTAGTGTACAGAATTATGTAGTCTAAAGCGATATTCTTGAATCTTTGATTCTTTGAAAGAAAATGTTATCTATCAACTGTGATCTTTAACATCGTTCTCGGTGTCATCCCGTGGCAATGAATGATAGATTCAATTAAATGTAAATATATAATTTCCATTTAATTGGTCATATCATGTATTGACATGGACACTTAGATTGGTGTTACATAGTATTACTCTTTGATACACTAAAGGGTTCTTTTGTTATATGGTTTTCGGTTTTCATTGTGTGTTCTTGCAAGGGAAATTTTGGAACATTAAGCATGTTGGTGACAACAGGTCGAAAATGATATAGAGCTTGTTTGTGAGGGATTAAAATCAGATTAAAATTGAAAATATAGCCGTTGGAGTTGACTTTTATTAGACGAGTGGGACCCAATAACGACTATATTTTCAATTTTAATTGGATTTTAATCATTTCCAAACAAGCTCATAGTTTACAACCTCGTAAGCCAATCAAGTCGATTGTCTTGTAAGTTGTAACCTAGTAATCTGCTAATCATCTCGGTGTGGTGCACGGAGAAATGAGGTACAGTAAATGATCTTGGTTGGTTTGTACAGAGTCACCTTCACGGCAGATCATTCAGTTTTCTCATTAGGGAATTATAAATTATAACAAGACTTTATAAGAGATTGAAGATCCGTTTCTTTCTAAGGTCAAAGTTGGAAATAGATGGCCTAACTTTCACCCATCCTTGACATTTACCTTAACTTTTCCAAGCAAGATATCTCAAAGCAAGTGAAAATCTTGGAGCCAGCAAGGAAGTTACCAAGCAATGGCCTAGTTCTTGAGAAAAATGTCTAGAAAGTCTTGCTCGGCTGGATCGAGTTGACACGAGTTTTCAAATTAAAAAAAAATTACAAATTAGACTTTCAAAATTCTAGTAAAAATGTGAATATAATATTGAAATTGAATTGGGAAAAATAAAAAAAAATCTATCTTCCTTCATTTATCAGAATTTATAAATGGTCAAAATTGAGTTTCCAAGAAGTTTAATATCAGGTGTTTTCCAAGAAATTGATTGTGATTTTGTAAAATAATAATTACTAAATTCATGATCTCCATTGAAACAGTGATGCTAAGATTGTGATTTTGAAACAAGTTCCCTTCATTGCTATTGCTTGATGGTGTGTAATGTTAAATTAATGTTAGTGGTATTTTTTTTTTTTTTTCCAATTTACCTTTCATTATTCGCTATAAAATCATCGTAAGTAACCCCCCGTTTATAAATAATTTTAAAAAAAAAATTGATTATAAACAAATTTTACATCTTCCAATCGATTTTAAGAGTCGTCTAAAGAATAATGCTATTTACCATTCAAAGTCTCTTAATTTATTATTCAATGTATTAAATTGTATCACGAATTATTTGACAATGAATTAGATTACTCAATATCACGATCTCTAATAATAATGAGGAGCATTAGTATGGTTAAATGTCCCAAATGCTTGTAATGGTGTATCATAGACAATTGAAAAGAAAAAATACCGTTTCTTAGACTTAAAGAGGACCTAATGAAATATGAGAGAACTAGTTAAAATAGAAAAATGGGCTGCCGTGAACGTGGCGTCTACTTCTAAATCTCGTGGCACTACTTGTGGACTAAAAAAAAAATTACGGAGCAAGATTTTTTAATGAGTTAAGGGAGGGCGACTCGAATCAAGTCTGTCCTCTTGCAGACAATCAAATTAGCTGGGTAGGAATGCACACAAGGAGAAATTTCCCTTTTTTGCTTGGATTAATTTTTAAGTAGCATAAAATTTGGAGTTTGGGGGATCTAATTCAGAAATGGATGCATAGTATGAACACACCGATATACAAAGTGTTTTCAATATTTCCCTAGATTTTGAATGTTCGAATAATCAGATATTACTAGGAAAATATTAATATTCCTAATACCAGGCGTCTCCAATTGATCCATATCATATGACCTTAGTTTCTAACTGTTCTAATATGAGTTATAAGGCTTTAGAGAGAAGCATAGAAGGAAGAGTCGAATCTTTAGCTCAAGAAAGTGACTCGGGAGCCATCGCAAGTACATTCTCTTCTTCTTGCTGCAGTAACCTTAGCCATTTCATCTGGTGCTACAGCTTGAGTAAGAGTTGCCACTGCAGAAGATTGTAATCCCACCCGACATGGAGGAATAAAAAAGTCTGACAAACCACATTGAAGGTCCGCTTGTTGAAAGGCGTGATGTTATGAACCTCATTCCAAAGCAAATTTCATTGCCTCGTTCCATCCATCCCAGTAAAGTGACGCACTATAATGACCAATGCACAAAATTTGTCATCGTCGCTTCAGACCTTCATTATATCTCTATGAAACATGAATGAACATACTCTAGCATACACAATCATGGCGTGCTCGTTAAGTAAAGGTAGAGCAGTAGCAATTAACAGCATCAAGGTTGAAACATAAGCCTAGTTCGACCATCAAAACAGAAGATGAAAGCCTCACATTAAACAGATATCATGCATGCTACGCCTTAAATTTAACATAGATACATACAAATCTCAAACAAAAACAATCTTTCAACGGCATGGTAGATATCCAGGAAAAAATAGAACGAAACAGAGAATTCTACAACTTCAAATAAGAAACTAAAAACCTCAATTCTCCAACAAAATAAAAGTAACAAAATCTAGTTCATTCTCCTGATAAGCTCGTTGATATAATCTTCACGGTTTCCGGCGTCTCCTCCTTCAACGTAGTGGTTCCTCTTCTTCTTCAGACCACCCAATGGTGCCTTAAGTTGGAATGGCCAGATGAAGTTGTTGGCCTCCTTAAAATGAGGTCCAACAGTCATGATCTCGTGAACAAGATCTTCCATGCAGATAATCCCATGCTTTCCAAGAACCTAAATACAAGCCAAGCTTAGGCAAAAATGCAATACAAAATACTACTAAATATGAGCAAGTGACACAATAGACATACCTGTTCAATGATTGAATTGTCAGTCAAAGCAATCCTCTGCTTGTTGACCTTGCCATAGCCCCTCTTGTATATCAATTCTTTCACGCTCTTCAAGTTGGGGTATCTAAAGAAAGCCAAGGAAATGGTAAACATTTGACACAGCACACACAGAATTTACAAAAAAAAAAAAAAGGTTCAAGAGGCCAGATTGATCAGAAGTGATCAGACGTATACCCAAAAGTCACATAAGGCTCAACTCTGTGCAGCATATTCAATGTTGCCTTGTTGACTTTTAGGAACACACCATTAAAAATCTGCATTGTAAGAAATCAATTGATGAGAATTACAGGAGCAAAGGGTGCAAAGCACAAACAAAGAGACCTCATACTGAGCTAAAAAGTTATCCATTGTCCAGCGCAGGTTTGAATATGAAAAGTGGGAAAGAGGTAAACACAAAAGGTTTCAAATTCCAAATGAGTGCACTACCAGCAAGGCAGTAACCATAAATAATAAATCCAACTTGCATTCTCTAAGACCATCGCGATTCAACTTAATAATGAGCACACTACCAGCAAGGCAGCAACCATAAATAATATATCCAACTTGCATTCTTTAAGACCATCACGATTCAACTTAAGAAAAACCCACAAACAAATAAATGTTGGTGACTAAGAACAGATGAATGTTTGGAACATCTGACGCCTACACTCTGGAGGGACAAACCGTTTATCTCAACACCCAGTATCCTTTGTTTCATGTAGTCTAAATACATTGTGAAGCGTCAAATCACGAGCAAAAATGTTATCACAGTAACCCCATAACACAAAATCCAAAACCCTTGCATTAGCAAAGGTCGAGACATTCAAGTTAACTGGCTAAGCAATTCTCATTGTTTACAACAAGGTGCGGAACAAAAAATAAAGATTAGCAAAAGACAATCCTCATTTACTGTAAGGTGCATAAATCATGAATAATTCCCCCAAGTGTATCACGCAAAGTTATAAATGACATCTAGTTGGTGAGTGTTAATTTTCTATAGTAATTAACAAAAAAAATTACAATTACATAAAAGACTTGCAGAGCAACCTGTCTTAGACGCAGAAGTTGCAAAATCTTCTTCGTCTGTGGGTGCATGGCATTTATACTGAGAGTCCGAAAAGAAAACAAGGTTAGAAACAATGTAAGTTAAGTAATAAATTCAGTGAACTCCGAAAAAGTAACATCAAAACATACCCACGGATTCGAACGAGAAACAGCAGCTTAGGCTCAGGGTTGACATAAAAACCCCC
Organism: Fraxinus americana; assembly: GCA_035079005.1. Lineage (NCBI taxonomy): Eukaryota > Viridiplantae > Streptophyta > Magnoliopsida > Lamiales > Oleaceae > Fraxinus > Fraxinus americana. The sequence goes on along the minus strand of CM068706.1, from coordinate 33,425,294 downwards.
TTTCAACCTAGCCTCGCGCTTCAATTGAATTAGCTCCCTTTCCTACAATATAATGATGAGCACAGCAATTAGAAACTATGCTGTAAAGAATTAACATCATCAAAGAACAACGAAAGGTATTAAAAAGGATACCTGCTGCTCATACTCCTTTGAGTAATGCTTGGCTTTGTTGTAGATGAGCTTGCGTTGCTCTGCCTTCTTCTTCTTTGCAGAGTCAAGCTCCTGCTTTTTCACCAATGCCCATTCCTCGCTCCTCTTCTGTTTCTTCAGTACAGATTCCGGAACAATGGGCCCTCCCTTCTCCATCTCTACACCAAACATTCATAAATCTATAGCCTACTCAGAAAAGAAACCTCTATTCTGCTTAGCATAAAAGTACACCAACCCGAACAACCGAACTCAAATACAGATTCCTAAAACGCGGAGTAAGAATCTGATTCAGTCATCTCAGACTGCAGACTACAGTATTAACATACAATTGTAAACAAACACATAGGAGCGACTCAAACACAAATACACACATGTATACAGTATACACATGTCACATATCTAATCCAGATTCATATGATTCTTTCATTTTTCCCTTTTTTTTTAAACCGAAGTCGGCTAATAATTATTAACTTCAAAGTAATTATATCATTTCAGTCATCGATTTAAAGTGTACAATTAACAAAAACATTTAGTCAGGATTGCAGACAAACACACAGATGCATATCATACAGCAATTACAGATTGATAGAAATGAAGAATTGAATCAGTAAACTTACGGTTCTGTGCGGTATAGATCCGATTCCGAATCGGGTGGCGGGTTGGTTACTGTCTCGGCCAGCTGCGTATTATAAAAAAAAAATTAGGGTTCATGCCAAAATTGATCTTATTAACCTCCGGTCTATAAAGATGGGAGAATCTTTAATTTTGCCCACAAAGTTTCATTATTGTTTCTTTTCCCCCATGTGTTTTTTGGAATTTGGAAATTGAGAAAATACTTACGGGTTTTGAAATCAAGATATTGATAATAACAAGATTAACTTCGATCGAAAATTTATATTAACAAATAATAATAGGGCCTATTCTCTTCTCTTTACTGTTTTCGGGCTATTTTTAGTTTTCAGTTTTCTAAAACACGTTTGAGAAACGAATTTTAAAAAATGAGTTTAAAATTTAAAAAGAACACAAAAAAGGCTAAAAAAAATCGTTTTGACTGTTTTCAATTAAAACTAAGTCAAAATTTCATTTTTTTTTTAATTTTTGAAAACAATTTTTCAAAATGAGAAAAAGAACGCGTTTTCAGCAATTTCAAAATGAACACTCAAAACACAAAATTAAAATCTAAAACACGAAGAGAACAGCTTGTTGAGAATTAAGTACAAAGCTAAGAATTGTTTTAGATTTTTTATGCTTTCATAGGATTGCCAAAATTTTGCATTACCGTTTCACCCGCATTGTCTCGCACGGTACGGGGCTATATTCCATACACCAATTTTTTGAACCCGTCCAAAATCTTTTTGTTTTATTGTATTTTTATATTTTTCAACTTAAATTTTATTTTAAAAATATAAATAATTAGTTATACGGGGCGATAAATAGGGATTTTTCATCCCTAATAGGGATTTTTCATCCCTTTTCACCCGCATACCCTCACGAAATTTCCTGACTACACGAGGATGGTAACTCTCACCCTTTTGTCATCCCTACTTCATAAACTTTGACAGGATAAAAAGAATAGTCTCACTCTTCCCCATTTATCTTCTTGTCTAGCCAAACCCTACAATTAATGAAAATAACACAAACATTTGATGTCCAAAGATTCATGTTCTGTAGTTCTTGTACAGATTCTGTCTGATATATCACCAATGTTCAAAGATTGAGGAAGCTTTTCAGAAAGAACCACAGCCATAGGGGATTGATTGCTGTATTTATATTAGAAATAAGGCTAACACTAAAATGTAGAGCTGATATGAATATGACCATCTGATTAGCCCTTGAAGAGTATAAGCTAACACTGAAAGACAAGTGAATGAACTAACATTTAAGCTTCAACTAGAATGGACCCAAACTTTCTGGAAAAATAATAAGAATTGAATGAAATGCTAGCATATAACAACAGAATGAATCCTCACACACACACACACGGAGGGAGAGAGAGAGAGAGAGAGAGAGAGAGAGCAGCAGCAGCAGCAGCAGCAGCAGCAGGGATGAAGCTTCGTAACAGCTGGTTTAAAGTCATAAGCCAAGTTTTATTCTCAATCCTCTCTTGATAATGGGTGTGCTTGAGTGTGAAGGCTGGTCTTGGTGGTCTATACCACCAATATAGTCTAAAAGATTTAAAGTCCCATCCCTATTCCTTGCTAGCTGTGTGTCTACTTCCCTTTCTTCTACAATATTTGATTAACATTGGATTACACCGTTGTACCGAATGTACTGAATAAAGAACGCCTTCGATTGATTAGTGAACAATATCACCACTACAATGCTCCTTCACCAACTATCCCACCACCCTTGCCATTTGCTAGATATAATTAGTCTAAGATCTTCCTTTTGATCAACAATTGAACACATAATCAGTTCATTTGAGACCTGGGTTTTGATTACATTAGAAACAAGCTTAATAGATTCATAAATGTGTCTATAAGATGCTACTACTTGTTATCCTATCCTGTCCTTGCCATTAAATGAATCAAGTAATAATTTGTCTGATATATCTTCCATGATGTGTGAAACATCATATCTTCTGAATGGGGCCTAACTTTTCCCTTTTTGTTTTTCTTCACTCCTGATTTTGCATCACTCCAGCCTTCTTTTCAAGCCTAACAACCTCATTGAATCACTATCATCACCAAATGAAGACTGTCATCTTCCTAATACCTTACCCAAAGATTAAGGGCACAGCATCATTCTACATTTGCAATAAACTAAACGGACCAACGTCATTATGAAAACCATGAGGAACAAGACAATCTGTAGAAGATGTGTGCACATGGGGAGAATTCAATCTTCTTACTATCAACTGCTTTTCTCTAAAAATTCTCCTCCAATCAATCTCAGAAATATTCATTTAGGGATATTATAATAAAAGGAAAAAATTTAATGCAACCTAGTTCTTAAACATCATATAGATATAGCAATAGGAACAGTATGTTATCAGCCATATTTAGCATGAAAGTTGAACAAACGATTCAAAAGGGTAATACCCTTGCAATAGGGCAGTTCTAGTCTTTACCACCAAGAATGAAAGCATCATTAAATCGATACGGTGCATGGCTAAGCCTGACATAAAATGTATACGTTCATACAAAATCTTAAAACCAAAAATAATGCTCAATCTTTGTGTCTGGAAAAAGAAATTTCAAAACTTGAGTAAGAAATGCTAATCGAAGATTCCTCCAAGCTGTGATATGAAAATTCAAAAAAGAACCTGAAATTCTTCAAAACTATAAAGTTAACAAAATCTAGTTCATTCTCCTGATAAGCTCATTGATATAATCTTCACGGTTTCCAGCATCTCCTCCTTCAACATAGTGATTTCTCTTCTTCTTCAGACCACCCAATGGTGCCTTCAGTTGGAATGGCCAGATGAAGTTGTTGGCCTCCTTAAAATGGGGTCCAACGGTCATGATCTCATGAACAAGATCTTCCATGCAGATAATTCCATGCTTACCAAGAACCTGAACACGAGGTAAGCTTAAGCGAAAATGCTATTCAAAATGCAACTAAATATGAGCAATAGTTTCACAATATAGACATGCCTGTTCAATGATTGAATTGTCTGTCAAAGCAATCCTCTGCTTGTTGACTTTGCCATAGCCCCTCTTGTATATCAATTCTTTCACGCTCTTCAGGTTGGGGTATCTAAAGAGAGCAAAGAACATCGTAATCGTCTGAGACAGTGAAAGAAAAATTTAAAAAGAATTTCGAGAATCGATTGATCGGATGTATACCCAAAAGTCACATAAGGCTCAACTCTGTGCAACATATTCAATGTTGCCTTGTTAACTTTCAGGAACACGCCATTAAAAATCTGCATGAAGAGATCAATTGCTGAGCATTAAAGGGTAAAGGGTGCAAACCACAACAAAGAAACCTCACACTGAGCTAAATAATCATTGTCCAGCACCGTTTGAATTTGATAATGTTTGACACAGAAGAGATAAAAGACAAATGAAAACAAATTCCGAATAATGGAACCATCACAACCATAAATAATGTCATACCCAGCTTGCATTCTATAACACAATTCAACTCAATAAAAAACCACGAACAAATAATTGGAACTGACTTAAGAATGGGTGAAAATCCAATCCATCAGATGCCTACACTACAGGGCCAAAAACATTTATCTCATCAAGCACTTGTTAGATCCCCATTATTTTCAAAATACACTTTTCTCTCTTTTCTTTTCAACCACATCTTCAATAAAATAATACTACACGTAAATCTAAAAATTTTCCTTATTTTTTAACCATACATTCTCCATCAATCTACTATTCCAAAATGCATTCTTAGAAAATAATAGGGCTCAAACTGGCTCCAAGTATATCCTTCATTTCAGATTGTCTAAGTGAAATATCAGATCATAAACCAAAATGTTATCACAGCCGTATTACATTTTTCAATAGATGAAATACTTGCATTAGAGAATGTCAAGACATTCAGGCTAACTGAAGCAAGATCATTGTTTCAATCAAGCTTTGCAACACAACAAGTGAAGATTAGCTGAAAAAACAAAATCATTTATTCCTGCAAGGTGCATAAATCAGGAATCACCCCCTAGAGTGTATCACTAAAAGTTATAAATGACATCTAGTTGGTCATTGTTAGTTTTGTTAGAAATTAAAACAATATTACAACTACATAAAAGACTGGGTAGTAACCTGTCGTAGACGCAGAAGTTGCAATATCTTCTTTGTCTGTGGATGCATGGCATTGATACTGAGAGTCGAAAAAGAAAACAAATGTGAGATACAGTGTAGTTAATTAAATAATAAAAATGAGTAAAGTCTGCTAAGGTAACATCAGAACGTACCCACGGATTCGAATGAGAAACAGCAGCTTAGGCTCAGGGTTGACATAAAATCCGCCTTTCAACCTTGCCTCACGCTTCAATTGAATCAGCTCCCTTTCCTACATTATAAGAGTGCACAACACAATTAGAAACATATGTTTGTAAAGAATTAACATCATGGAAGACCAGCGAAAGATTAAGACACCTGTTGCTCGTACTCCTTTGCGTACAGTTTGGCTTTGTTGTAGATCAGCTTGCGTTGATCAGCCTTATTCTTCTTAGCAGACTCAAGGTCCTGCTTTTTCACCAATGCCCATTCCTCACTCCTCTTCTGTTTCTTCAGTACAGATTCCGGAACAATGGCCCCTCCCTTCTCCATCTTTACACTAAACATAGCAAAATTCATCACCTACTCAATATAAAAGCCAACACCTATACTGCTTACATAGAATTGCAATAACCCAAATGTCCACTTTTTGGAATTTACAGTGTTGCATATTTAACTCCTAGTTTATCTGTTTCTAATTTTCAACCCCTTTTTTGGTTTGTGATTTAAACCGAATTCAGCACGTGATTCATTCATCTCAGACTTCGGTATTGACACTCATTCCAAGCAAACGTATTGGCAAAAATGCATTTATATAAATATTTACAAATATTGACAACTATACACACGCAAACACCAGCATATGCTAATCAATTGACTTTTGACTCAGATTTTCTTATTATGTTTTTCTTTCATTATCCACCTCTGCTTGGTTGAGGCCGGTTAGTAATTTCCATGTTCATAATTAGCATATGATTTCAGTCGTCCATTCGAAATGCGCATTTAGACGAAAATAGCACAAAACTACACACTCCCATAGCATACCAACTGCAGATTGATTGAAATCAAATTGAGTTGAAAATGAAAATCTGAGAAGTAAACTTACATTACTTCGCCTTCGGCGATTGAAAGAACAGCTGCGTTTGACGGTGTGAGGCGTCGCTGTAAGCAAAACTCAGTATTTTGTAGGGTTTCGGGGACAAAACCTAATGGCATTGGCTCAATTTGACTTGGGTTGGGCTGGCTTCTTTGGGCCGTAACAGTGGGCGGGGTGATTTTTAAAGGGAAAAATTTCACAACTCGGGTATTAATTATGAGCCAATTCAATTTTCAGGTTTAAAATTTCAAAATTCAAAAATGAAAAATAAGTAATTATAAATATTTTATCAGTTATATATATGATATACAATTAATGATCACAAGTACATACTTATAAGTCACAACTTATTTATTAATCATATATTATCAAATTAATAAGTCACAGATTATTTCACGGTCATAAATTAAAAAATTTAAGGATCATAATATATTTGTGAGTTACAGATTTTCAAATTAGTTTGTCACGAATTATTTTGCAATCATAACTTATATAATTTTAGGTCACAATTAAACGGTTGATCACAAATAACCAAATTGTTGATCACAAGTTAACCAAATAGTTGGTCACATACACCAAACACCCCACTCCCACATTCGATCCTGATCCACTACCAATACTTGATCACAAATCAACCAAATAGTTGGTCACAAACAGCTAAATACTTGGTCACAAACTCTTTCATCCTAACCTGCCACTGTAGGCGCTATCATAACATCACCACCAACAAAAACTACCTCAGCACTAAAACATGAAAAACCACAACCACTCCAAAAACTAACAAATCCAACAAAAACTATCACCGTGGCACCATCGTTACAAATCACGAACCACGGATCACGACACACCACCGCTGTACATTTAACCAACGCAACACAATATCGCACCCAACCACCGCGCATACAACACATCGCCCAACCACAACAGCACCCAACCCAACCCCACTACATAGCACCATGGCATCCAACCACCGTACACAACACCGCACTGCACAGAGCTCTCCGTTCCCACCATCACACCGCACCATATTGCACACCACCACCACCGCAATTGCAAAACCAACACACTATCACCACCACTGCACCACTCAAAAATTAAAAGAAGAAGAAAAAAGAATGGATCTGCACTGTACAGAAAGACGATGAACTGCCGCGCATGAATGAAAGCCATCGCTATTGCGCTGTGATGAGTCGTCGGAGTGAGTGTCGTGAGGAGTAGCCGAAGTAGGTTCGTCACGTAAAATGAAGCAGATGGGAGATTGATATTTTTCAAAATGAATTAAGGTTTGTGGGGTGGGTAAAGTGAATGTGGTAAATTAATTTAGTTTAATAATATTATTATTATTATTATTAAAAATTAAATTATCATCAGATTTTTGAATAGAAATCTTTCAAGTTTGATTTTTGAAATGGTAACTTAAAAAATAAGGTTCTATATAATTTTCACATTTTTAAATGGAACGCTACTTATTACCTTGCCCACTTGGCAATCGGACCATGTTCATGGACATAAGAAGCCCAAGAATTGATTTGCACGATTTTGGTAACCGTGTGATGGAATTACAACAAACAAAAACTAAAGGGACCAATTTGCTGCGCAAAGTAAGTAGGGATTGATTTGGGATATTTTGAAAAATTACGTAGACTGATTTGAATGAGACTAAAACTTAGGGACCATTTTACAGCATCGAGTAAGTTATGGAGCGATATGCAGAAAATTGGAACTTTGGGAACCAATTTGCAAATTTTAGAAACTACAAGAACAGATTTGCATACTTCAGAAAATGCAGAACATTCGAAGGCTAAAATGCAGAAATTGAAGCGCTCAGGGACTGATGTACAATTTGTAGTGAATAGCCAAACAAGATTTTATTAGGACATGAAAGGAAATGGCACAATGATGCAATGGCTAATGGGCCATAAATTGAGTTGGCCCAAGCTGGAATTGAAGTCCAGCCCAAGTTCTGTTTGGTTTGGTTGTTGGTGCAAAAACGTGTTTTCTTGGAGACTGATGAAACCGTGTTTCACTTACCTGTTGTTTGAACACTTCAGATGTCACCACGTGTCGCCTCCAACACCGTTGGATTGGCGACTGTTGTGTGACTCATATAAAAGCGGGTTTCTAGGGTTTAAGACTCACTTTGGCTTCTCAACTCTTCCATTCTCGTTTACTGCGCCATTTCTTCGAGTGTTCTCTTCTCTTCTCTGTAGAAATCAAATCTACTTATTTGATTTCTTGTTTCCCTTCAATAGATTGTAAATCTTGTGTGATTACATTGTTTGAAGGTTGGTTCTTGTGTGAACCGTGTATTATCAGTGAGAGAGTTCCTATTTTGTGTAATAATCTGCCTTGTCTGAGTGCTATACTTTTGTATCTTTAACTTGGGTTGATTCGAGCATGGTGGTGGTCATTCTTGAGTGATTGAAACACTTGTTTGAAGACTTGTGGCCTGTGGGCTTAATAAGAAGATAAGTGTGGTTATTTTTGGTCATCTTGGTTTCGAGTTTCTTTACAGTTTATTGTATTGTTTTTCCTTGTTATTTCTTGAGTACAAATTTCTATTTACTTGAGTTATAATTTTCAATTATAGTTTCTGAATTTAGCATACAGATTTGTTGTCGTTTTGGGCTAATCGATTTTAACTCCTCCCAACATGACATCTCCAACCATACATTAATTTCGTGAAAATTTTATGAAAAATTTACTCCAACCACACATCAAATCTCTACACCAATTTGGTGCAATAAATAGTGTTGCATCAAATTTGGTATAACATTATTCATTTGGGGTAAATATATTCATACCACAATTTTTGTTAATTACACCACATTTTAATTACATGAACATCCTTAAATGTTTCTTATTTTTACATTTATATTCTCAATTTTTTTAATCTTTTTTTTTTATCATCAATCCTCTATTAATTTTCACATCTTGTTTTTATGGATGATTTTCGTCCAAAATGTTCACTACAAAAAATAACCGATTTCGCGACAAAAAAATGTTATTGCAAAAATTGAAATTTTGTTGCAAAAGTAATTTAGCAACGACAATATGTTTGTTGCGGGTATTATCGCGCTATATAAGTCACGGAATGCGTTCTGCAACAACTTTCAATTTGTCGCGTTAACAAAATCGCGACACTATTAATTTTATTGGCGAAAATACGGAATAGCAACACAATATTTGTAGCCATAATATCGACACACACACACACACACACACACACACACACACACACACACACACACATATATATATATATATATATATATCGCGAAAAATTAAAAGGGCGACAAGTCAATTTGTCGCAACGGATATTCCAATAAAGTTTTTACGAGAAATGTGTTTATTGCGATGTCACGGAATGTATTCTGTGATAACTTTTGACAATTCATCGCATTAATAAAATCGCAACACTATTTGTTTGACGCAAAAAATACAAAAGAGCAACACGATATTTGTAGCTGTAATGTCGTCACAATACATAAATGTCGCGAAAAAACAAAAGAGTGATAAGACAATTTGTAGTAACAACTATTCCAATAAAGTTTTTACGAGAAAAAATGTTTGTTGTGAATATTCTTTTAAAGGTGTAATTTTTGTTAACTATTTTATTTTGCGACAATACATACTCGCAGTAATATATCTTTAATAACAAGTAATGTTTGTCGTGAAATATGTTTTACAATGTTTTTGATATGTCGCATAATATATTTTAATATATTCAACATTTGTAGTACAATTTATTGTGTAACAAGTGTTGTTTGTAATTAAATTTATTTCCCAACATAGAGAGTTTATCGCATCATCATTTGTGCAACGATTTATAGTTGTTGCCCAATTTATTTCGTGTTTATTTATATATGTCGCATATTTTATTCTACAATATATAAAATTATTATGCAAATTATTTTGCGACAATGAATATTTATTTATGTGTCAAGTTGTGCTCGTGGTTAAATTTATTTGGAAACAAAAAAAGTTTGTGGCTTCAACGATGTACATTGTCGCCTAATTTATTCTATTTTTATTTATGTGTGTCAGAGATTCTATTTCAAACATTTGATTTTCTATTTCTTTCATCGCAATAAAATTGTTACTATGGTACACATTTATTTGAAAACGTAACTTCATTAAAAATAACTCGTGGCTTTATGACAAGAATGCTTCAATATACAATTATTAAAATATAAATGATATCAAAATAGATTAAAAAAAAATCATATTAGTGTCAACCAAATAAATATAGACCAAGATACTATTTACAAACTTTGTTATCTCAAAACCAGAACAAATAAAAATAAAGTATAATACGAGTAATTTCAAGGTTGAACTACTTAGGATAGTTCACCAAACTTGAAAAGTAGAAAATAGAACTAGAAATATTAAACCACAACTATAGAAGAGAAAAAAGGCCATGTCACGAGAAGAAACTGGGTTTTTCATTTCTACTAAACAATAAATGAATGAATAGCATTTCTAAAAACTTAAACCAATCCACAAACTAGTAAAATCTTCACATGAATTATGCTTATGAACTAAACTAAATTAATTGCTGAACGGGAAAAAAGTAATCCATAACAAACTATCAAATCAAAAACTGAAAAAATGAAATTAAAAATTATCTCAAATTGTTCATATCCACATGGGAGCGCATAGAAAACGAGAACGGAATTGACCTGTCGGAGATGAGATTCCGATGATGCAACTTAAGTGACATGGTTGAGAGATTTCTGGCTGAAAAAAATTAATGAAAATTTTAGCAAAAAGTGTTAGCGTATATAAAAAATGAATTCTAAGGAAAAGAATAAGTAATAGTGGTACTAAAAATTATTTCTTTTCATAAAATTCAATCATTGAATGTTAAAAATGATAATGCGACGAGAAAAAAAGTTGACATAACGCAAAAGTGAGCAAATATTATAAACCTTTCTTTTAATTAAAATGTGGTGCAGATTTAAAAAAATTGTTGTGTGAATATAATTACCCGTCATTTTGTGTGATTTTTAGAGTTTTTCATAATTCTTATTTTACCCTTCATTTTATACTACAACAAATTTTACTTTACATTGTATCCTTTTATTATTTAATAATTTAAATTTATTTGTATTATTTTTAATTACACTTGATTATTTATTTTAACTATGGGCCTGTTTGGTACAGATTCTCATTTTCAACAGTAAATCAATTCTCATTTTCAATCACACATTTTTCAATAAAATAATATTTTCCATCACATCAATACTTTTTTCTTCTTTTTCAACCACATATTTCCCATCATATCACTATTCAAAAATCAATTCTTCCTCCAAAAATCCCTACCAAACACACTCTATATTATTTTTCAATTGTGGTATCAAATGTAATTTTTTTAATTTATTAATAAATGCGATACTTTGGTTAACTAAACATAATTTTTAATTTAATAATTTTAGTAAAAATATAACTTATAATTAAATAATTTCAAAAATGAATTAATTGTCTAGAATTAAAAAAAAAAAATACTATTCATTCGATGTAATGGTTGGAGATGACTTTGTAAAATTGTGTGAAAATTGCAAGTATGATAATGGTTGAAGATAGCCTTGATCACTTTGAAAGCACTATGATAAACGTAGGTCCACTTTTTCAGATATTTGTGGATGATCCGGTGGTCAATATTTGGGGCTCTGGAAATTCGAGATAAAATTCTTCCTCACCAGTATTCAAGAGCAAATACAAAGTAGATTAGAGAATCAAAATTATATTGGATTGTATGGTTTTTATTATTTGTGTACAAGTTAAACCTCCATCAGACTTATAGGCGGATGTAGCAATGGGCTACACTAGGCTGTAGCCCACTGTTGTCCAAGCCCAGATGCATTAAAGATAGAGGAAAATTGGTTCAAGCCCACTATTGTTCAACATTCAAGCCTATTGTTGTAGCTCATTTGAAAACCCAATTGAAATAATTAATTCCCAAACCCTTTCACCCATTTATTGTCGAGGAAATTACACTAAATCAGCTGTTTAGTTTTGACTTTTAAAAAATCAGGTTTTTACTTTATTTAATAAAAAATTAGGTTTGAGTTTCACAATTAATATTAATAATAATATTTTTAAATTAAATTAAATATATACCTACCTCCACCAACTTTATTTAAATATAAAACCCTAATTCATCTCATTTCATCTCTCCCATCTCTCACCGCCGCCTCCACCACCCCGGCCACCGCCCACCGCCGCTCCCCCTCCCCCTTCCCCTTCCCCTCCTTCTTCTCTCTTGCTTTCGTCTCTCCTCCCCCTATTTTTGGCAGCTACGATTCAGCAACGATGACGCTGCTGAATTGCGGCAGCGAAGACGCTACTAAATCGCAGAGCAAACAGCGCCGTTGTCAGCTGTGCTCAGCAGCCAGCGGACGCCGCTGGAACAAGAACGACGCTGTGATTCAGCCAGGTCCACGCTGCTGAACGGCATATTTTTTTATTTTTATTTATTTATTTATTTTTAGTGGTAAAATGGCAGTGAAGTGGGTGTGGTGGTGAAATCGCAGTAGTGCTGCTGACCTTGGCTGCTGTCAGATCTTTTTTTTTTTTCCTACTACCAGATCTTGGGTTTTTGATTTATGGTGATATTGGGTTTTTATTCATTCTCAAATCTTGTTAGTGATTTGCACATTGTGATTTTTTTGAAAATGAAAATGGTGAGGTAGTGGTCGGGCTTGTGGTGGTGATTTTGCAGTGGTTTCTCGATTTTGGCGTGGCAGATCTGTGTGTGTGGTTGTGGCGGGCGGATCTGTGTGTGGTTGGTTGTCGACGGTGTTATTGGTGGTCGATGTGATGGAGGTGGCGGCGACGTCGAGCGGATGGGACGAAGTGTTTCTGTGACCAACTATTTGGTGTGTCTGTGACCTAGCTATTGAACGGTGTTTTTTGGTATCTGTGACCTAACTATTGAATGGTGGCGATCTTTTTTGGTGTCCGTGACTTAGCTAGGAGTGTCTGTGACCATTATTGGTGGTGGATTGGGATGGGAGAAGGTTTTTTTGGTGTCTGTGACCTAGTTATTGAACGATTTTTTTGGTATATGTGACCTAGCTATTGAATAGTGACGATTTTTTTTGGGTGTATGTGTATGTGACTTATCTATTTGACCATGACCCACAAATTTTAAAATACGTGACTTGTGACATATAATTTTTTTTATCTGTGACTAATAAAATGATCTGTGACCCATCTATATGGTAACTGTGACCTTAAAATTCATTACATTGTGACCTTAAAATATAACCTGTGATCTATAATTTTTTTATTATTTTTGATCTGTGATTTCGAAATAATGTGTGACTAAATTGCATATAACCGTGACCTTAACAATTGCCGGAATCGGAGCAGTCGCCGAAATTAAGCGGTGGCAGAATGGTCACCGAAGTAGTCACCTGAATTAAGTGCGGCCGGAAAACAGTCGTCGAAGTAGTCGCCGGAGCAATGGGGGTGGTGGAGGTGGGTGGGGTGGGGTTAATTATATTATATTACAGTTAAATATTTAATTTAATATAATAATTGTGAAATATAATTAATTAATTAAAAAAAACCTGATTTTCACAATTTTAAACTTTGGGACCTGATTTTTGATTTTGGTAAAGTAAATGCCTGATTCATAAATTTTTCCCTTTATTGTCACGGTTTCTGGTTTCCATTTTAGTGATTTCACCTTCACTTTCAAGTTTCAGCCTTCAAAATTTCACTCGCCCCGTGGAGGAGACCGCCATCCGTCGAAATTTCAGCTTCTCACAAATCACAAATCTAATTCAAATGCACTGAAACACCATGGCTGCTTGAAGCAGAAGACATAAAAATCATACATCTCTTACCCATCCACTCGATTAAGACGAAAAAATGCAATTGAGACGGCCGAAGTCCGAACCTTCAGCAGTCAGTACGATTTCAGACTTTCAGTATTTCACTACCCCTGGAGACGATCGTCGACCCTCTATCTCTGTTCTTCAGCCGACATCCGGCCTTTCACTCTTGTCTCTTCAGGTAAAAAAATCAGTAAACGAAAATCCATGGCCTCTTTGACATATACTGTAGTTTTATGATTTATTAATGATGAATTAGTTGACTACTATTCTTAATATCTTGTCTCTTCTCTTTTTTTGTAATAGGTTGAAATCTGAAAGATTCTTGGGCAGTTGGGCTATTTTTGAAATTGTTTTGGACTCGGATTATTTGTTCAATTTATTTATTTTTGCAAACTTATACTCAATTTGATGTATTTTAATGATTTTTATTTAGCTGTGATTCAATGATTGAGTGAAAATTAGGGATAAAAGTTGTGATTTAGCTATGATTTTTATTTGTTCACATGTGAATCTGTGATGGACATTTAGAATTGTCAATAGGCCATAAAAGTTGTGGAGAATTCTCAATGCTTGGTAAAATTGGGTCTTGATGGATATGTATATCTTTATATGTAGTAGTAGAGATAATCGTGCTAATTTTTCTAGTTTTGTCTTGGTGAAGATGCTTGAAGGGCGTATTAAAGATTGTGCTAAATTAGAAATTTATTTAGGAAATGTTAATTTGGGAATTTAACTATGTTAAATTTTCAAAATGAGAGCTCTGTGCTTATTACATATGATATAATGATAGGAATTTATAGGATATTGAAATATTTTGATATTTATACTTTTAGGTTTAATATGGAAGAAGATCGACCTTCTTCCAATAAAGGAAGAACATTGTTATCTTTATTTTCAAAGATAAACAAATATCAGGTACTCGAATTAGTTATGTCAACGAGCCGAGCCGAGCAAAAAAAAAGCTCGGGCTCGGCTCGAGCTTTTTTAGACCGAGCTTTTTTGGGCCCGAGTCGAGCAAAGCTCGGCCAAAAAAAATGAGGCTCTGCCCGAGCCTTAGCAGGCCGAGTCGAGCTGAGCTCGGACCGATCTGTTCGGAGTTCTTTTTTTAAGTCAAATCTATATTTTTACTTAAAAATTTTAAAATTTGTACAGTTTATACGTATTATAAATTAAATAAAAAAGCTCTGACTCGGCTCGAGCTTTTTTGGACCCGAGTCGAGAAAAGTTAGGCCAAAAAAATGAGGCTCGGCCGGCGATTGCTTTAACGGCCTTCATCTTCTAATCTTAATTTGGAACCATTTGATTCTATTGAACGGGATCGAGAAAAAAAAAAAAGCAAATATGTGAACATCCATTTAATGAACGTGATCAGATTAGGTGGGCCTATCTAAATGCTGGACTTTGTCAACCAAAACTTTTGGAGTATCAGAGTAAAAAAATGTGGAAAGCAGAAACGTCGATTTCAGGAATGTTGGTACAATCAGTTTCCTTGGTTAGAATATTCACCTTCAACACATAAGGTATATTATTTTTATTGCTTCCTTTTTCTAAATGATAGTACTCTACCTAATATTTCATCGTTGGTTACCGTTAGATTTGATAGTTTGAAAAGGGTTAACCAAGAAAGTAAATGTGCATTTCTTATTCATATTGGTACAACATCTCATCGTATCATAATGGTTGTAAGAGAAGAGATGAAGATCTAATGAAACTAACTCAACATAATGACAAGGTAATGCATTATGTATCAACTGAGGAAAAATAGAAAAAGCGTTTGTGTCTAAAGACCACTGTTATGAGTGTTCAGTGGTTAGCACTTCAAGGTTGTTCCTTTAAAGGCCATGACAAATCTCCATCTTCAATGAATCATGGGAATTTCATTGAAATGGTGGATGTATTTGGAAAAATGAATACAGAAGTAGAAAAAGTTGTTTTGGGTAATGCTCCAAAAAATGCTACATGCACGTCTCCAAACATTCAAAAAGAGGTTCTAAACATTATGACCAATAAAGTACGACAAAGAATTCGGTGATGAAGTTGGGGATACAAAGTTTAATATTCTTGTTGACGAAACACGGGATGAATTTTCACGAGAACAAATGGTCATTGTCTTGAGAATTGTGAGTAGTAATATAATTTTGACAGAACGTTTTTTTGCAATCAAAAGTGTTACTAACACTACCTCATTACATCTTAAGAATCAGATTTCTGATTTTCTTGTCCGTTTCAACCTTCAAGTGCAAAGCATGAGAGGCTAAGGGTATGACGATGCCAATAATATGTGTGGTTCTTGGAATGGACTATATGCATTATTTCTTAGAGATTGTCCATGTGCATACTATGTCCATTGTTTTGCCCACCGTTTACAACTCACATTGGTTTCTGTAGCTAGGGATGTCTTAGATATTAATTCATTTTTTCCTCATTTGGACAGTGTTATTAATATGATTACATCATCTCCTAAGCGTATTAATGAGTTGAAAAGTACTCAAAGAAAAGAAATTGAGCATTTGTTGGAAATTGGAGAACGAGAGTCAGGAAGTGGAGCCAATCAGATTGGTAATTTGCAACGAGCCGGAGGTACTCGTTGGTCTTCTCATAACAGCTCTATAAAGAGTTTGATTGATATGTATGCTGCAACTTGCAAGGTGCTTGAGTATCTTAGTGATCATTCTCCAAATATAAGATCTCAATTCAAAACTGGTGGTGTATATAAAAACATGACAACATTTGAATTTGTATTTATCTTGCATTTAATGCGTAGAATATTAACAATTACGAACAACTTAACTGCTATGAGATTTGTCCATACAACAAAAAGTATCCTTCAAGCATTCAGAGAAGATGGTTGGGAAGAATTTCTTCAAGAGGTGAAATTTTTTTACTCAAAAAATGATATACATATACTTGACTTTGATGATTCGTACATGATTGGTCGTTCTCGTGGTCATGAGTACCCTACCATTGCACATCATTACTACTTTGATATTTTCAATACAGCCATATATTTTCAGATGATGGAGTTAGATATAAGATTTAATGAGATATCATTAGAACTCATTTCTCTCAGTACGGCTTTGGATCCAAAAAAATCTTTTGAATTATTTAACATGGATAATATTTGCAAGCTTGTGGAGAAGTTTTATCCTGAAGATTTTACGCAGCAAGATATTTATTGTTTGAAAATTGAGTTGCAACATTATCAGAATGATATGATTTTTGAGCATTGATTTCAAGTGCCTACACTTTCTGATTTATGTCGAAAATTGGTTGCAAGTAGAAGGTCGGAGAGTTACGTCATATTGACTAAATTGATTTGTTTAATATTGATACTACCGGTTTCAACGACAACTGTGGTGTGAGCATTTTCAACAATGAAACATGTGAATACGGAAATTTGTAACAAAATGGATGATGGTTTTCTTACTGATTGTTTAACACTAAACATAGAACGAGAGTTTAGTATGAATTTAGATATAGATTCTATTATAGATGAATTTTATGTTATAAAATATCGTCGGGTACAACTGTAATATGTAACATTATATTACAATTTTTCTTGTTATATATAAATTTTATTTGTACATTAAATTTTAAAAAAAATTGCCCCCTCGTACCATTAATTCCTGGCTCCGCCCTTGATGAGACTTGAACAAATTGAACATAGAGGCCACACATGCATGAATAACAACATGTCTTTGATGCACTACCTTCTTCATCCTCCTTTTTTAAGTGAGCTATCCTACTACAATTTCACTTAACTGCATCATTTGATTTCAATAGGAGAGTTAGCATGATAGTGTCTATGTATAGACAAGGCTTTTAGTCCACATAGAGATCAGTTTAATTTGAACATTTCTCATGGAGCATGGGCCAATCGTTCATTGAACTTTACCACGAGAAAAAACTTTGCCAGAGAAACCCAAAACAAGAGATCTTATGCAACTTGTGATGACTAAATTAAGAATGAGGCCTCAAGAGTTCTAGTTTAGTCATAGTTTTTTATTATTTTGTGTTCTATATTTATGGACTGGGTAAGTTCTCATCTACATTTAGAGGTGAGGCATAGAGCATTTTCAAGAGATTCTCTAAATACAAAGGAAAATACTTCTTATACATAATTATTTACATAATAATGAGACGTCAAAATGTAAGTCAGAAGTTATTGTTGGTTTTGTAAACGATGTTTAGAAAAAATAAGTGGACATTCGCATTGTGATTTTTTTTTTTCTTTCTAATCAAACAATACACATATTAACTTAATCGACATGTCATTAAGGAAGAGATGAAAACTATACCGACGATCATCTAGGACGTAAATCTTGAAAGCCTACTTAAAATCGTCAACCTCCCAAAAGCTCCACAATTCTTTCTCGATGTATCTCCGATTATGAGGAACAGACGAGTGGGCATTTCATATTTGGGTTTTGATTCACGCACACTTTATGTTTCACTTGGTGTCATCAACACATGAGACAGTGAAAAAAGAGAGAGAATTCTCGAAAAGTATTTCACATAAATTTCACGTAAATTTCTATGTTTTATGTGTTTTTTTTTCTGAGCATATGATGAATTCTATTTATAATTGAAAAATATAGCTTTATTTTAATTTTTAATTAACAATTTAATTAAAAATAAAAATCACAACTATCACTAGGATGAGGTGGCGCCACTTTACCGGAGGAGAACATTTCACTCAAATATCCTCTTATCGGATAACAATTCAAAATTATTTTAAATAATTAACTTTTAATTATTTATCGTTATCCACATGTGATTGAATTTAAATGAACACTCCATGTGCAGATAATAATGTAATAATTATCACATTGTATAATTTCAAATTAATTTAAATAAAAATAAGATTAATCCAATTAATTAATGTGTGAAAATCAATTTAGAACTCTAAATTATTTAATAACTAACATAATATTCATGTAATTTTAACGGAGCCGCCGAGAGGAACTATGGACATTATAATTTTAAGCTGCAATAATAACGACAATTAATTAACACTTTAATTAATTTAATTAATATCTCAAAATTATTAATTCCAAATTATTCCACTAAAAATCTGGAATGCACTTTTAAGATTAAAACAAATTATATTCAATGAATTTGAACTGTCCATCGATATAATCATTTTATATAGATCAAATCCTCCATAAACTGTTCATAATTAAAGTTAAGTATTTAACTATAAACCTCTTTAATTATATCTTTCTCCATAAATCTCATCGATCATCTAATGAATAATATATTTTATGACCTAATCATAAATTGAGCGTCTCATTATTCAAGTCCTGAATCAAAATTTATGGGAATCGTGGAATGGATTTCTTCTTGTGTATTAATATTTCTGACTATTTATCTCATTGTATTTCCAACATACCAAGAATTTGATATTATTAATTTGAGTCATTATCCGGAACAAAAAACACAACTTAATAAATATGAATCTCTATTAATTACTCAAAATTAAGATCGATCCATATATGACCATCATTGATCAAAATTGAATACTCTGTGTGAAAAAGGATTTTACTAGAGATTTATTATTAATCTTGTTCTTGTCCTATATAATTAAATTATATATAAAATTCTTTCATTCCAATAATCACATTATTAACAATCCGGATAAAATTATTTTATTCATAATGTAATGAACTGCACTAGTGATCATAATTAAAGATCCCTACTTTAATTTTAATCACGTACAAATTAAATTATTTCAATTCAAATATTATCCTTATGTACATAATATTATCCCTACTTTTAATTAAGGGATGTCTTATATTTGTAAAATATCTAACCATGCATGAAAAAGATATTTAAATAATTTCACAAATATCATTAAATGTCATCTAATATTTATAACTCATTTATTAATATGCACATATCCCATCAATCTCTCACTTGCCCTAATGTAAATGAGACATATCTCTAAGTCCCATTCATTCAATGCGTTCAAAATTAAACTACAAGCTCGTAGTTTTTGTAAATGGACCAGCTCTATTGTTCGCATATGCGATCTTCTCAACTAAAACGTCTCCTCTTCGGACAATTTTTCTCACTAAGTGAAATTTCCTCTCTATATGCTTTCCTCTTCGGTGGTTCCTTGGTTTTTTTTTTTTTTTTTTGCATTGACCACTACTTCACTGTTATCATAGTAAAGTTTGGTTCTTGCATTCCTGGAACAACTTCCAATCCTTTTAAGAACTCACGAAGCCAAACTGTTTCTTTATCTGCTTTACAAGCTGCTACGTATTCAACCTTCATGGTTGAGTCAGCAATACAAGTTTGTTTCACACTTCTCCATATGATGGCTCCACTTCCCATGAACGCGGCTCCTGAAGTTGACTTTCGACAATCTCTATCTGATTGAAAATTAGAATCTATATACCCACTTTGAATCAAATCCCCACCAGAGTATACCAACATATAGTTTCTTGTTTTCCTAATATATTTGAGTATATGTTTAAATGTTACCTAGTGATCCAATCTTAGGTTTGACTGATATCGGCTAACCCTCTCACTGCAAAGCATATGTCGGATCTTGTACACAGCATTGCATACATTAAACTACCAAATGTCGATGCGTAGGGAATTTGTCTCATGTTCTTCTCTTCTTGCTGTGTCTTAGGACACTGTTCTTTAGAGAAATATACTTTATGTCGGAAAGGTAGTTTTCCTTTCTTAGAGTTCTGAATCGCAAGCCTGACAAGCACCTTGTCAATAAACGATGCCTGAGAAATGCCAAAAGCCTATTCTTGTGATCTTTTATAAGTTAGATTCCAAAAATATAGTTGGCTTCTCTCAAATCTTTCATTTGGAATTGGGTGGCTAACCAGCTCTTTACTTTGGACAAAGTCCCCACATCACTCCTAATGAGTAGAATATTGGTGTGTGCTATTGCAGGTACGTAAAAGTAATACCTTAACCTCTAAAACTAATGTAGTAGTGGAAGTAAGGGTCGATCCCACGAAAAATGTGTAATTCAATAATTTATATTTCGTACAGTGATTGTGGGGTTTTTGTATGCAAACAATTATAAATAATGTAATCAATAATAATGGAAATTAAATTAACGAAAATAATCAAAAGACTAATCTTGGTAAGTCTACATCCACCATCGAAAATCTATGATTGATCATAGATGTAATGATAATTCAATTCATATTTTGAATATTCATCGTTGGAATTAATTCATATTTCTCCTTAATTTTAGTTAGTTAGAAACCAGCGTTCTAATTAACTATAATTATTGAATAACCTTATACCAGCGCTCAAAATTCAATTTAATAATATCTTTACACAATAGAGAAATCGATGAACTAGATAACACAAACACCAGCGGTTGTATTCAATCTATTTAAACATTCTTCTTAAGATTCAATAACCTCTATCGCAAAAAATTATCAAATCCTAGTGTTTCACAAGTTAAATGGATCAAACAATTACGGATTTGATGTTTAATTTAGCAGTAGATTGTTACAATTAATGAACTAGCGGGCCCTCTAGCAATTAGACGTAACAAAGCATAGAAATAAATGTAGAAGAACATTCAATACACAAAATATAAATCAAACAATAAGAAAAACTATTTAGATCTCACAATATATATTTTCGAGGCATCTGTTTCTTTCAACCAAATGTAAAAGTTTAGTTACAATTCATGAATTTAAGAGAGAAATAATGAAGAATGGATTTTGGAGGCGTTCTGTACATTCTGGTTATATTCTAGGGTTTTAAAATATGTATCTATAGTTATTTCCATAGGTAGTTGACTTAAATTCGGAAACCAGAATTTTCGTGTAGGAAATGAACCATGCGGCCGCATGGCTTAGAGGCTTGCGGTCATATGGAACAAGTAAACTCAACCCTCAAACTCTCGGAAGTGGTCTATGCGGCCGTATGAAATTAAAGCCATGTGACCGCATGGTTTTACTAAACTTTCTCCGGACAGCTTTCAATATTTTGTTCATATATTCTTCTCTCGATATCCAATTGAGGCGATTCAAAATGTCTTGAAAAGATACCTCAAATGGCTACAACTTTGCTTTTGATATTATCTTCCAATTCGATCGTTTGCTATGTTAAAAATAGGTCTCAATATAAGGCTGAAAATCGGTGTATAACTTTTCGATTGGAAATTGATGTGTGATTATACTTGACGATATTTCATTCCTTTTACATCTTTTTTCAATCAATTGACTCTCAAATCTTCATCGTTTGGTTTGACACAACTTTTGTGTATTTGCACGCTAATCCTTGAACTTTCACTTCCTTTCACTTTGGTCATTTTTCACATATTTCTTTCAAATTGTGTCATCTCCATTAAATTGCCACCTAAATCAAAATATGAAGTTCATAAGTATATTTTGGCACAAAATAATCATACGAGCGCATAAAATAAGGAGGAAAATATGCATATCACATTTCTATCAAATTCCCCCACACTTAGCTTTTGCTCGTCCTCGGACAAAACTCAAATTTAATTCTCCAAAAACACCAATGTCGTAATGTCATGAACATAGAACAATCAAACCTTTTCAAAATGCATAATACATCATGTACAATATTCCCACGCAACTCATAATCAATTAGCAAGCATTTTCATATGAAGATGGTCTAAACCAAACATTTAGACCCTCACGGATATAAGCACTCAACTCTCATGTGTTTAAAATGTAAGTGTTTCGCTCAAGTTCATTCCAATGGAAATGATATGTCCTATGCTTGCATATCTTCTCAATCGCCACTACTTAGATCACATGTTTTACAAGAATCATGGAGTTTTCAAGGGTTGTAACGTGGCTTAGGGTCAAGGTAGGAAATATTTGGGTATGTGACTCAAGAGCCATCGACTAGTGGAGTAAAGATGAATAGACTTAACTCAAACATATATATAAGACATGTAAAACCAACCACGCTACACAATGGTTCCTTTACTTTGCATCTATCTCACACAAATTGAACCCTTTCTTGAAATGTAGGAGAAATTATGAACATAAATATTTTGTAACATTGACATCACTCTCCTCCATCACTTATTGTCTTTTTCTTCTATCATTTACTTTTTTCTCTTTTTTTGAAATATAAATTCTAAATGTTACACCATAATGGAACTTATGAATTGAAATTGAAGCATGTTCCCTTCCACCAGTCATAGCTCTATAAAAAATTTTGACACCCCACACTCATTTTCTTGCATATCAACACATATCATGATGATGAACAATACTCCACTAACTCTAAAGTTTGGATAAAGACGTTGTTTTTCTATTTAAAGCTTGTAACGTGGGTTTACACAAAGAAAGGGTAATAAGGCTCAAAGAGGTTTACCAAAGGAAAATTTGATTACAGGGTAGGCTATTGGCTAATGTAGCTAATTTATGTAACAAAGATGACCTTAATCATGTTTGTACATGCATGTGTCGATGTGATCTTGAAGAGAATCAATTCAAGTTCTAAAGAAATAAAGCCATGGAAGAATATCACACATGAAAGAAATAATAAGACTATTATGGATATGTTAGTCTAAAGGTTCAAAATCTCTCCGGTTTTTTGTCTACACCGTTTAGTTACCATCATCCTCAAAGAAAATAACTGAACTAATTAACTATAAGTTGTAAGATTATTCATTCAATCATGTTATGAGTTCTTCAAAAGCCTAATTAATTCTTGCAAATAGCATATACAACCAAAAAATCATGCAAAAATTTTCAAAATTTTTGAAATTTAAACTCAATCTAAATGCAACATAAATTTAAATCTTCTCACCCATACTTAAAACTTACATTGTCCACAATGTAAGGTGCAATGCAAAGAAAAAGACAAAGATAACTAAAATATGAATGCGAAAAACAAAAATAAAAAGATAAAGGAATGAACTACCATTTCTTTGGTTCGACTCAATGTTTCCTTGTTTAGCTCGAGTCTATCATGGTTGGCTTCAATCTTCCTTGCGGTGCACCAAGTCCATTGGGAATGATAAACAACAGTGTGTCTCCATCTCCATGGAATGTATACTTGTAATGACTGAGGTAGGGCTTCAAATCTGAAATGGAAGTGCTCAGTCACCTCAATATCATTGGTGGTAGTCTTGTTTGCAACCTCTTTTTCTTCATCTCCTTGCTCCAACGGCGTAAGGGATGTCTTTATCAGAATCTCAACCTCTTTACCACTTCTCAGGATGATTTTACTCACATTTTCTTTAGGATTCACCATTGTTTGAGAGGGTAGTTTTCCTTAACTTTGTGCCTCTAGTCGACTGACTGCGTTAGCTACTTGACCCATTTGATTCTCCAAACATTGAATGCTAGCCCGGTCTTCTGTTGAAATTGTAAAGTGTTAGTGGCAAGGGATGTAACAATATCTTCTAAAAACATACCAAAGTAAGAAGTTTGGCCTTGTTGTTGTCTAGGAGGGTATGTCTGATTATATTGCTGGAAATTCTGCATATTTTGATTCATAGGTCGATTCACTTGTTGTTTTCCATAGCTAAGATTTGGATAATCCCTCCATTCTTGGTTATACATATTTGAATAAGGATCATAATTCCTTTGTAGGTGTGCAGGAAAGCTATCGACTACATTTACGTGTTCAATTTCTTGAATCGCTCACAATATTCATGTAGGGATTCCCTGTTATCTTGCTTTACACCACAAATTTCCTTCCTAATATTTGCTGCCCTCGAAGCTGGAAAATATTTCTCCAAAAATAACCTCTTCATTCCATCCCATATGGTAATGGTTCTCGATGGTAGATAATAGAGTCAATCCTTAGCCGAACCTTTTAGAGAAAATGGAAAGGCCCTCTGTTTAATATGTCCTTCAATAATCCCCGTGGGTTTCATACTTGTGCAGACAACATGAAACTCTTTCAGATGTTTATGATGATTTTCACCTGTAAGACCATGAAAAATTGGCAAAAGATGTATTAGTCCAGATTTAAGCTCGAACGTAGTAGCAGCATCTAAAGTGGGAAACATTATGCATAAAGGTTGTTGATTCAAATTAGGGGTTGCAAGCTCCTTCAAGGTTCTATTTTCGAAATTATTTTCTTCAAGATTCTGTCGAATGTCACTCCTTAACCTGCACAAGGTTTTTTCTAATTCTGGATCGTACTGCAAATCACCTTAATTAGAAGATCGAGTTGCGGGCATAAACAAATAGAATAAATGAAAAATAAATTAAAAAGAAGCTATAGTAAGAAAAACAAATAACATTCTATGTTAAAATTCCTAAAAACAATAAATTACCTAAAAACCTAGAAAATTATGATTTTTTTAAAAATAAAAATAATAAAATAAACAACTAAAGAAGTACAAAAATAAATTAGCACCACTCCCTAGCAACGGCGCCAATATTTGGTGTGTGCTGTCGCAAGCACCCAAAAGTAATACCTTAATATCTAAAACTAATGTAGTAGTGGAAGAAAGGGTCGATCCCACGAAGAGTGTGTAATTCAATATTTTATGCTTCGTACAATGATTGGGAGGGTTTTTGTATGCAAACAATTGTAAATAACGTAATCAATAATAATGAAAATTAAATTAACGAAAACAATCAAAAGACTAACATTGGTTTAAGTCAACATCCACCGTCGGAAATCCACGATTATCATAGATGCAATGACAATTCGATTCATATTTTGAATATTCATCGTTTGAATTGATTCATATTTCTCCTTAATTTTAGTTAATTAGAAATCAGCGTTCTAATTAACCCTAATTATTAAATAACCCCATACCAGCGCTCAAGATTCAATTTAATAACAGTTTTACACAATAGAGAAATCAATGAACTAGATAACACAAACACCAGCGGTTGCATTCAATCTATTTAAACATTCTTCTTAAAATTCAATAACCTTTATCTCAGAAAATCATCAAATCCTAGTGCTTCACAAGTTACATGGATCAAAAAATTACGGATTTGATATTTAATTTAGCGGTAGATTGTTATAATCAATGAACTAGCGGGCCCTCTAGCAATTGACGTAACAAAGCATAGAAATAAATGTAGAAGAACGTTCAATACACAAAATATAAATCAAACAATAAGAAAAACTATTTAGATATCACAATATTTGGTTTCGAGGCTTCCGTTTCCTTCGACAAATTGTAAAAGTTTATTTACAATTCATGAATCTAAGAGACAAATAATGAATAATGGAGTTTGGAGGCATTCTGTACGTTCTGGTTATGTTATAGGATTTCGAAATATGTATTTATAGTTATTTTCATAGGTAGTTGACTTAAATTCGGAAACTAAAATTTTCGTGTCGAAAATGAACCATGCAGCCACATGATTTAGAGGCTTATGGTCACATGGAACAAGTAAACTCAGCCCTCAAACTCTCGAAAGTGGTCTGTGTGGCCGCATGGAATTAAAGCCATGCAACCGCATGGTTTTACAAAACTTCCTCCGAACAGCTTTAAGTATTTTGATCATATATTCTTCTCCCGATATCCAATTGAGGCGATTCAAAATGCGTTGGAAAGATACCTCAAAGGGATATAACTTTACTTCAGATATTATCGTCCAATTTGATCATTTACCATGTCAAAAATGAGTCTCAATATGAGAATGAAAATCGATGTATAACTTTTCGATTGGAAATTGATGTGTGATTATATTTTGACGATATTTCATCACTTTGACATCTTCTTTCAACTAATTGACTTTCAAATCTTCATTGTTTAGTTCGAAACAACTTTTGTGTATTTGCACGCTAGTCCTTGAACTTTCATTTCCTTTCACTTTGGTCATTTTTCACATATTTCTTTCAAATTACGTCATCTCCATTAAATTGCCACTTAAATCAAAATATGAGGTTAATAAGTATATTTTGGCACAAAATAATCATACGAGCGCATAAAATAAGGAGAAAAAAACATGCATTTTACATTTCTATCAAATGTCGTCTGCATAAAGAATTAAGAAGACTACCTTATCTTCTTCTTTATGTTTGTAGATACACGGTTCATCTAGAGTTTGTTCAAAACCAATAGATTTTACGGCTTCGTTAAATCTGATGTTCCATGATCTAGAAGTTTTCTTTAGTCCACAAATGGATTTTTGCAGTTTGACCTTTTTCCACGAAACCTTCTGGCTGGACCATATGTATGGTCTCCTCAAAATGACCGTTTAAAAACGTTTTCTTGACATCCATTTTCCATATTTCATAATCATATATTAACAGCAATATATAAGAGAACTCAAATGGAATTTAGCATCGCTACTGGCAAAAAAGTATCCTCATAGTCTACTCATTATCTTAAGGTCAAACTCTTTGCTACAAGCCTTGCCTTAAAAGCTTCTACTTCCCATCAGCTACTCTCTTTTTCTTGTATATCCGTTTACAACCAACAAACTTTAAGGCTTTGGTAAATCTATAAGTTTCAGACCGAATTGGAGTATATGGATTCCATTTCTAGTTTCATAGCTTCCTGCTAATTATCGCAATCAACATCTTCCATTGCCATGTTGTATGTCAATGAATCATCATCACCACCATCAATGATTGCAACATTTGTTTAACCTTCTTCACGATAGCAGGTGGGTAATCTTATTTCCCTCCCACTACATGTGGTGGTGGTGGTATTTGATTGCGATTGGTGGTTACTTCTATTTGTATTTCAATAATTATCATTAGTGTGGGGACAAATCTCATGAACCAGCAACTCTTCTAGAACTACTTTGCTTCTAGGTTTGAAATCTATCATATAGTTATGCTCAAGAAAAGTAGTGGTTGTCAATATAAACAATTTGTTATCATGAGCACTACAGAACAGTCCTCTTGATTCTTTAAGGTAGTCTACAAAAATGCATACATCTGAACGAAGATCCAACTTTCCAGTCTTTCCCTTTAGCAGGTGTGCTGGACATCTCCATATGCGGATATGTCTCAGACTAGGTTTGTGATCGTTCCACAATTCTAAGGGAGTCTTCGGGATTGACTTAATTGGAACCAAGTTTAAAATGTATACTGCTTTTTACAGGTTATATCCCCAAAATGAGGTGGGTAATGAAGGATAACTTAACACTGATCTCTTCATGTCAAATAAGTTGCAATTTCTTCTTTTAGCTACACCATTTTGCTGTGGTGTACTTGGTGCACTGAGCTGTGATATTATTCCATTTTCAATCAAATGATCTTTGAATTCATAATCCAAATATTCTCCTCCTCGATCAGATCTAAGAGTTTTGATTGCTTTGCTGAGTTGCTTTTCAATTTCAGCACAGAATTGTTTGAAATTTTCTTTGCATCATATGCATATCCATATCTTGAATAGTTGTCAATGAATAAGACGAAGTATTCATAACCTCTTCTTGCTTTGACGTTCAAAGGCCTACAAACATCTGTATGTATGAGTTATAAAGGCTCTTTTGCTCTTTCATCTTTTGCTGAAAACTGTCTTTTGGTCATTTTGCCCTCAAGGCAGAATTCGCAGATAGGTAGAGTGCCAACTATTAGCTTTCTTAAAGGATCATCCTTTGTTAGTCTTTTTATCCTTTCAATGTTTATATGATCAAGTCCTAAATGCCACGCATATGTGTCATGTTTATTAGAAATCTTTCTTCTTTTTAGGGTTGGTTCAGCGACTTTAAACATTTCAGTTTGCAATAAGATATAAAACAAATGTATAACAAAATATAAACCATCATTAACATAGATCATATCAAAATACCATTCCTAAAAATTGAAACTGTTTTAACATCAAAAGAAATGGAAATAGATCGTTCAAGCAATTTGGAAACTAAATCAAATTTCATTTAACCCCGATTTATAATAAATATTGTCTAACAATAAAAAATTATTCTCTGGAAAAGATAGTCGAACTGTTCTTACAGCTGTCGCATCAACTTTGGCATTATTTCCAACTCTCATTTGGAAAACTCCATCTTCAAGATCCCTGACACTTCCAACATCTTCAAAAAAGTTCAAACACGATTAAATGCCCCTGTATCAACTATCCCGTTTGAGAAATTTTTCTCAACCAAGCATGTTTCCATGACTAGTAAATCTGATTTGCCTTTCTTCTTCTTCTTCTTCTTCACTCATTGAGATACTTCTTACTGTTCCTCTTCCAATGGCCATCCTACTTTCAATGGAAACACTTTCCTTTAGGATTGGCCTGAACAGTATTTGCCCTTTTCTTTTGGATGTTCTTTTTGCCTTTCTGTGGTCCCACATTTCTCTTCTTCTTTTTCTTTAAAGAAGATGGATTTTCTTGAATCACATTGGCTTAACATTTGTCTTGCTGTCCCTATCCTCTATAAAGGTTCTGAACTGGAGAAATGTGGGAGGAAGTGTCTCTAGAATCATGCCCACTAGGGTCTTGTCATCAATTTTCGCACCATTGATCTTAGCCTCATTCAGATGATTGATCATTTTGAGGACATGCTCACGAACTGAACAACCATTCGTCATCTTGCCATTCATAATGACTTTCACCGCAACATGACGGGCTTGATCAGAGAAACGTCCAAATATTTTTTGAAGAGAGTCAGTAACCTTTCTTGTACTTTCAAAGGTCCGTGCTTAGTTCTAAGCACATCATTCATTGAACTAGCAAACAAAATCGAGTTTTGTTGTTCGCTATGACCTAACGGTTGTATTCTGCAGATACAACCTTTGAGTCATTCATTGGAGGCACCGGAGGATGATCCTCCTTTAGGACGAAGTGGGAGTTGTCATTTGTGAGGAGTTTATTCATTTTGCTTTTCCATTTGACAAAATTTTCTTCGATCAAAATATCGGATTAAAAATTGGGTTTGACATTTTTTTGAAATTGAGAAATTTAATTGAATAAGTAACTGCATAAATATCATTCATCATTTAAGGATGCACATGATAAATACACAAAACATGTTTACTGAAAAATTTGGAACAATAGGAAAAATTTGGTCGGTTTCCATGGACCTAAAATTACAACCCATAAATAAATTACAAAAGAATTAAATGAACTTCATTTAATCTACATCTTGATAAAAACAATTATCTTATTTCTCAAATTAAAGATATAAAAATTTCTTAGCTCAGTGGTAGAGCCCAAGCAAGGCCTTCATGGGTTCAAATCCCACTATGAGCAATTTTTAATTTCAGCAGTCACTACCATCTAGACTTTCTCCAAATACAATGGAAAATGTTCATTGTACATAAGTATTTATATAATGTTTTATGAGGTATCAAAATGTAAGTGGGAATTTATTGTTGGTTTTGAAAACCCTTTTTTGGAAGAAAAAAAAAAATTAAGCGGAAGCAAGAACAATCACATTGTGAATTTTTTTTTCCTTTTAATCAAACAATACACATATTAACTTAATCAATATGTCATTAAAGAAGAGATGAAAATCATGCCGACGATCGTTTAGGATGTAAATCTTGAACTCCTATTTAAAATCGTCAACCTCCTAAAACTCCAAAATTCTTTCTCAACGCATCTCCGATTACAAGGAACAAACGAGTAGGCATTTTAGATTGGTGTTTGATTCACATACTCACTTTATGGTTCACTTTGTGTTCTCAACACATAAGACAAAGTGAAAAAATGAGAAAGAACTCTCGTATTTCACGTCAATTTATGTGTTCCATGTGTACTTTTCTAAAAGTATCTTATGAGTCCTATTTACAATTGAAAATATATAGCTTTATTTTAGTTTTTTTAATTAACAATTTAATTAAAAAATAAAAATCACACATATTACTAAGATGAGGTGGCACCACTTTACCGGTGGAAACTTCTCTCTCATATCCTCTTATCATATAACAATTCAAAATTAATTTAAATAATTAACATTTAATTATTTATTATTATTCACGTGTGATTGAATTTAAATGGACACTTCATGTTACAGATAATAATGTGATCATTATCACATTGTATAATTAACTTTTTTTTTTTATCATTATTCACATGTGATTGAATTTAAATAGACACCCCATGTCATCGATAATAATGTGATCATTATCATACCGTATAATTTCAAATTAATTTAAATAAGAGGAAATTACAGCCAGCCCTACATTTAGATTACCATTTTCATAAATCACATATCAAGTTTAACTTTTCAAAAATCAGGTTTTTATATTTAATTTAATATTAATTATATTTTTTTCATTCCAATTAAATTAAATTAAACCAACCCTCCCTAAAATTCAGTCATACGCCGTTCTCACCTCCAGCCCAAACGCCCTTCTCTCCTCCTGCCACCGCAGTTCTCTCTCCTCCTGCCCACCGACTGCCATTCTCTCCTCTGACCACCGACCGCCGTTCTATCCTCCCCGTCTCTGTCAACAGGTATCTCTTTCTCTCTCTAATTTCTTCTCCCTCTCCACTCCAGATCTGGTGTTTTGTTTTAGGGATCGACGGTTTGAATGTGATTTTTCTAGATATGGTGTTTTGTTTTCCAGCAGCGTCGCCCGCCCTTTTTTCTCTGTTGATGTCGCTTCTGTTCACGTCCACCGGTCGGAGATCTCGCGACGCGAACTGCAGCAGCGGCGTCGCGACGCTGCTGCTGTTCGCGTCGCGCCGTTCGCAGATCTCGCAGCAGCGACGTCGCGACGCTGCTGACGTCGCTGCTGCGTTTCGCGACGCCGAAGGTAAATTCCGGTGCATTTCGAAACGGCGGTGGCATTGTAGTTTTTTCACAGACCCGCTGTAGTTATTTGTAGATTTTGATATTTTTGTGCACAGATCTGTTGATAGCCATCCGGCGGCGGCGGCGGCTTTGTGTGGTTGGATGCGACGGTGGTGGTAGTGCGTTTGTGTGGTGGTAGTGGTGCTTTGTGCGGGGTATTGGTTGTTTCGACGGTGGTGTTGGTACTGGTTGCCGGTGAGATGGTGGCGGTTTTGTGCCGGTGAGGTTGTGGAGGTTTTGGTGCGGGGGCTGCGACGGTAGTGGTTATTGTTGGTGGTCTGTGACCAAGTATTTGGTTATCTGTGACCAAATATTTAATTGTGACCTAAAATCTTGACTATGTGACCTAAAAATTATTAATCTGTGACCTAAAAATTATTAATTGTGACCAATAAATTGATAAATTGTGACCTAAATAAGTATTGTGACTTATAAAATTTGTGATTTGTGACCGATTAATAAATTGTGACTTTTAAATTTTGAAGTTGTGACCGATGAACGTATTGTGACCTACGAAAATTTTGATTTGTGACCTAAAAAATTTTGAATTGTGACCAAGTTGTATCGATCTGTGACCTTAACATATTCGTCGGAATCGGAAAAGTCATCGGAACGGTCGCCGGAAAAGAGTGGTGACCGGAACGGTTGCCGGAATAGTCCCGGAGTTATAGGGGTGGTGGAGGTGGGGGTGGGTTAATTATTTTATAGTTGAATTAAATATTAATTATAAATTAATTTAATAATTATTATTTCATAATTAAAATTTAAAAGTAACCTGATTTTTGAAATTTAGAACATGTTTTCGGCATTTTTGAAATGTGTAAAAGTAAACACCTTATTTATGTATTCTTCCCTTTAAATAATCATATTATTTAAAATAAAATTAATCCAATTAATTAATGTGTGAAAAACAATTCAGAATTCATAACTCTAAATTAATTAATCTAACCCAACCAAAATAATATTCATGTAACGGAGCCGACGAACTATGAATATAATTACAAATTAACACTACAATTACATTTCTAGATTACAAAAGATGTAATTGACAACATGAAAAAATTCTTACAAATATGTCCTCTAAATATGCATATACACAAAAAATTGTACAAGTAATTAGACAAATCTACTGGAGATCAACAATTGCAGTACATATCGTACAACTTATGGTTTAGATGAAAGAACCAAAATTACAATATCACTTAAGACAAGAATATGGAAAATGATTACAGTCTTTGTTTCGCCTCATCTCGGGTGACTCCAAACACTTGTCACGTGGTAGCCACAACAATCCAATTTAGACCCGTACTCTATATTACTATCCTACTTGATCTAGGCGAGGTCATCAAAATACAAGTAGTCAAAGTGATGAATCACCTCAGTTGATGCATTATGTAGATACTGCCCTCTCCATGGTCAAAGCGAGGTGCTCGACTTGCTGCATCACAAGTCCGAAGCGACTAGCATTTAAATCCACAAAGGCATTTCCTTGCTTCGCCTCTTTCAAGAATCTTCTATACAAGATCTTCTACGATTGATTGATGTGACATCTTTGCACCAAGCACTTTCCAATCAACTTGTAGGTCTAGTTTTCATATGTTAGACATAAGTTATAGGGTGATTACTTTTCAGAATCATTAAATACTCTGAACCTAGGACTACAGAAGAACACATAAGAAGAGACGCCACATCCATTAAGATGAGATTACGTGTCTTTCATCCAACGGTAATTATTTCGCATCATCTACTATAAAAGCTCACTCTTAGTGTTATTTGAAGGTAATGCAATTTTACACTCTCAATAGTGTGTTCACTCTTGTAAATTTCCCTCTACGACTCGGTGCTTTTACGCATACTTGCATCTTCTATTATAAAAGCTCATACTTAGTGTTATTTGAAGGTAATGCAATTTCACACTCTCAATAGTATTTTTGCTCACTCTTGTAAATTTCTATCTACAACCCAATGCTTTTTCACATACTTGCAGCTCACATCTTTAGTTCATCTCAAACCACAATATATAAGTTGATTGACTTGACTATAGGATTGCTCGCGATCGTTTCCCCACGATAGGAGAAGTCACGTGGTCATAACGATTTGTCCAAATGGTGAAGCCTTACATGTGTACATGAGTGGAGTTGTGGCCTGTTAGCCATTTCACTGATCAAAAAGCGAAGTCAACGATTTTGTCATTAAATTAAAAAACGAATAAAACAGACTTGTAATGAATTATTTTAGAGAAAAATCATGCTGGAATTTTTCATCACTCCCTAGTTGGCTATGCTCATCACGAAGATGGTGATCGATGCTGTTTATTTTACTTTTTCTAGGATAGATTTTTGTGTAAATTACCAAATTAACACTACGCTTAAAGTTTTTCACGTTTTATTAAAAAAAATGGAATTATGATTTTGTAACCTTGCAAATTGTTACAATTACTTTTTCATTGGAAGGTGATTGGTTCAATTTATTAAAGAGATTTTGTTTTTTATTCAGGATATTTATACTTAATTTTGTCATAAAAATCCAAAATCATCATCGTTTTCTTCAAATTCTATATTTCTTAGCATTAACAATAAAATCGAAATAAATTTTTTTATAAACATGAATTTAAATAAATAAATTATTTTATTCTTTAACAATTTAAATTTTTTAAATGAAACAACTTTCAATATAGTATCAAATTAAGTAAATGTTTCAATTTCATGCTTGCTATCTCTTGGTTCTTCTAAAAAATCTCGCATGTCTAAGTTTTTTTGATAAAACGATGTAACTTGAGACTATTTAATTCTGTATTTTGAGTCATTTAAAAAAAATTAATAGTGTAGGCAAATTTGAACATTATTCATCCAGTTTTTCTATTATCGGGCCATGTTTGAACCACCTTATTGTAGAATGAAAATGAAAAATATAGTCATTGGGGGCCCACACAAGAAATAGAAAATTTGACTTTAAATATTGATGTGATGGATAACGGTCGTATTTTGTATTTTAATGAGAAAATAAGTTGGCCCAAACGGGGGCTAACTATATTTAAAAGAGGGACTTGTTTTACTGTTCACAAGCCATTTCTCTCGAGTCATTCATCCTGAGCCGCTTGTAAGTTAGCCGGGTGTAAAATAAGCCTTCCTTTTGTTCCAGAATTTTCTTCTCTTTTCACTCACTCTCTCGCCATTTCCAAGCTCCAATTTGGGTTTACCTTCGCTCCTTCCCAAAACTCTCAAATCCTTGATGAAATCGTAAGCAAAAAAATTCCTCAGCTAAGGAGAGTACCGTTGAAGGTACAGTCAGATGTCGGATCTCCTCCATCTCCTATTAATCTACCCAGTGGTCGAAAACTCTATCGAAACTTCATAGCTTCTAAGAGTAATTTTGTGATTAGATTGGATCGATTTGGGTTTGATTCCCAATTAATTTCATCGAGAAAGGTACTAAACGCACTCCAAATTTACCATTTTTGTCTCAGATTCTTTGTTAATTATTTGTGAACATTATGATTTTCTCCATGTAATAGCTGCCAGAATTTTCAGTGAAAATGGACGCATAAGCTTTCATTGTAGTCATTACCAACATTTAAATTTACAGAAAGTTAAAAACGAGTGCATTTGTGTAGCATGAAGATATCTATTGTGTTTTAGTTTTCTATTTAGGAAAGATATGAAAGAAATCTAGGTAAAAATTAATTCAAAAGGACCTCTAAAGATTTTGAGAAACCCAAAGGCCAACAGATGAGAATTTACTCTCTGCCAAATCCAAAATGTTATGATTCATTGTTCAAAAACTATATGAGGCATATGCCTCGAGTTTCACCTCGCATGAGACTTTCATATAATGCTCTTTGAGGCTAAGCCTTAAGGTCACTACGGTGTTCACACATTTATTGTGGTGCCTTTTCTATGAATTTTATTTTTGGTATTAGAGGATGATGATATAGAATGAAAAAAATCTGATACCAATGGGGAGGGTGATTGGAGAATAAAAAATATCAATGATTCCTTAATAATCCTATTAGTAGTGATGGTATAGGAGAATTCTCGTTTTTTTTTCTCTGTCCTACTTCACTTGTGCCAGTTGGTGGGGTTTGGATAATATCACTACATTTAGATTAATAATCAAGGAAAAACACTAGAGGGGAACACGAAACCTTTACATTAAGAGGAGAGAAGTAAATCGATGGAAATATAGCTTGGAGTTACTCTACATTCATTGCAAACAATTAAAACAAACTTAAACTTAATCAAACATAAGGGATTTATCTATGTAATTTATCCAGATGTATCATTCCATCCAACCTTTGTTTGCAAGTTAGATTTTTTAATTTTGATAATTTGTTTTATTATGGATAAATATTAAATGGTTTTTTTTTTTTTTTTTTTTTTGTGTTATGAGCCTATTATGTTTTTGTATCCTTTTAATTTATCTATTGGTTTGTGTCAAGGCTTACACCTCGCCTCTAGAGGTAAAATGCCTAGATATTGGATTGAGGCTTTTCAGACATTGAGTAGTGTACAATGTATGTCTATTCTTCGCCATTCCATGTATCCTCTTGGCAATTATCGGACACCAATCAATCAAGACAAATTTCTCACATTCTAACCTTGCATGACTTGATCATTAAATAATCTTTCTTACCAAGTATGCCCCCTTGTTAACCAACTCTTATTTTAGAGAGAAAGAGATGGGGGTGTGAGGGAAGGAAAATACTGTTAAAACTCTTAATTTCCCTCTAAATCCTTAAACTATGAAGCGCAATGCTGATTGGGCATTTTAGAATTCAAATTTTTTATTGGATAGTTGTATTTTTGAACTCTTTGGTAATTGCCGTCGTCTAATTTTCTGTTTACTAAAAATCTCTCTCTCCCCTCTTGGGGAGAAGTTGGAAGAAATTGTTTGTGGCAAGGAGTGAAATGTGATTTCCATGCATCTAGGTTGATGACAATAAATGCAAAGCTATTGAAGTTGAGTTAGAATTTGGGATTACTGAAAGAAAAATGTGATTTTAGACAGTTCATTCTGCCCCAAAATGAAGTTTGTACCAGCTTATTACACTTTTGCAGCAGTTGGACATTTTATCAAGCACATAATGGGCATGTATGGAAAGAACCAAATGCGGCATAATGTTCCATCCAAACTTACATGAAAGGATGATAAATAGAAGGAAGCTTAACTCTTGATTGATTGTGAACATTACATGAGAGAGGAGAATGAATTACGAAGAGATTGCATCTAAGACAATATTAGAACAACTTGAAGCATGGAGAATGTATTTGAAGGAAGATGTACAAGTAGCAAATTTGTTTGGTTGGTACAAATGAAATGGACTCGATGTTCTTTCAGAAGTTTATTAGTTGTTCACATGAGTGCAATGTACCTCATTTTTTTTTTTTTTTTTTTGCGTGATTACCTTTAGGGCAAGGAACATGTTAATTCTCCAAAGGAAAGAGTTAGCTTTGTGTATATCTGTTACTAGGATATTTGATTATGACTAACCTTTAGGCACGAGATTTTTGTCTTTAGCATTGATGGAGCTTTTGCTTGCTAACATTGGGAATTCCCTCTTTGCTAAGAAATTTTGATTAATAGTAAGAGATAATTATTTAAGCGCTCTTCAAGGCAGAGAGACAAGACCTAAATCAATCTCAAAGTTTGGGCAAAACTTTCTGTTATTGCAAGCATTTAGTCGTCAATCATTGTTTTGTGTGTTAGGTATCTTATTAACATTTTTTGTAGAGGAATATTGGTTATATAAATATAATTATATACGAAATATATGATGGGATATTATGAGAGAAGTACTTTAAGCATAAATATGAATGAGAATCTACAACATTTCTTTGAACTTTTCCTATGATATTGAATTCATTTGTGTTTATTCTTATCCAATGTACACAGAAAGCATATATTTCGAACTGAAGTTAAAAAATGGCTTCAATGTCTAAGAAAAATAAAAGACGAAGAGAAGTGTGCATTGACAGTACTAAATTGGATATCAACGTACTGACGCCCAAGAGAAAATCTCAAAGTTTTGTTCAATTGGAAGGTATATATATCTAACGATGAGAAAATATATTAGTATTGACATTCTTAAAGATATTATTTTCGTCTTCTCTTGTAACTTGCGTCAGTTTCTCCTTTTATGTATATACCTTTCTATTTTGATAACTAAACGTATAAACTATTGCGTTTGACTACTACATTTTTGCTTGTTCAATATAACACTATAGTATGGCACGCAATATCTCTTGTTTTTCTTTATATTACTATCACTAATGTAAGTACCCGTAAACACATTTCATATGATCCAATGTAATCATTCTTCTTTCAAACACGTTTCATAGTTCATTGAAATACCCCATAGCCAAATGTCAACATTATTACTTACACTACATCGCCCACTACACGTGCAACGCACGTGCATCCGCTAGTAATTAATAAAATCTCAATTCTCTAATTTCAATAGTCAGTCAAAGCTTAATTTCTTGCTTAATTATTAATCAATTTAAGTAAATGGAATTTACTTGATATAAAAATATGAAAGTTTCCAAAGAGATGTCTAAGTTTACAGAGACAGATCCTGAATCGGACCACAAGCCGGATTAATACGTAGAAAAAAATAAAGTTACACATATAAAACTCCTTAAATCCGTCCATGTAAGTTTAATTACTTAAAAATGGAAAGTCATAGAACTATAAGCGTATAATTAAGCAAATATATCCTATATTTTATTGCATTTTAATAGAATTATATACACACTATAATTAATTCTTCTAAACACGTTGATCGTGTAGGACGTCAAATGTACCTTCTATTGCAAAACATAATTAGCAACGAGAACAATAAATTTGTTGATTAATATTAAATATGACATTAGGGTAACCATTATAAATATTCAAAACACTCGTGTAAATGGAATTAATAAACGATGAGTGTATTTGACTCATTGTTTTAAGACCACTTTAGCTTGTTATTTAGCAGTTCTTGAGAGTTTTTTAGAACGTATTTATGTGTATTTTGATGTTGTGATTTAGGTTGATTGAAGTAGTAAAAAAGGTGCAAAAGAAGGGAAGAAAATGAGGAGAAAGAGTCAAAAAATCAGGCGTCGCAGTGCAGTGCAATGCCCAAAGAAGGAACACAAATTCGGCGCCGCAATGCCACTGGAAGAAAATCGTGGCGTCAAGGGGCCTCCATGGGAAAATACTATTTTGAATTTTGTAGACTCTTTTCTCAGCCAAGTCCGACCATAACCCTTTCATGACTTCAAGCTACTATAAATACAAACTTAAATACCACTTTCCAGAGAGAATTGAAGAGGACAAGAATCAAGAAGGAAGCAAAGGTAACTTAACAAAGAAGATTGATTCAATCATAAAAAAAATTGTTTTATTTTTCTTCTCTTCATGTTATTCCAGCTGGGCATGTCATGAATAATGCAATAGTCAGTAAGAAATCTAACAACTCTAGACGAATTCCTGGTTATTGAACTGATAGATAATTGGTTGAACTTGAATTGGGGTACAAATAATACATCTTCAAGCATCAGCTTTTGACTGATTTTCACATTTCCCTTGAAGTGCACAAGAATTTGTTCATGATTGGGTAATGTAATGTATGCATTCTAAATTGCATTCAACGTGTAGAAATCAGATTTGGTGAAACATATGTAAGATGTTGCCCCTGAATCCACCACCCAGTATCTAGGTGAATTGAGTATTAGGTTAATGGAAATGGAAAAACAGATACTTGATGTGTGACCACAGTCAGCCTCATCTTCAGTATTCATCTTTGCTAAAGTAAGATGAGTACTCAGCATATTCATCAAGTGTTGATATTGCTGAGTATTAAGAGTCTTCATAAAGTCTCCTATCTTTCCATGTGTATGTTCAGGAGTGGACTCGGATACTTAATTCATAGCAACTTAATTCGTGTGAATATTATGATCAGGCTTCTGCTTAGCCTTATACCCAAGTGGACAACCGTGTAACTTGTAACATTTGTCAATAGAATGGCCACTATGTCCACAGTAAAGTACATATTGGTTTGTCCATTTTCTGGTGTTTTGTATAAGACTGCCCAACAGTTGGTTTTCTAGTATCATTTTTGACATAGAATGTCGTAGGATCAGATGATCTAGCAACAATATTGACACTTCTTTGATGTTTTTCTTGTGACACTATAGCAAACACCTTATTTATAGAAGGGATGAGATCCATCAATAACAGCTGGCCTCTAACTTGAGCAAATGAATCATTTAGCCCCATCAGAAATGACATAACATACTCCATGTGATAGTGATCGATTAACCTTTTGACACCCCCACATTCACATTTTCCACAGGTGCAAACATGTCTTTAATTACTTAATTCCTCCCAGATGGTTTTCAATTTTGTAAAATACACTCCCACAGAAGACTGTCCTTGATTGAGGTTCATCAATTCCCTTCTCAACTGAAAGATGTGAGGCACATTCCTTTGTTGATACCTCTCCTTGAGATCCATCCATATCTCGTATGCAGACCCAGCATATATTGTGCTGGCCGAAATTTCCTTTGAAACTGAGTTAATGATCTATGATATCACTATATAATTGTTGTGAATTCAGGATTTCAAAAGCTCATTATTACCTTATGGTCGAGGTATAGATCCATTGATGAAGCCTACCTTGTTCTTCACCAACAATGAAATTATCATGGATCGATTCCATGAAGCATAGTTGTCTCCGGTTAATGGTTGTGAGACAAGAACTAGTCCAGGACTATTCGAGTGATGTAAGTAATAAGGGTTAGAGCCATCATCAATGGTGGAATAACTTATTGATGTGGAATTGTTTGATTGATTTTCATCAACAGTTTCATTTGCCATCGTGTTTATTCAGAATTTTGAAACAAGAAATAGGAAAAAGAAGTAGAAGTAGAAGTAGAAGAAGTAGAGGAAGAACAATAGAGATGAAAGTATATCAATGCTCTAATACCATATTGAGAGAAAATGGAAAGAATTCATAATCAATAGTATTTCCCAAAAACAAATGAACTTTACTTTGTAGTATAAATAGATAACAAACAAACTAATTAATTACAAGAACCATTACAAATTCGACACGTGGATTAACTACCACAACTATCTTAACAGCAACTGCATTTAACTAACTTCCAGCTGTGCTTCATAACTAATTTCACCTGCCTCCTAGTTGCTTCCAGCTTGCTATGATTCCACACATTCTATTAATATTTGGCATTGTGACACGTTATTCAGTTGTCAAACCGTTGATGCATGTAGTTGTATACACGTGAAGAGTGTTGATTTGAAATCTATCAGATAGTGTTCTGCTCAACTACAATTCTTGATATCCTTGAATCCATGTAATTAGTTATAATTTAAATTTTGTGATAAACATGAGGTCACTTCTCGAGTATTTATGCCACTATTTGAGTGCCCATCCAACCGCTGCAAAACAAATTTAGCGAAAGGGAACCT
This sequence comes from Fraxinus americana, assembly GCA_035079005.1. Classification (NCBI taxonomy): domain Eukaryota; kingdom Viridiplantae; phylum Streptophyta; class Magnoliopsida; order Lamiales; family Oleaceae; genus Fraxinus; species Fraxinus americana. The sequence continues at coordinate 33,384,400 of CM068706.1, read as the reverse complement.
CATTCTCCAACTCCGAGCATCTAAGTTTTTGAAATTTCAGGAGGTTTCATCTTAAATTCTTTATAATGATTTAAGATGAAATATCGTTTATGCATAGGAGTTCCTTTTACGTGAATTTAACATTGATTTCAGGCCAAAATTCAAGAGCTAGCCGAACATGTTCCGAAAGGTCACATTCATCGATCAATGACTGTTCATTTTCGAGCAGAACTCACGAGAAAGGTTGGGAATATTTGACTTTTCTAATTTCTTTCTAAAGGAAAACCATTTGATAATTTGCATGCATAGCTACAAAATTCTTGTTCCTAGCATATGTAGCATGAGTGGATGCTTTATTATGCAGTATATTCTTTTTAAAGCATTGTTTTATTGAAATACATAATTTCAATTGTCATTTTTTGAGTAACTTTATTGTATTAGAGCTAATTTCAAAAAGAGGAATATGTACTCATTGCTGTTGTTGTAAATGTCAATGTCTTGTATGTTGTTGAATTATCAGGTATATTTCTTCCAATACCGTATACTGGATTTAGAGCAATGCAAGCTTGCTTAATTGCTGATACATATTTAGAAGCCATGTCTATCGCCCATTTCAAGAAAAAAATATGTAGAGTAAACCATTTTTGCCATTTTTAGCATTGATGCTTTCTTTTAATTGAAGGCATGGCATTTTTTGAAACGACATCAGCCTCAACGCAACGTTTCATTTTGAAGGCACCAGATCATTGCTCTTTTTCTTTTAAAACTGTTATGGGATTGTTTTAATTCTTAGCATCATCGTAGAACCTAAATGAGGTTTTGTTCAACTTTTTGGAGAGAATATGGAAAGGACAAATGAGATTAATCATTGGAATGGTAAGAAACTATGTTATGTTTGTGCAGAGTATTTTATACAGAATCTGATACTTCTTGTTAGTTTGTTTGGAGAAATATCCTCATATCTATTTCTATTTCAGAGGGACATACTATTCAGTTATCATCTTGTGGAAGTATTTGAACTAGAACAAAGTGCTTAGTGGTGAACATAATGGTATTTTTTTGAGCGCAGATCTGAACTGAGAGGAGATGAGGAAGAACAAATTGCGTGCTTAGTTGAGGATGGTGATATTTACAATAAATTGGCATGGTCATTAGCCCCAGAAATTTATGGGCACGAAGATATTAAGAAAGCCCTTATTCTTCTCTTAGTTGGCGCCCCTCATAAAAAATTGAAGGATGGGATGAAGGTAACTACACAAGGCAACTTTTGTATCTACTTTTCGTTGCCTGGGAAATGAGAAATTTGTTGAAATTTGCTCAAAATATGCCACCAAAACAATACAATTCAGCTGCCAAAATCACGGATGATCACAGCTCCTCAACATCTTCTTGGCTAAAGTTAGGGACCAGAGAATCTCCTAGAATAAATGAAAATGAATGAGCTGTAATTATGTACCTTCCTTGTTAGGATTTGATTTCTTTATTTACACAATTTAACCTTTAGAGGTTGCTCAATTGGTTAAGCTTTGGGTTTGCTCCTTAATGGCCACCAATTCGAATTTCCTCAAAGCCACTGAGGTGAGTACCCGACCGTAAACTTCAGGGCCCCGTAGGATTAGTCGAGCTGTGCGCAAGCTAGCCCAAACATTCACGATTATTAAAAAAAAAGCATACTAAGATTTATACCTACATATACCTCGTATTATTTTGTTTGATCAACTTATTGTAGCCAAAATTAAAAAGATGAAAGGGCGTCTTGTTTTCGTACCCGCATGCTCATAAGAACTTAAAATTTAATAGACGAGAATGACTTATTTATTCAAAATTATAATTAAGTGCTCGATTAAATGATTGAGGTGCTGACTAAAGTTTTATTCAATTTTAAATGAATCGCAAAAAGATCACTTACTATCATCTTAGCCCTTATTTGATTCATATTATCTCTAAAATACATTTTTCTCTATCTTATTGTCAACCATACATTCTTCAATGAAAGTTAATTTTTACCGAATATTTAGACCCAACTCTCAGAATTACACAATTAAAAGTTACAAGTCATTTTTCAATTATTTCTGGATGATTAGGTTAACCAAGTCAATTTATCCTAAATTTCAATACTACAGTTTGTAAATTGCATAACATAAATAACACTAATATGATTACGGAGAAAATCCTTCACAATGGATAAAAACTCCGGACACTTTGTTAATTAACAATCCACTATAAACGATGAGACTTATAGTATGGTCTAGACCCGACTTACCCTTAGTCCCCTCCAACCTTTTTTCTATAGTCAACTTGGCCCTCCTTGATTGTGTGCTTCTCACACCAACACCATACCCCTTGTATCATTTATCTCCTGTGGACCTCCAAGAACGAATCTTGTTCCTTCACGCCACAATTCCAAGCACCTCTTACCAAAACTTCAGAACTCTGAAAGCTAATTGATGAAAGTAGGTTTTGGTGTTTGATCAATGATCTTTCTGTATTTTGATCTTATAGGCTGATGCGTGAATTATTGGAATATGTATATGGATTTCAAAAAATAAACTCTTGACTTACAAGAAAATTTTACTAATAAAGAATCAATATAAGAGATCAAATAAATGAACAAAGATTTTTGGGGTTGAATCAATAGAATCAATGGAATGCATTTATGATCCTCAACAATGAGAGCTCTCAGGCAGATTAATGATTCAACCCACCTTTCGATGTTATATGGTTTATATATTTATAATGAGTAATGTTTGGGATGAAAAGGTACTCAACTTTAAATTGAAAGTTAATATTTCTCGAATAATCAAGTCGCTTGAGCGCCAGGCAAACGACAACTGAGCAGCGATCAATATTTTCTTCGTAACTTTCTCTCTCAGTATTCAATTGAGATGATTCAAAGTGTGTTGGAAAGCTAATTCAGGGGTTACAATTCTTCTAGAAATAGTATTTCTCAAATTCCAATTGTTTCTATGTGAAAAATTTGCTGCAAGTTGTGGCTGAGAATTTGGAGAATGATTTGTAAATACTTTTACACTTTTTTGACTTCTAATTGCATTCCAATGTTCATGTGATATTCTTGAGTATCTTGAACTCTTTCAAGACCTATACTACCGATATCAACTCTTTTAATTTTAATTAGGACTCAATAACTTCTATTTTGACTTTGATTACAACTTGATAAACTCCTAATACAATTCAACTAAGATATGATTTTGATTAATAAAGTTGTCAATTACAAATTTGAAAATTGATAATTTTGCTAATTACAAAATTGGACCTAACAATCTCTCCCTTTGACATTCCGTGACAAAAATCATTTATTGCAAAGGCAAAGTTAAATGAAAAATCTACCCAAAAACTTAATGTCCAAAATTTACTTCAACCATCTTATCAACCTGTTTCCTGAAACACATGGAAACAACAATATTACTTAAAAGCAAGAAGAAATTGACAATTTAAAAATATATAACTAAATTATATAAAACAACATAACTAAAGCATGTGTAATACCAAAGCATGCAATACTATGTGAATCACTAATTTAGAAATAAAGTATAGAATATCAATATCAATATTTGACAAAGCACAATATCAATATTAAAATTCCAATAAAAAATTCATTTTTTTTCGGATTTCTCCCCCCCCCCCCCCCCCCCCCCAAACTCATATATTCAAATCCTTGAAATAAATATTAATTTCTCTTCCTCTTAGTCATAAATAACAAAGAAAAAAAGTAATAATCACGAAAACACAGGGAGTGGTGAGTAAAAAAATACGCACGTGTACAATTATGCAAAACATGTGATGAGAGAGTAAAAAATTTCTTTTTTGAGACAACTATTTTTATTTCATTATGAATAGTTATTTGCTTGCTAATACAAGTATAATTCATAAACAATAAACTTTCCCATAACTTATTTTAAACATAAATGGAGTAAAATATATAAGTTACACATGTGAAAATTGCCGCTAAACTCATGTAAGTAAATCTCAAAACATTAAATCAATGAAAAAGGATATGCAAAAAATCACAGGTGAATAAATATATTCTTGAAATTACGAAGGCAAACACAGTGCTACTAGAACCTTTTTGAATTAAAAAACTCATTTAATTGTATAAATTTTTCTTTCTTTCTCTATCTGCGCGCGCGCGCACACACACACACACACACACACACACACACACACACACACATATATATATATATATATATATATATATATATATATATATTTTTTTTTTTTTTTTTTTTTTTTTTTTTTTTTGCTTTTATTTTTTTTTTTTTTTTTTATCTCCTGTAGAACTCCAAGAATGAATCTTGTTCCTTAGCGCCAAAACTCCAAGTGCCTCTTATCAAAACTCCAGAACTTTGAAACATGGTCGGCCCTGAAATTTTGGGTGCCCTATGCGATATTTTAAAATGGTGCAACTTTCATGAAATTAAAAAAATATATTTCAATAATATTATATCATCGCAAAATTATGATATTTAAATACTATTTATTTTTTTAAATGTCGTGAATAAGAAAAGTATAAATAAAGTTCAAAAATACCTTCCAAATTTCATCAAAATTCATGTCCTCAACAAAGAACCATCCAAGCCCTAAACTTTTCGTGTAATTCCATATGAGAAAATCTTAAAATAAGAAACATAAAATACCATGTGTAAACTTTGAAATACAACAAATCTTGTAAAATATTTCTTTTCGTATTTCTAGAAGCAAACTAACTAATTAAACTTTCGTTTCTAACAAATCTTGTTCAATAGATATCAAAACTAAGTCATTCAATCGTTCTTATAACATGGTTGATTGTAAATAAAATTTTAATAATTTCAATTTTGAAAAATTTCTTTCGGCAGATGCAACAATAACATTAATTGCTAGTAATACTCTATAAATAATAAATGTATTCGAAAAGCAATCCAATCTTTTCAAATAAGTCAATATATCAAAAGTTGTCTTTGTTTCTTTTAATATTTCAAATAAGTTAATATCTGAAAAACTGTTTTTGCTTCTTTTGGTGAAAGATTTCACAAAAATTTTAACTCTTGAAGCAAATCTTTGCCATCAAGATCACAAAAAATTACATGTCTTAGAAAATGTCAAGATGATCACAACATTATTTCAAATCGGCATCATCCAATGTGTTTAACTTGTCAAAAGAAAATAGAAATCCAATTTTTTTCATATGAATTGAATTGATCGTACCTTCGATCAAGTGATCCAATTGCTTGATCTACTATATAAATGAAATAATTAGTTATGAAAGAATCTTCAAGTGATTGTGCGTAGTTTACAGTGGCATTTTCATCAAAATGTTTCTTCCTACGAATTATACATTTTCCTCTTTTTCCTTTTCCTCAACGTTATTTAAAGTAAAAATATTATTTAAGAAAATTATAACTAGTCAATTACATTATTCTTAGTTTTAGTATCTTATTCAATTGTATATCATACCAAATCAAATGCATACAATTAATAAAGAAATAATCCACAAATGAAAATAGTTAAACACAACATACTGAAATTAGCTATGAAGGAGCCTAAACCATTTGAATCATTTCCCAGGTTTTAATAAAAAATGCCTAGATATGATTTGTAATTAGGAATAAGAATTACAATAATGTTAAATAAAAATCATCATTTGTCTATCTTTTAATTGTGCCCTTTATTAATTGAATTTTAAATTAATAAATTTCAAAATTAATAATTATTTTAAATATATAATTATACATATATATACACAAATATCAAAAAAAAAAAAAAAATTTGGTGCCCCTACACTGATAAGGCCATGTGCGGTCACTCAACTCGCGCGCCCTCAGAGCCGCCTCTATTGAAAGCTAATTGGTGAATGTAGGTTTTGGTGTTTGATCAATGATCTTTCTGTGTTTTGATCTTGTAGGATGATAAAAGAGATAATCGAATATGTATATGGATTTCAAAGAATAAACTCTTGACTTGCAACAAGGCTCTACTAATGAATGATCAATATGTGGATCAAATAAATGAACAAAGATTTTGAGGTTGAATCAATATAATATGTTTATGAACTTCAATAATGAGATTTCTAAGGCAAGTTAATGATTTAACCCACATTTGGACGTTGTATAGGTTATATATTTATATGATAGTGTTTATAATTAGCAATTTTCAAAATTGCAATTGATAATTTCTTTAGTCAAAATCAAGCTCTAGTTAAATTGTATTCGGAGTTTATTGAGTTGTATCAAAGTGAAAATAGTTAAAGATTGGTAGTATAGATCTTGAAGGAGTCCAAGATGTCAAAGAAGATTACATATGATCAAAGAAATTCAATTAAAAGTCTAAAGAGTGTCAAAGCAATATAAGTTATGCTCCAAATTCTCAATTGCAATTGTAACACATTTTTCATGTAGAAAACATTGGAATTTGGATAAGGTTATTTCCAAAAGAATTGTAACCCTTTAAGTTAGTTTTCCAATGCATTTTAAATCACCTCAATCGAATATTGACTAAGCATCATCTTAGGTTGTTGAACAAAGCTGTAAAAAGGCACATCTTGTTTCAAAAAAAAATATTAATTAGAAATATATACCATATAAAACAATAACTCTTAAAAGGAAAGGAAAGAATAACAAATTCGCAACCTCAGTTATGTGTTCAAAAAGTTAAGCTGTTAGAAATAGACGACAGAGGCAGAGGCAGAGGCAGCACTCAGGCACTAAATCTCTGCTCCAAATTTGATTTTCACTCCTAATAGACGCCAAGGCACCCGAGATTGGGCACTGCCCAATCTCTATATTAAAAGTACCAAATCTATATTTTGACTTATTCAAAGCTTCGTCAACCAAAACGCGAATTCTCAACGGAATTTGCACAATTCAACATAAGTGTTAAGCAAATGCTTTATGTTCATGAAAAACGAGACTCTCAGTAGGGTTTTTGTGGAGGTAACAAGGGTTTCATCTTTATGAACGTCCCGAAGGATGTTGAATCAGATCTATTCCACAGAGATTAATTCTTTGATAATCCAAAATATTCATTGATTTTAAGATTCAACCACCACATATTACGTGATCCAAAAGTTTTTGAAAATATATTTTATTGATGAAGTTATATCGTTCCACATTAAATCACAGATCAAAATACATAAGATCTTTTAATCAAACACCAAACCACTTGATCCACCGGAGATAAATGATACCAGGGATTGGGAGCTGGTGCAGAAACACGTTGTCCAGGAGGGCTAAGGAAATATATCAGGGGTCGAGAGTTGGTGTGAGGAGCACGTAACTCAAAAGGGTCAAGGTAATATATTAGAAGTCAAGGTCTGGTGTGAAGAGCATACAATCTAGTAGAATCAAGGGTGACTATAGGAAAATAATGTCAGAGTGGACTAAGGGTTAGTCATGTCTAGACTGTAAACCTATGATTCAATATAGTTTCACTTGTTTTGTTTATAACAAACAATATACTAATGTCTCTAACAAACCTTGTTTCTTGAGTTTTTCATGAATAAATCTTCTTAAACATTTAAAGGCTCAAATCGTCATCCGTTGAAGAACAAACAATCAAAAGAGACTCGAAGAGATTAAGAACCTTGAAGAATTAGAGTTTTAGAAGTTGCTTCGATTTATATGTAAAGGTATAACTCATCGATTTTAGCAAATGCATAAAACTCAAACTATTTCTCATAAATTCATCAATTGTATAAAAATGTTTTTGATATGAAAATGATTTTGGAAAAATGAATATTCTGATATAAGAACAAATCCCAAAACTAGTATACTTCGGTTGACCGAAATATAAACCGGTCGATCGATCTGCTAGATCGAAGTGTCAACCGACACTCCAACGGTTTGAATTTTACAACAGCTATATTCACACTTCAGTCAATCGAAACTACTCAACCGAAAGTGACTGATTCTAAATCTTTTGGTCTATAAATAGCTATCTATTTTGTGATAAATTTCAACAACTTACAAGAGATATTTTAAGAGTTTATTTATTGAAGATCATTGAGTTTACTTGATTCTACATTCTACTTCATTTATTACAAAGAGTTTCTTAATCAATCAAACATATTTCATCTAATTTATCAAGACCACTATTTTGCAAAGAACTTTTCATAATCTCACCTATTCTTTATCCTTGGTAGAAGTTTTCTTTGCCAACACTTTGATTTAAGTGTAAATCTCTCTTCATACTTAACTTGCATTATTTGTTAAGAGAGATTATTGATTTGAAAACTTTGATACAAAAATACAAACTATTTCGTTATCAATTATTCATCAAAGTTTTCATCATAAACACTTGAGCTTTATTATTTTCTATCTATTGAAGTGTTATCCTAACTCTTTAAATATTTGACTTGATTATATCATTTGTTAAAAGAGTTCTTTCAATTGTAAAACTATCATTTATACTTTAGTGATTTCGAGAGCCTTGTGAAAACTCGATTGTTATTAAGGATAAGTGTTCCTTATTGAAAGTCACTTAAGGATAGATATTCCTTATTGTAATTCACCTAAGGATAAGTGATCATTGTTGTAAGTCACTTAAGGATCGGTACTCCTTGTTTGTAAGTTACCATTATAATGCATTTGGCCTTACTCGTGACGGAGAGTTTGGTAACGGGGACGTAGAACACATTGTATATCGAACCCTATTAAATTGGTTTGTTATCTTTATATTATTGCACTTTACTTTACATTTCCATTTATATTGTGTTATATCCATACTTGAATTAAATTATCTAACTTGCATATTTAATTCTAGTATTATACTTTACATTTATATCTTGTGTATTGTATTGATTTGAGACTAAGTGTCCAAAAAGTTTCAAAAACCAATTCACCCCCCCCCCCCCTGGTTAGTTATTCTTGGGTTATAAATTGGTATCAGAGTCTAGGTGCACATTTTATAGATTTTACTATCTTGTACTATGTCGAATCTTAATATTGAGGGGCATTCTACAAATCGTCTTCCTTTGTTTGATGGTGCACATTATAATTATTGAAAAACTAGAATGATGATTTATATCCAATCAAATGATTATAATGTTTGGAAGATTATTGAATTTGGTCCTCATAAGTTTACTAAGGTAATTAAAGTTGATAGAAAATCGAATCAAATTATTTCAAAACCTAGAGAAGAATATGATGAGAATGATAAAAGAAAATTGTCCTTAAATGCAAAAGCCAAAAATCTTCTTTATTTTGTTCTAAATATATATGAATTTAATTGTATTAGCACATGTGATTCCGCATATTATATTTAGCATGCATTAGAAATCACACACATGGGTACAAACAAAGTGAAAGAAACTAAAATAAATCTCTTGTTCAAAAACTTTGAAAACTTCTTTATGAAACAGGATGAACCCATTGCTAGCATGATTACTCGATTCACCGATATTGTTAATGGCCTTAAGGGCTTTGATAGAAAATTTACTAATGGTGAACTTGTTAGCAAAATTCTTAGGTCTCTCTCGGAAGATTGGGACTCATTGAGGATGTTAATAGAGAACATAAAAGGTGTCAACGCATATCTTTTGGAAGAGCTCTATGGAATCTTGATGACCTATGACCTAAATCAAACCGAAATAAAGGAGAAATCTAGAAAAGAAAAAGAGGAAGAAAAGAAGGACTCTCCTAGAAGACAAATTGCTTTGAAATCATCAAATGATGAAGAAATCTCAAACTCAAACAAAAGTGATGAGAAACTTGATGATCTTGTTCTCCTTGTCAAAGAGTGGAGAGGCTTTCGCAACAACCGTTGATTCCAAAAGAAAGAAGACAAAGGTGAGGAAAAGAACAAGAAGGTTGTATGCTATAATTGTGACAAACCCGGTAACAAGAGAATCGACTGTCCTAACAAGAGAAGATTTTTTAAGAAAAAAGCTCTACAAACAACTTGGGATAAAAGTGATGATGAGAAAGAAGAAAATGGAAGTTGCAAACATGTGCTTCATGGCCATTGAAAATGAGGTAAAGACAAATCACACTCCCTCTTATGATGAACTATCTACTTCATATAATGAAATCATTGGAGCTTTTGAAAAACTTGTTCTCAAACACTCTACTCTCAAAAAGAAATATATTTTGTTAAAAAATGAAACCAAAAAAATTTAAGAAACGCAAAAGGATTTTGAGAAAGAAAATGATGATCATGAATCCCTAATCAAAGAAAATTTTTCTCTAAAAGAAAAAGTTCTAGATTTAACCAACATTGTACACAAATTCACTCAAGGAAAGAAAAACTTTGAGTTAATGCTTGGGAAACAAAAATATATTTTTGATAGATGAGGAATTTGATACAAACCTTCTTTAAAGCAAAAATCACTTGAAAATATTTTTGTCAAAGTTTCTAACTTTTAATTGCTTTATCAAAAAGAAATTATGCTTCCAAATAAAAAAGTGAGTTCAAGGGTTCACTAGCACTAACTATCAAAGACCCAAAGTTAAATGGGTACAAAGATCAAAAATTTGAATCTATTCTTGTAGATGTCTTCAAAGATAAAGAGCAATTGGTTCTTCGATAGTGGTTGCTCAAAACACATGACCAGAGACAAAACATTATCGTCAAACTTCAAAAGGAAAGATGGGGTCATGTCACATTTGGAGACAATGTCAAAGGAAGAATCGTGGGCATTGGAAATATTGGTAATAATTTATCTCCCTCTATTGAAACTGTTTTGTTCGTAGATAATCTCAAACATAATTTGCTAAGTATTAGTCAACTATGTGATAAGTGTTATCATATCAAATTCGATTCTTCAAAATGCCTTATTAAGGATGTTACATTGAAAGATGTATTGTTCATAGGAAGTCAAAGTAAAAATGTCTATATCCATTAATATTGAGTATGAATAAGAATTAAAATGTTTGTCAAGTTTTAAAGACTATACCTGGTTATGGCATAGAAGATTAGGTCATGTTAGTATGGGCCTAATTTCAAAAATCTCAAAAAATTGCTCTGTTAAAGGTCTACCAAATTTGAAATTTGAAAAAGACAAAATTTGTGATACTTGTCAATTTGGAAAACAAACAAAAGCTATTTCAAAACCAAGCAATTATCTTCAACCACAAAACATTTACAACTTCTTCACATGAATATTTTTGGACCATAAAAAATCGCAAGTTTAACTGGCAAGCACTATGCATTTGTCATTATTGACGACTTCTCAAGATTCACTTGGGTTTTGTTTTTAAACTTGAAAAATGAAGCTTAAAAGTATTTAAGCATTTTTGTAAAAAGGTTCAAAATAAAAAAGAATATTCTATCACAACCATTAGAAGTGATCATGGTGGAGAATTTGATAATGTCGCATTTGATGAATTCTGTAAAGAAAATGGATATGAACATAATTTTTTGGCTACTAGAACTCCTCAACAAAATGGTGTAGTGGAAAGAAAGAATCGCACATTACAAGAAGTGGCTAGGATCGTGTTAAATGAAAACAATTTACCCAAATATTTTTGGGCCGAAGCCGTTAACACCACTTGCTATATTATGAATAGAGTTTTGGTAAGTTGAAAGAACACCAAAACTCCATATGAGCTTTGAAAAAATAGAGTTCCCAACATCAGTTACTTTAAGGTCTTTGGTTGTAAATGTTTTGTACTCAATACAAAAGAAAATTTGATTCGAAATCCGATGTTGGAATCTTCTTTGGATATTCAACTACTAGCAAAGCCTATCGAGTTTTCAACAAAAGAACTTTAGTAGTGGAATAATCCATGCATGTTACATTTGATGAAACTAATGATCTTGATCAAGAGAAAGGTATTGACGTAGGTTTGGAAATTCCTTTTGAGTAAATGAACATTCAAGATCAAAACAAGCAAGATGATCCTAAAGATTTGGAAGAACAAACTTCTCAACAAGGAGAAGGAGAGTCTTCCAAATATCAAAATGATCCAACACTTCTCATCGAATGGAACTTTGTTCACTTTCATCCAAAAGAGCTCATAATCTGTGATCCTTCCAAACGTGTAAGTACTAGAAATTCTATCAAAAGTTTTCTAAATAATTGCGCATTCATTTCTCAAATTGAACCAAAGAATTTCAAAGAAACCAAATTTGATGAGTTTTGGATACTAGCAATGCAAGAAGAACTAAATCAATGTGAAAGAAATTATGTTTGAGATTTAGTTGATAGACCAAATAATCAAACTATTATTGGTACAAAATGGATTTTTCGAAATAAACAAGATGAAAATGGTATTGTTGTGCATAACAAGGCTAGATTAGTGCCCCAAGGTTACAATCAAGAAGAAGGTATAGATTTCGAAAAAACATTTGCACCGGTTGCTAGATTAGAGTCTATTCGCATGCTTCTCGCTTTTGCTTGTTATAAAAGTTTTACTCTCTATCAAATGGATGTAAAAAGTGCATTTTTAAACGGTTTCATTCAAGAAAAGGTTTATGTTGAACAACCTCCCGGTTTCAAAAATCACAAATTTTCGGAAAAAGTGTTTAAACTTAGAAAAGCTCTATACAATTTGAAACAAGCTCCTAGAGCTTGGTATGAAAGATTGAGTAAATTTCTTATCTCAAATGGTTTTCAAATGGGAAATGCGGATACTACACTTTTTATCAAAACCAAAAAGGATGACATGATTGTTATACAAATTTACGTTGATGATATTATCTTTGATGCAACTAATATTTCCATTTGAAAAGAGTTTTCAAAATGTATGAGCAAGGAATTCGAAATGAGCATGATAGGAGAACTAAAGTTCTTTCTTGGACCTCAAATCAAACAAACTAATTAAAGCATCTTCACTAGTCAAACAAAATATATCATAGACATGCTCAAGAAATTCGATTGTGAAGACTTGAAACCGATGAATACTCCAATGAGTACATCAATCAAATTGGATAAAGACGAGAACGGTACTTCAATTGACGTAACAAAAGATCAAGGTATGATCGGATCTCCTCTTTACTTAACCGTTAGTAGACCCGATATCATATTTAGTGTTTGTTTATGTGCTAGATTTCAATCAAATCCTAAAAATCACATTTAAGTGCCTTAAAACGAATCTTTAGATATTTATATGGTACTAGAACATTAGGCCCTTGGTATCTAAAAGGCATGCACATTGACCTTATTAGCTATTCGGATGCCGATTGGGCGGGTTGCACGATTGATCGAAAAAGTACAAATGGAACTTGTCACTTTCTAGGCTTTGCCCTTGCGTCATGGTTTAGCAGAAACAAAATTTCGTTGCACTATCAACCGCCGAAGCCGAATACATATTGGCCGCTAGTTATTGTGCTCAAGTTTTATGGATGAAACAAACTCTTAGCGATTATCACTTAACATTTGAAAATACTCATATTATGTGTGATAACACTAGTGCTATAAATTTGTCAAAAAATTTCATCTTGCACTCTCGCGCAAAACATATCGAAATTCGACATCATTTTCTTAGAGATCATATGCAAAAATGTGATATTTTTTTGAAATTTGTTAGTACCGATAAACAATTGGCCGGCATTCTTACCAAACCTCTAGCTCTCGATAGATTTTCTCACATTCGTATAGGCTTAGGTATTATCGATGAATCTGAAATTTGTGGCTAAATTTGTTCAATATGTATGATTGAAACAGAATTACATGTAAAATTCTTGATTTTTCAGTCAACCGAATCCAGTCAGACGAAATGTACTACAGCGTCTCCAAAACTTTTCTGCAGAACTTCGGTCGACCAAATGATCGACCGAAACATAAATTTCGGTTGACCAATGATCAACTGAAAATGATTGCAGTTGGCCTTAAAATTTTCTGCAGAATTTCAATTGACCGAAAATCTATCCGGTCGACTGAAAACCTCACTAATCAGCTTCTTTTAAAATCAAATTTCATCCCCAAATCATCATTTTAAAACCCTAACTCGCGATTTCCTCTCTTTAAATCACTCACATTTCATCCCTTTCATCAAAATCACTCAAACATTTCAACAAAACTGCCACATTTATCAAACTTTCCAATCAATTCTTAAGCTTTTACACCGTTTTTATAAAGAAATTTCCAACTTTTGGGTTTTTAGCTTCAATACTCGAAAATCTTGATTCTCCCTAAAAAAACTCATTGCAAATCTTGTTAAAACATTAACCATCTTCAAAGATTTGTTACACATACATCTCCTATAATTTTTCACTCAATTCCTCACCAAAATTTCGAAAAACCAAGAATCTCTCTCACTCTTGATCGAAAAATCCGAACCAACCATGCCTCCGAAAAAGAAATCAAAGAAGGGATAAGCAAGCTCGTCGAATGTCGAAATAGACCGTCCATGCCTGACCGTTTCATCGATTACCCTATCCTAATCGGTAAGTCCATCGATGTCATCGAATTTTACCTTCAAGTTCCCTCATTTAGGATAGAAGAATACTTTGAGGGTATTGGGTGGAAGAATGTTGTCTCAATCTCAGAAAATGCCTACCATAGATTGATTCGTGAATTTTATCAGAATCTCACGTTTTATTCACAACATGTCACGTGCACTATCAAAGAAAAACGTATTACACTCGATAGGGCTATTATTCGGGAAATACTTGGGTTAGAAGAATGTGATAACCATGCCTACGTCCAAAATTACCCCGTTAGGTTTGAAGGCTACAACGAACTTGAAGCATGTTGTCATGTCACCGATCGACCATTGACCACCAAAATGACCTTAAATCTAAACAATCTTACCATCCCATGAAAAGTCCTTCATCGTGCAATTGCACATATTATCGTCCCTAGGAGTGGTCACTTTGAAGAAGTTCATCATCTTGATTTATTTATTCTTGATTCACTTCTCATTGGTCATCAATTGGACTTCTCATACATTTTCTTAAAACACATTAGGCACGTTCACTCGTCTTCTCGTATCTTAGGTTTACCTTATGGCATGCTACTACTAAAATCTTTCAATACTTCAACGTGCCATTAGATGATGAGCCCATTCTTCAACCAAAACACACCGACGTCATTAACATTAACACCCTTAAATGCATGAAAATGGTTAAAGGTAATGGGCAATGTATGTGTCACACTCAAGGTTTCGACAATGCTTTGAGCCCTACTACTTGGCCATTTACTGAAGAAGAGGCGGAAGAAGCAATGGGTGGTGATGATGGTAATGATAGTGGTGATGACAATGAAGCACCGCGAGCAAGACGTAGGCCTACTCCTCCACAAGTTGCACCTACTCCCGGCCAACAAATGTCTGAAGATCAATTCAACATCCTCCAAGGACGAAAAGATTCCTTGCTACTACCGTCACAAGCTGAACGGATGCTCTTGAGCATAGGATGGAGCAACTAAGCTTATCACAGGAGGCTTTCTTTGCTCACATGTACTCAATCTATCATTGAGGCACTCATCCATCGACGGACGATTGAAGTCTCTTCTTGTTATTATTTTCACTTATGCACAACTCCTTCTCAAATCCATATCTAGTTTGATGCACTTTGAACCGTATTTCAAAATTATTCTTATGTCACTTGTTATGAATTTATATCACTTGTTATGAATTGATTGATTACATTTTACTTATTTCTCCTAACTTGCACCTATGCCTTAATTATGGGGAAAGTTACTCCTAAGTCCCCATTCTTTTTAATGATGACAAAGGGGGGAAGGAAAATGCGATTGATTGCTATTATGAATTGGTATCATAAAGTAGTATGAATTATGATGTCTTATGAATTGCATGAATTGCCATATTGTGACTTCTAATATGATTTATTGAATTATGGAATTGCACATTTTTGTTATGGAAAATAACATAAACACAAACTCAGTCTCCATAAATGTGTAAAAGATAGGTGGAATATCTTGTGTATCTCTACAAACAAATCACAAATTGCATATTGTTTGTCATAATCAAAAATGGGGAAATTGTTGACATATGATTCAATATTGCTTCACTTGTTTTGATTATAACAAATAATACACTTATATCTCTAACAAACCTCGTTTCTTGAGTTTTTCATGAATAAATCTTCTTCAACATTCAAATGCTCGAATCGTCATCCATTAAAGAATAAACAATCAAAAGAGACTCAAAGAGATCAAGAACCTTGAAGAATTAGAGTTTTAGAAGTTGTTTTGATTTATATGTAAATGTATAACTCATTGATTTTAGCAAATGCATAAAGCTCAAACCATTTCTTATAAATTCATCAATTGCATAAAAATGTTTTTAATATAAAAATGATTTTGAAAAAATGAATATTTTGATATAAAACAAATTCCAAAACTTGTATACTTCGGTCGACCGAAATACACACCAGTCGACCGAAATAGGTTACTTACCGTATTTACAGGCCTCTTACCGTATTTACAAAAATTGCCGAATTTTGCATCTCACCGAAATATCTGCTCGACCGAAGTGTCAACTGAAACTCCAACGGTTTGAATCTTACAACGGCTATATTCATACTTTGGTCAATTGAAATTGCTCAACCGTAAATGACTGATTCTAAATCTTTTGGTCTATAAATAACCATCTCTCTTGCAATAAATTTCAACAACTTACAAGAGATATTTTAAGGGCTTATTTATTGAAAATCATTAAGTTTACTTGATTCTACATTCTATTTCATTTATTACAAAGAGTTTCTTGATCAATCAAATATATTTAATCTAATTTATCAAAAACACTATTTTGCAAAGAACTTTTCATAATATCACCTATTCTTTATCATTGGTAGTAGTTTTCTTTGCCAACAATTTGATTTAAGTGTAAATCTCTTTTCGTACTTAACTTGCATTATTTGTTAAGAGAGATTATTGGTTTGAAAACTTCGATACAAAAAATACAAATTATTTAATTATCAATTATTCACCAAAATTTTCATCATAAACACTTGAGCTTTATTATTTTCTATCTATTGAAATGTTATCATAACTCTCTAAATATTTGACTTGATTATATCATTTGTTAATAGAGTTCTTTCAATTGTAAAACTATCATTTATACTTTAGTGGTTTCGAGAGCCTTGTGAAATCTCGATTGTTATTAAGGATAAATGTTCCTTGTTGAAAGTCACTTAAGGATAGATGTTCCTTGTTGTAATTCACCTAAGGATAAGTGATCATTGTTGTAAGTCACTTAAGGATCGGTACTCCTTGTTTGTAAGTTACCATTATAGTGCATTTGGCATTGCTTGTGACAGAGAGTTTAGTAATGGGAACGTAGAACACATTGTATATCGAACCCCATTAAATTGATTTGTTATCTTTATATTATTGCACTTTACTTTACATTGCCTTTATATTGTGCTATATCCATACTTGAATTAAGTTATCGAATTTGCATATTTAATTCTAGTATTATACTTTACATTTATATCTTTTGTATTGTATTGATTTAAAACTAAGTGTCGAAAAAGTTTCAAAAATCAATTCACCTCATCTTTGTTAGTTATTCTTGGGTTATCATGGACTATACTGTAAGTTGTTTCATTTATAATGAAATATTTACTAGCAAAGTGTCAAGAGTTTTTGATCATTTGCGAAAGGTTTTCTCCATGATCATATCAGTGTTATTTACTATTTTCTATTTATAAATTGTGGTATTCAAAATTTGAATAATCATTTAGAAACAATTAAAAAGTGACTTATTGTTTTTAATTGTGTAATTCCGCACTTTGGGTCTCAATGTTCTGTAAATTTAAAAGTTGCATTCAATAAAATAATATTACACGTAAATTAAAAAAAAATTATTTTTTAATCACAAATTTTTCATCGAAATATTATTCCAAAATGCATTATTTTCAAAAAAATAAAGGGGCTCCAACATGATATACAAAAGTCGAGACTTTTGTTTAATCGTGTTGAGACATTCCTTTTTCAAAAAGTAAATTTGGTCGGTGAAAAAGTTTGTTAAAGATCAACTTATAAGTAATTTTAACGTTTAAGCACATCAAAACTAATTCAAGATTGCCATGGACGGTTTGAAATTGAAACAAAAGACAAAAGCGTACCGTATTTTACGCAGGACTCTAATGCTAGATTTTAGCTCTGAAGTCAGATTTTTATTTTATTTTTTTCCTCCTTTTAGATTTAAGAGAGCTTTCAAAAATTCGGTCGAATTTGAAATGGACCTACCAGTCAGCAAGGTAATCAATTTAGATTTAGATTGGATTCAGAATGGACCACTTACGGTATAATTGTTGGGTATGTTCCAACTTTCAAAGACCAAAATTGAATTAGGTGGTGCAATCTTTATTCTTAGTCCACTCTGTTAATATATGTTTTGATCACGTTTGTAAAAACATTTCCAAGAAACTCTTTAAAAGTAAGTTGTTCTTTACTTTAAAAAGTCACAATTTAAAATTGTAATCTCATGAGAAAAAAACTTCAAGGATATGAGTCATGTATGGATGGTAAAAAAAGTCGTTCAACCCGATATCCGTGAAGCTCCGCTCCAAATTGGGCAGGGATTACCCGTCTAATCGGGTAAACGGGGCGGGGAAGGACCAAGGGTCATTATCCTGAAGCGGGGATGGGGCGGGTACGGGAAACAAAGTCTACACCCCGCTACCCGCTCCGTTTAAAATAATTTCAAATTTAAGTTTTTCATCAAACAAAAAAATAGATTTATCATCATTATTAAAGATAACATAAGTTATTTTTAACAAATTAGTAAAAAAGTAATAATATTTACTAATTAAAGACATAAAAAAATAAAAAATGGGGCATGGGACACGCCCCACCCAGCCTCGTCCCGTCCCGCTTTAATCGGGTATGAGGATGAGCAATGTAACAAAAACATCCGATAGGACGGGGGTGGGAATGGTCGACCCGTCCCATAGCCACCCCGTTTCCATCCCTAGAGTCATGACACCTCAAATCTTACATTATTCAAATTGAGACATTTCGACAACCGAGGTGATAAGAGAGAAAAATGTGTTTAGGATATCAACAAAGAAGCTCTAATAGAAGAGATTCAGAAAGAGGTAGAACTCTAACGATGGATGTGTTGACACAACAAATCAACAGCAAATGGTAGAAGAGATTATGGTAGAAGAGATGCAGCGAGAGGTAGAACTCTAACAATGGATGTGTTGACACAACAAATCAACAGCAAATGGACCTGTTGACAACAGATGAACGCGTTGACACAACAAATTGCCAATCTAACGGACCAATAAAAATTGTTTTAGGGAAAGTGGGTGGCCAAGGCATGTGACCCTTGTGCAGCCAGTCAGAGTGTACTAGATCCTTCAAGATGCCGGGTGGAAGAGCTACTCCAGGCTATACGATATCTTGAACAAAGTTAGTATTGGAGGTATTTCTGGATCTGATGTTGAGACGAAACTTAACATAGATCTTGCTATGCCATTCGATCCCAATTTAAGGATCAATTTAGGTGAAAGCAGAGACGGAGATAGGGGCAGGGGGCGACCGCCTCCCAACATTGTCCGCTGGTCAACTATTCCTAGTTAATTTGTAACGTATTTTTCAGTTTTGCCCCCAACAAAAATTTTGACCAGCCCCCGCAAAATTTTGAATTTTTTTTTTTTCCATTAATAAATATTGACCCAATAACGTACACTTTAAAATTTAACCATACAAAAATCTTAAATCTAAACAAAAAATATAATAGTTACTTAAATAAGTAAATAGCTCAAATCCAATCCAAAAACAAATGACTCATTTATGAATCAATTACCCAAAATCAACTACAGAACGTACATTTTCAGCTATGAATGTCATTAAGACAATGTTGTGTAATAGAATGGAAGATAATTTTTTTGTCCAGTACCAAGCTTGTGTATATAGAGAAGGATTTTTTTTTTTTTCCATTTTAGTTTTAATTGGATCGAAGTGCTCATTAGAACTTAATGGACTCTAATACTATGTCAAAACTTGAAAATCTATTTTAGAAGGTCAACCTTATTAAGATGAATAACACATACATCTATAAGTTAGTGTATGTTTTATCTTTATTCGATATGAAATTTTATCCTAACAAGTCTGATGATGAATAATGACTAGTCTAGATCACTGTGTGATTGATAGCCCATCCTGTATCGATCGGGGGTGATTGGTCTACCAGTAACCTGACAGACTTCTACTCAAATATAAATAAATAATGATAAAATTTCACATCAAATAAAGATGAAAATGTATATCAATTTATAAACGTCTGGATTAATCCTCTTAATAAGATTAATCTTTTAATATGGAACCGAAAATTACGTTGCATTGGTTGGAGAAAAATGTAAGCAAGAAAATGATTTGTTTGGATCTAATTGGTTTCCGTGATGGACAACCCTATCTAGGATTTTCTCGCGGCAATCCCGAATAAATTCTCTGTGGTCTTTGTCATAATGGACTACTGATTCATGAACAGTTATCGTCGTGGGACTAGCTGGCATGCATGTTACTATTTTAGGCACTAGCGGCCTTTCGATTTACATGGTAATTCAAAGGGGGATCGAGTGGTGAACAGTGGTGCACCTAATTTGACGCAAATATTATTCATCTGGTGTGATATATACAATTTTATTATTTATTATTTTGTCTTTCTTTTTGTACTACAACAATTTTAATTCATATATCTTTTTATTATTTAATGTTTAATTTTTATTTTTATTTATTATATTATTATTAACATTTATAATAAATTGTAGTCAGGTAATAAATAATAAAATTGAATAAATTAGAATAAAATTACTAATTAAAATTTAAAAGGAACGAGTTTGATAATTACAAACTAAAAGGAAATTATCACTGCAAATCCACGACAACATAGGCTCGTGTTTGGGCTCTATTTTAATTTAATACATTTTTTTCTTTTCTCATTTTCAATAACATATTCTTCAATAAAATAATATTATGCGAAAATCAAAAAAAAAAAAAAATTAACCCCACATTCTTAAAAAAATTACTATTTCAAAATATATTTTTCCCAAAATATCATTAAAATTGAGCTCAAACAAATATAAAAAACTAATTTTTTATTGTAAAATACAACATGATATGTTTGTTTTGTAAAAGTTTTTATATTATTATGTAATTTTTTTTATATATTGTTATGTTAGATGTATTTTTCTTCAATTTTAATATCAAGTGTAATGCTTTATTAATAATTTATTATAAATGCAATATTTTAGTTAATTAAATGAAAATTTTAATTTAGTAATTTTTGCAGTAATATAATATGTAATTGAATGATTTTTGAAATAAATTAGTTGTTGAGAATTAAAATATAAGGGAATGAAGGGAATTTTTTTTTTTTTTTTTTTTTTGTGTAGTATTTGCTGCAATGAGTTGGAAAAGACTAAGATGGTGCGAAAGTCGAACCATTTTGATAAAATGGGTTGGAGATGACCTAAGAGATTGTTGTTTTTTAAGAAATTATCACAAATGTTTTAAGTTCTTTTAAAATTTGATCTTTTCCCGGTATTTGATGTAATTAATGAGACTATATTAAAGTGTCATTATCAGCAAATCCAACACCCAATGAGTTTTGGCGACCGTCCATACTGGATTCGCCGCTATTCAATTTTATTTTTTTTTGGGTCAATGCATTTATTTGCTTGAATATATATATCTATGATTTCCTTTTATTTACAAAAGGCTCCGACGATAGTCCGTGCTAGATTTGTCGGTATTCAATTTTAAATGTATTTATTTGCTTGAACATATATATATGAGATTTCCTTTTCCTACTCTTACATAAATGAAAGAGTCATTTGGTGGTTACTGTTCATAAGCCGAGCCGAGCAAAATGGTTTTATGGCTTGGCTCGGCTAAACCCTTTTTTTCATACGTTTGATTCAATATTTTAAATTACAAATATTCGTTTTAAGCGATTTAAAATTTGTTGGAAATGTTGAAGTGCTGCCATGACAAATATATGATCGATAAATTCTAAATATCAAAAATAATTTTACATTAATTGTCAAACGTAAGGTCGTGATTGTTTATATTTTTCTTTTCAATCCCAACCATATTCCAATGTCCTTTTTTTAACTTTATTTTTCTACAATTTTTCGTTTGATTCGATATTTCACGATATGAATATCCATTTGGATCGATTTAAATTTTTTTAAAAAAAACTTAAAATGTGATAATAATAAATATATTTTCGATTAAGTTTAAATATAAAAATTATCTTAAATTATTAAATGTAAAATCACAATCGTTAACTTTTCTTTTCTATCCCACCCTCAACCCCCATACTCACACAAATTTATCTCAATTTCATTTTTCTTCAGTTTTTACGGTTAAAAATGATAAATTTATGGCGTCAAAATGGATATTGAGGGAACACAATGATTTTAAGAAGAATCCTCTTGCATCATGTAGTGTTGGCAAACAAACATTTTCTATAAAGTTGATTATTTTGGTTTTTTTAAATGAATTTAATGTATAGTATCATTAGAACATGATGAAAAGATATTCGACGGAATTTATGAAGTTGGTGATCGTTTGTCATTCTTTTTGCCTCTATGATGAAAGTTTCCGATGTGTTGTGGTTTTAATACTGATAGAGACATTTGATTTGTCCTAAATTCTGCATTGTATTATCATTAATTAATTAGTCTTGACTACATACGTCTTGCATATGATCTTGGTAAAGAAATTAAATATTGGTGCAACTGATAATAAGACATAATCCATTACTTCAATAGGTAGAAAAATGAGGGCTATGTTGAACTTCATTATCTTTTTAGTAGGGCATCAACACTTAATCATCTATGCCCTGTCTTTTTTAAAAAGAATAGAGAGACTTTCAAATGCAAAGTCTAGAAAATAAGTTTTGAATCAAATCTCTTAATATTATTTTTATCACCTATCATTATTTCAAGTGTTTTAAGTTTAATGTAACTAATTGTTAAGATAATTTTTTTTTTTTTATATTTACGTTATCATATAGCTAACTATACTATGACACGTGCGTCTTCACATGCGTCTTACTAGTATTTACAAAAGGCTCCTATAGTTCAATTGGTTTGAGTATCATATATGTAAATGGTAATCTTGGGTTCCACTCTCAACTATAACAATTCTTTTTGCAATTATTTTAGCTTTAATATTATTAACCATTTTCGAGCATATGGCATTATACAAATAGATGGAATTGAAGGATTCGAACTTGTGATCTTCATTAAAATTATGAAACACTTGACCACTATGACATTTGGTGGACGTTGTCATTTAATGCTATAAAATTCTATGTTTTTTTATCAAGTAATAAATATATTTCCCCCATTGTTTTTGAAACTTTTTTTTTTAACTAAAATTCAATATTTTAAAACAGTCATTTTTTTCTGTTAGATTAAAATTATTAACAAAATCGAACCAAGAAAGTAAATAGTTGGATCCATTTTTCAAACTTCAATTTGTTACTCAATAAACATTATTAGATGGTAGATAACGTTCACCCACACTTACAATTCAAACTATGATATAAGTCATTTCGATTCACGGTATTAGTTATTATTGCGGCCGCTCAATCAAAATACTGAATCCGCCACTGATTGCATGAGATTCATTCCTCCACGCACTGGCGGACACAGGGGGGCCCAACTTTGCTTTGCTGTTTTTATTTTTATTTTTTTATATTTTCTATGTTTTGTTTTAATTTTCGAAATTATTATAAAATGTGAACCGAAATCGAAATATTGCATTCTTAATATCATTCTGAAGTGCTCACAGTCTAGTTTTTTATGTCGTTAACGGCGTGTGAAACGACCAATCGTAGCAAATGTTACGACTTGTCAAAGTAGGCGGTTTAAAATTAGTATTTTTAGAATTTCGACAACATGCTAATTTTAAAAATTCTCCGACGATCGTACGATAGTCGAATCTACAAATCGTTTATATCATCTCAATGCTCGTTTCGAGAACTACATTAGACATATTGAATAGTTTAAACAGATATCGAAAATAATTAAAAATGCGTCAAACGTACGTCTTAAAAAGAGGCGCCTAACTCTCATTTTTTAAAAAATTTTAATTATTTCATTAACATTTATTATTTTTGTGATACAAATTTCTCAATATAATTTGCATTATTTTATTAGGAAATTTAGATTGGATATAACATCAAAAATTTTCGAAATTTTATATCCGGAAAAGTTATATTCCATGTAAATTTTCGGATGCAAAATTACAAGGGGTATGATTTTTTTGGATGTAAATTTTCGATTGTAAAATTTTTCCCAACTTTTTTGCAAGTTCAATTGTGCCCCCACAACTTTAATTGTCTGCGTCCGCCCCTGCCTCCACGTTCATACATAATGACTTGACTTCTTTTTGAAAATAAGCAACGCGAAGCGTGCTTTCAATTTCACAAGGATTCATTCCTCCTCGAACATGCATATTGTCAGCAAAAGCAAAAAAGAAGCCAATAATTTTGACTTCTTCTCTAGAAATAAGCCAACCAGACATGCTTAGTTATCAAGGATTCATCCCTCCTGATACAATATGCAATAATTTCATTTTCCAGCATAAATATGGTCCGAAAATTTAGTTGTTGTGGTGACAATGAAAATACACGACAAAAAAGGTGAACATGCAAAGAACGATGTGTGTAAACATAAGATGTGGCATGAATTGATTTTAATAATAGAAATTGAAAGAAGAGAGAGAAAAAAAAAAAAAAAGTCTCAATATAAGCACAAAATTACTAGAATTAAGCTAAATGAACATAATGTTTGACATAGGAGTTAATCGACCTCTCACATTGCATGTGGGTCCCGACGTGAATTAAATAATGCCGACCTTCCCATGTGTGCATTGTGTCATCCCATATGACAAACATTATATTTGTGTAGCAAAACTCAAAGGGATGTGCTACTTGTACATTATGGATACCATAATGGTATCCATGTTATGGTATCCATAATATACAAGTGGCAGCCCCCCATTGGGGGGTCGACTGACACAACATGTCGCGTCAGTCGACCCCCCAATGGGGGGCTGCCACTTGTGCATTATGGATACCATTATGGTATCCATAATGTACAAGTAGACAAATCCAAACTCAAATTACTAAGGTCTTCTTAAATCTCACGCTTAATAATTGTTATCGAAAGTATAATCGATATTAAATTTTTTTATTAATGATATACACAGAGTCGTTTGGCTCAATAATTTAGCAATATTAATTTTTAATAATACAAAATGAGAAATGAAATCTTTTGTTCATTCTCAGTTATCTTGTGATTCAGAGTTTAAACCATCTGTTTGGTTAAAAAATATTATTTATTTATAATTTTCGTTCAAAATCAAATATTAATTTCAACCACATATTCATAAATATTACTAATTTATTATCTATACATTTCATTGGATCCAACTATTCTTTTTATATGTTTAACAATTTTAGCCAAAACATAAGCGAAGTGCAATTTAAAGAAAACGAAAGAGGATAAATTAATAAAAGCACTGATTTCATTACTTTGAAACATATAGAAATATGTTAAGTATAATAAATTGTTGTCAAATATTTTTTAAAAAATCGCGAAAATATTAAAAGATTATTGCTTTGTTAGCTTGCAACTTAGTTCGAACATACATCAAAACTTGCTAAAATAAAATTCCATAACAGCAAAAGTGACCATTCACAGCTCACGTACGAACACGCTAAATAGGATTTTTCCATTTGTAGAGAAAATTCACATGGAGGTGGCCCCACGTGAAATTAAATATTGCAAAAAATACGGACCCCACCCGTGCTGTGTGTTCTGGCTAGTGATGGCAACAGGGCGGCCACTCCCCCGCCTTGCCTAAGATGGTGTGGGGCGCGGGCCTGCCCCGTTTCTTAGTTTTTTTTTTTTTTTTTTTTTTTTTTAAGTTAAAATACAAATTTTAAATTTTAAAATCCAAAGTAAATATATTCAAACTAACTATATCAATATCTAAAGCAAGCACTCGAAACAAAAAATGTCCAAAACAAATTTTTTTTTTTTTTAATTCTTCACGAAGTGGGGCATCTTCCCGCGACCTGAGACGGGGCTACGAACCCCACCCCTCCAACCCGAGACGGGGGCGGGTTTTTTTGCCTCATTCGGGGGTAGAGAAAATTGTCATATCTAGTTCTGGCAGTTTTTTGCAGAACTCCACTAAATATCATACTCCAATGAAACAGAAACACGCATTTCAACAAAAGTTTGTGCTGAAAATCTTGACCAATTTTAACATAATTCTTAATTAACTAAAGTTATTGGAGTGTTTAAGTAGAAGCGAGTAATGAAATTAGTAAACTCCAAAGAAAGATTCCTATGGCCCCACGAAAGTATTATAATATGGAAATGGGAAGGCATTAGCATTTCCAGGGACGGAGCTAAGATTTTTAACTTGTGGGATGCAATACAGCCATTGACGGTGCTACAACTCCGATCACGCTATGGTGACCTACACCGTTTAAAAACTATGTTAAGAGAACGTACTGTTGGAGTCCGACCTTCCACCTGATTAAAATAAATATTTTTAGATTACTATGTCTACTCTAAACCTTAAGGTTGGACACAATAGCCCAAAGATTAGATCGGACAAACCACGGTCGTAATTTGTAGAGATATAATCACTACCACATTGCCACACCTTTCCACCGACCACTCCTTGAATGACACTTGGCAACTTTGACGCCAACACCTCATTTTCAACCAATTACCAACAAAAAATGATTACTTGACATTAGGCTATCATTACCTGATGTTATAGCTGAAGCCTATTTGTAACGATGACCTAATAAGGCCAACCTCAACGACCAATCAAATCAATGAAATTCTAGATAAGTGGCACAAATTTCTAGGACGACAATGCATTTCCAGTGCTATTTCCTTTTCTGCAAATTACTATATATATAATGTCTCATATGATGATTTTCGTCCAATATTCTACTAACCTAGTTTGAAATGAGAGAGTAAATATTTTGTCAAACTTTTGTAGTTTATTTCAATTATTTAAAAATATAAGAGCCAAATAAGGGAGTGTTTGACACCCATTTTAATGGGTTGAAAATTTTTGGAATAGTGATTGATGGGAGAATGTGTGGTGGAAAAGTGATAAAAAATTCTAGATTTGTGTGTAATATTATTTTATTTGGAGATTGTGTGGTTGAAATGAAAAAAGAGAATGAGAATGAGAAAGAGAATGGGTGCCAAACAGGGGCTAAGTCTTTGTCTGTTCTTCTAATAATTTTCTAACGAGACAAATAAAAGGTTTATGAGAAGAATTTGATGGGAAAAATTGAGGATATTGTTCGAAAGTGAGTAAAGGTTAAAATAAATAGAAAAAAATAACAAAAATAAAAGCAAGACATAATATATTTCCTCTCATTCAGATCATGCTGCAAAAAAAATAATAATAATAAGTAAATAAATAAATAAATATTATATATATATATATATATATATATATATATATATATATATATATATATAGGGGACCTTTAGTGCAATTAAAAAATGGTGCACTTAAAAAGGAAATTGTGATGGCCATATAAAAAATATGGTGTCAGTTACCATTTAAGAAATTTTATTTTGGCAAAGTTACAACATTTTTCTTTTTTTTTTTTTTTTTTTTTTTTTTTTTTATATCCAGGTATCCTAACTTACACTAGACTATGTCCTGGACCACCCATCCCCAGCCCCTCAGTGATGGGTGGAGGTTAATCGCGGGATATGCCCAAATTGACCAGGGTCTGTGCACCATTTATACTCCTGGCCCCAAGGGAGCCTTCCTCCATGGATATTACATTACCAAGCTGCTCCACTCAAATTGAGTATTACAACACTCAGCTGCTCCATCCAGGAATCGAACTCCCCACCCTGAGGTTGCAAGCCCAGCAGTGCCCATCCTTTGCCAACTTGACTGTGCCATTTTCTATCAGAGGACCTCCAATAATTTCCAAGTCAATAATGCTGTATCCTTTTCACGTCTGTCAAAATTAAACACCCACCCCTCCACGGCTCCACCCACGTGGACCCCACCAAATATTTGTGAGAAGGCTGTCAAAATTAAATACCCACCCCTCCACCCACCTCACATTTACACTGCCAGGCCTTTTACAGGCTTGGCAATGCAGCACGGTTCTATCAAAATTGATGTAACTTTAGTCTTGTTTATTTTTTAGTTTTTTTAATTCATAATAGGTCTGGCAGTGCAGCACGGTTCTATCAAAATTGATATAACTCTAGTCTTGTTCATTTTTTAGTTTTTTTTATTAATCGTGGGCCCTAAGTGGGAGGGATTGTACAAATAACAAAATCTTAAATTCTTTCAGTTGTCGATGTATAAAATAACACTATTTGATTTTGGGACTTTTACGGGGGACAATAATAAACTGTTAAATTTTTTATTATTGTTGTTTTTACTGATTTGATAGATTGTGATCTTCCAAGAGTACAAGGAATTTCTAGGAAACTTCGTTCTACCAAAAGCCTGTCGGGACCTGTTCATGCGGTCCTTTTTACTATTGTGCATGTACCATATTTTCTCATAAACTTTGTTCATAATAGCGACATGTTGTCACAATCAAGCACACCAGGAATTTCCGGTAAACTTCGTTTCACCATTTTTTTTTATTTGGCATGTATCACATTTTTTATGAAAAATAAATTATGTCTGAAAGTTAAAGACGAATTAAGAAGTCTTACTTATATTTTCAATAGATTTAATTAGAGTGACTCTTGTTTGTAAGTGTAACAAGTTTTCAATAGAACATGTTAGAAACGAGAGAGTTGAAATTGACTAGCAAGTTTTGTTGTGCTTCGTAAAGATCTCAATGCTCTGAATGTTTCGATAGAACTAACAATGAACCCAATTAAGTAGCGACCGAATTATTCTTTTCAAATTCACAGAGAACAAGATTTAAATAGATAAATATATTTGGTCGTAAACTTCAGGGCCCTGTGGAATTAGTCGAGGTGCGCGCAAGTTGGCCCGGACATCCACTGTTATCAAAAAAAAAAAAAAAAGATAAATATATCTATTAGTATGAGTCATGCTCAATTTACTAATACCTTTGATTTCAAAGTAGCATTAAATTTGCTTGTATGTAACAAAGTATTAAACGAACTAAGAAAAGAACTCAAGTAACAATGTGTCTTACATGTTTGAAGGATCGAAAGATATGACATTCAAAGTAGACGATCAATTCTCTGAAAGCTTTAAAAATCAATAGCAATTAAGTACAATCATCATTTAACACTCCAAATTGTACATTTTATATAACATGCCAATATAAGTGCATAGTCGATAAGTGTATATTTGATAGGTGATTAAATTAGAATTTAAGTGATTATAAATTATAGACCTATGAAATATGTAATTAATAAGTGAGTAGTAATAGATCCTATAAACGTGTGAATAAAAAATATTTTGTGATATGTAATGATTAAAATATAATCACCTAGCAACATATTAGTAACATATAAAAATTAAATCATATGTATTTTTGTAATGTGTTTCAATCATCTGAATCATGAAACTACACCATTAGCTAGCTTGGGTCACCCTAATTAGTTCAACATGAAACATGAATGTCCCAATGACCGATAAAATGTCACATCGAGTACAATCGAGGAAATAACACATTGCATCAGTTTCGTGGAAGTTTCATACCGTTCAATTTCTCAAACAATCATGCTACATGTACATCATTCTTTATATTTTTGTTTACACTTTTACACGTGACACAATCACATCTTTTGATTTCGTCAACACCTATGCACATCACTATTTAGATTGTGTTGTAGGGATGGCAATGGGACCGGGCGATGTCGGGACAACCTCCCCCGCCAAGCAATTCCCAACCCCGTCCCCGTCCAATCACCCATTGATTATCCCCGTTTAATTTTTATTTTTTATTTTTAAGTTTTTGATAATTTATTTTTATTGCTCCATTCATTAGATTTAAACAAATAATTTTAGTTGTCATTTTTTATTAAAATGATGAAATTTCGTGAAATTTTTCATTTAAAGTATTGAATTCTAAAAAAAAAAAAATTAAATGGGGTGGGGCACCCATTACCTGCCCTCGCCCCGTGGCAAAATTCCCCGCTCCGTCACCGACCCGAATACCCCACCCCGAATCACTGGTATCGGATTGTCTGTTGTTTTTGGCATCCTATTGTGTGGTATAGGGGGAATCTCATTCGTCTATGGGGGTGAAGTAGGATGTATATATATATATGGCTCAATTCTTTCCCGAATAATTCTCGTTCCCTCTCACCCAAATGCCAATTTTCAATCAACTGGTAAATGCAATGGATTCACAATAATCAGATGCTATCACGAACAAATCGGATTACCTCTACTTTCTGTTATTGTAAAAATAGTAATAACCATAGACACAATCAAGAACAAATGCACCATGAATTTTCAGCGTGCACATTTTCTGCATGGGCTGTTGATTTGATTGATTTTCAATTCATTTGTCAAATTGGAGCCAATAATTCTCTCCTCTTCTTTTTCTGTTGAGTGGTGGCCACGCTGAAGCGGCGGTGCCATCTCTCTTCCGGCTGTGTCCCACCGGACTCCGCCGCCGATATGACGACTGGAAACGACTCTCAGACGACGCCCACCGCTGCCGAATCACAGCTTCACCCGGAGGCTAGCGTCATCGACGTTGATGCTGCTTCCTCCAGCGCAAAAGGCTGGGCAGCCGATGAAGAATTCTCCGATCCTTTCGACATTGGCAACACCAAAAATGCGTCCCATGAATCGCTCAAGCGTTGGAGAGTAAGTTAAAGATATTAGTGTATTAGAACATTTTCCAATTCCAAATTCCGTACAATGCATTCAATAATTCGGTGTTGGCCATTTTCTTTTTGTTCATTTCAACGAATAGCTGTTGATGAATGATTGATAAATTTTACTTTACTGTTTTAGCTTCCTTTTCCGTTTCATACTTGTAATGTGTACTTGCATTGCTTTCAGAAATTAATACTGCCAATGGATTTTTGAAAGCATGCAACTAAATGTTCAACAATCTGAAGGCTGCACAATTTTCATAAATTGATAGAGGCGAGATGATGAGTCGTATGCATGATGTTTCGTTGAGTTTCGCTGGTTTATCTTATCAGTTTTGGTGTCCACTGAATTTTCTAAGTTGAAATTCCATCCCCAGAGCATAAGAATATTTTAGCCAACAATTCCATTATGAGTTACAAACTAAATGGTTCATAGGGATGCCGCTCTGACCAAGTATCTGTGCTAGAAATGGACATTCATGTGGAGTTTGATAGCTACAAATTCACATGGACAAGGATAACGGCATTAAGTTTTTCTTTCTTTTTTTTTTTTCCAGCAAAATTTGCCTTGGTTTTCTTCTCCTTTCCGAGGTGGCCTAATTTGTTTTTTTGGCATAAAGTTTTGTTGGGTAAAGTTGAAAGGTTGAGGTGTAATTTCTGATTATTTTTCTTGTTTATCTTTGCCTCTAGCCTCCTTTGCCTTTTTGTCTTCTGTTTTCGTTTCTCTTTTGTGATCATATAAGGATTAAAGGTTTTGTGAAGTTAACTAATGCCCCTATTTTTCTCATTCTACTACCGTAGCTTAATTATCATTTCCTTACTTAATGACTACGTATAATTTGTTTCTGTATATGGATGTTTTGGTGTTATCCGTGCTTATAAGGCAGCTTTACTAGTATATATTTTTTATTTGTGCATATCCGGAATCATTTACAGGAAGCTGCACTTGTTCTTAATGCTTCACGTCGGTTCCGGTACACATTGGATTTGAAAAAAGAAGATGAAAAAGAACAACGAAGAAGCATGATAAGAGCACATGCTCAAGTCATACGGGTAAGACATTATTCCTAGTTGGTCTCATTTTCTTCAAAATCAAATATTAATTTTGAAAATTTCTTGTGTAGGCTGCATTGCTCTTCAAATTGGCAGGACAGCGAGCAATCGGTATATACTTGACAAATTTTCTTTTTAAGGAGTTCTTAGAATGATTATAGGTTATTTATGTAGTTTATCTATAGATTTTTGGTTATTCTATTTTGTTAATTAATATCCTTTTTCTGCAACAACCTTGCCTTGTTTTTTGCTCATTTAGTATTAGGTACAGCAGTAACTCCTCCAACTCCTAATGGAGATTATGGAATTGGTCTCGAAGAACTTGCTTCAATGAGCAGGGACCATAATATTTCTGCACTACAACAATATGGAGGGGCAAGTCAATTCTATTTCCTTTCGTTTGTAATTTTTTTGTTAATTATTCATGTTTGTGTACAGAAATATGTTTACTATGCCATTCTCTTCAGGTTAAAGGGTTATCAAAGATTCTAAAAACAAACACAGAAACTGGAATTGTTGGTGACGATGAATTATCACAACGACGGAAAGCCTTTGGGTCAAATACATATCCTACAAAGAAAGGACGAAGTTTCTTGGTATGCAGTTTTGCTTGGGGATGTTATGCTTCATATGTTTTACAGTTAATTATTGTTAAATTTTTCAAATTTTTTTTTTCCCTCTATTCATGTCTGACTTTATTTAGAGGTTTCTTTGGGAGGCTTGGCAAGATTTAACCCTCATCATCTTAATAATTGCCGCTGCAGCATCGTTGGCTCTTGGCATAAAAACAGAGGTGAGTCTGGGATGCTGTAGTATTATTCATTTCTTGTCAAATAAATTTTTTTTTATCTTATATAGTTTAATGAAATCATGTATTTCTTATAAAAACATCTCAAGGAAAATCACATGGACCTTCACTCTTCCTACTGAAAGTTTTCTCTTTTTATTCCACACAAGTGCCATCTTTCAACTATGCCATGCTGGCATGGACATCAGAATTACCTGAATCATAGTTCTGAGAACTCTTTCTATGCATTCTAAAAATAGTAGTCTTAGATCTGAAAGGGTGTTTGTTTTAATTTCCAGACAACCAATTCCATGCCATTTATAAAGTTCATGCTGCACAAGTATGATTTACGACCTGTATTGCTTTTTCTATCTACACCATACACTATGATAAGTACTTCCATCTCCATATGATGGAATTATGGAAAGCCCAACTTTTATGATGCTTACAGTCTAAGTTATCTGTTGTGTTGTTTACCAGGGCCTGGATGATGGATGGTATGATGGAGGAAGCATTACCTTTGCTGTACTTCTTGTTATCTTTGTTACCGGTAAGAATATAACAACTGCTGTTTTCATTTTCTCTCTATTTTCTTTTTCTAACCCTCCATTTTTTGTATGTATAAATATCCATTTTAATTTTTTTGATAATTTTCTTGAAAGTAGAGCAAACGGTACAAATCTCAAATAGATAGAAGGTTTTTGGTAATATTTCATTTTTTGTCCTTACTCGAACCATTTATTGGATTCTCAAGAAACTTCTTTTAAGTTGTGTTTGAGATGACGACCAAATTTGAGGCAGTCCAGTGCTTCCTGGAGCACATCAAAGAGCTCAGTTTTCTCCCCTTCCTTTGGAGAGGAGTTGGAAATGTTCCAAACTAGGGGTTTGGGGTGATATTTTCAAAACAGTTATCCTTCCAAGACAAAGTGGGAATAATAATTAAATGGAAAATATCTTCTTGTTTCTTGATTTTGGTAGAGAGAAAGCTTTTAGTTTCCGCCGATTGACTTATTTATATTTTATGTTAATATATATTAATTGTTAATGAATGTAGAGATCTGTTATAAATATGGCATCTCTTTTTCATTAATATTAATGTATCCATTATGAGATTATTTTCAAGGAAGACAAGTAGTTCTTACATTAATGATTTATGTAATATATCATTGAAGGTGCCGTCCCTTTTCCCGGTTGCGGAACCAGGAACAAAGTTCTATGGGGGCAGAAATTAACTACAGAATTATTTTTTTCATGCAAAGCAATACACAACTTTTTGAAATAATTTAAAAAAAAAAATTCACCAAATTCCACTGGGGACATCTGCTTTCCCCCCTCCTCTTCGGGGTTGCAGGAGTGAACTCTTATCTTGTGTTACCATGTTTGAATTTTTACTTGTATTCATCAATTGATTCTTTTGTTCTTGGTGCTTAAGGAAGAATATTTGAATCGTGTATGCAGATAGTTTATTTCACAATTGTGTTTTACATTGTTTTGTACTTTCTGGTCAGCAACCAGTGATTACAAGCAGTCACTCCAGTTTCAAAATCTGAATGAGGAAAAGCGAAATGTACAAGTGGAGGTAATACGAGCTAAGAAGTAATACTAGTTGTAACATTTTATTTTTCATCATTATTTTTAACAATGTGTCTGCAGGTTATAAGAGGTGGTAGAAGGGATAAGATTTCAATATATAACATTGTCGTTGGCGATGTCATACCTCTCAAGATAGGTGATCAGGTGATGTGTGATTTGATTAGGTTGGGTATGATTTCTTAGACAGTACATTACTTAAAAGAATCTCTCTATGTATCTTATCTAGGTTCCTGCAGACGGAATCTTGATAAACGGTCATTCTCTTGCCATTGATGAATCTAGCATGACAGGGGAAAGCAAGATCGTAAGCTGGTTATCTTGCGCAAGATATTTTAGATTGTAGATCTTATTTTTCTCAAGTGTGCTGTTACTTCGTAGGTTCACAAAGACCAGAAATCACCATTTTTGATGTCAGGTTGCAAGGTAGCAGATGGTGCTGGAACCATGCTGGTAAGACAGAAGCTTTTGACCTCCAGATTCCAGTAATTGAACCACATACGCCTAGAATTTACTTTCTTTTGGGTGTATTATATTGTAACCCTTTGTTTTGTTCCTTTAGTCACTACGTTAGTGATGGTTTTTCTAGGAGAGATTACAGATTGCATTACAGACGTAGTAACCGGGACATCTCTTTCATAAACATAAAGAAACCTCCATTCTATATGAAAACCATGGTAGTAGGACATGTTAAAAGAGTGAAGTGTAGATCAAAACTAACACGGCCAGTAATGGTTGCTAAGAATCTAATTGCTTGGATCTTTTAGCAGATATAGCAATGAACCTTTCGGAGAGGCAAAAAAGGCTTCACGCAATCAACCCCAAGTTAAAGGGAAATAAGGCTTATATTGTTGTTCATAAATTTTGAATGTTAACTATCTAGTATAAGTTAACAGTAGCACGTAGATGCTGATCAATGTATTCATGCAAGACAACGAAAGTACTTTGCATAAATTTTTATTTGGCTTCAGTGTCCGATATTTCTATTTTCCTCATTTGTGATTTAAAATTCTATTGTGCAGACTCTGTATTTTGAGACTTCATTAAATATCTATTCGATTGTTAGGTAACGGGTGTGGGAATTAATACTGAATGGGGATTGTTGATGGCTAGTATTTCAGAAGATACTGGGGAAGAAACACCATTGCAGGTAATTATCAAGTAATGGTGCCTCTTATCATCAGTAGTTACCTAAAAGCGGATCATAGCTATTTATGGCTTCGGATGATGTAATGTAGGTACGCCTGAATGGGGTTGCCACTTTCATAGGCATCGTTGGGCTGACTGTGGCTCTTTCTGTGCTCATCGTTCTCTTGACCAGGTAAGTTCAGCACTGTTAGTGTTGGTTTCGTACATGGTTCACAGGTTAGTTACCATGAGACATAATTTTCTCAGGTTTTTCACTGGGAATTCAGAAAATGCTGATGGATCTGTTCAGTTTGTCCGTGGGAAGACTAGCATTGGTCAAACTGTTGATGGAGCCATAAAAATTATTACCGCTGCAGTGAGTTCTTGCATTCTGAAATTTTCGAATTCATCAATAATTTCTATTCTATTTACTGTCTGCAGTGCTGTTTAGGTCACAATTGTGGTCGTCGCAGTCCCAGAAGGCCTTCCTCTGGCTGTAACCTTGACGTAAGTATCATAAAATGTGCTTGATTTTGGTAACCAATTGCCTCCTTGTTCATCTCCACTTCAATGTTCGTTGATTGACGTTTTGCCTTTGAAATTACAACAGCCTAGCGTACTCTATGAAGAAAATGATGGCTGACAAGGCTTTGGTATGTGCTCAAATTGTTTTATTTAGATATAGATATATATCTGTGCACACATTTTCCACATATTATGCTTTTCTCAGCGATATTGTTAACAGTACTGGTATTCAGGTGCGTAGGCTTTCAGCTTGTGAAACTATGGGATCTGCAACAACCATTTGTAGTGATAAGACTGGAACATTAACCATGAATCAGGTCGTCATTCTGTACTTTTAGGCTCTTTAGTTTTTTATGAATGAAAATATATAGGTGCATGATGTTCATGGTGAACGGCAATAGACTTTTACTCGTGTATTTATTTTTCATTTTTCATCTTACTCTGAGCAACTAATCTGGCAAACTACACCTTGATACAGATGACAGTAGTTGAGGCCTATGTTGGGAGAAAGCAAATTGATCCTCCTCAAGATGGCTCACAGCTGAATGCAGCAGTTTCCTCTCTTCTAGATGAGGGAATAGCTCAGAATACTGCAGGCAGTGTATTTCCATCTAAGGTACTTTTTTTCTCCCCTGTGCACGTCTTCTATCTTGAAACCCTGGCTGCAAGGGGACAAGGTTAATCCATTACAATGAGTTGGCAAAGAGTCTTTTACAACATTAGAATTTTGTGATGGGGGAATGGTATTAGTAGTCCTGGTATGTATAGCGTGAAAAGAACGCCTCGTGATCGTTCCCCCATGCATGTAATAGATAACTGGTGTCAGAAGTTCAATGATTTCTACTTCATATTTGAGTGCAAACATTTTACCAACTCTTGGTCACGTTCTCAGCGTTGTACTTTCAGCATGGTTTTATATTGATTATTTAGCATCATGTTCTTTTTAGAGCTGCTGATGGCTGCTTGGCCGTTTCCTCTTTATTTCATTATAAAATTTATGCGTTATTTATAATGCATGTTCATCGTGTCTTTTCGTTCGTTTATAGGACGGTGCAGGAATAGACGTTTCTGGATCTCCCACTGAAAAAGCTATTCTTCATTGGGGTGTCAAGGTAATTCTGGTGCCATATACTAGCAAATCTGAATTCAAGTTTCATTTTTATTGAAACAGATTATCTACATGATTTCAATTTTGTTATGCAGTTGGGGATGAAGTTTGATGCCGTGAGATCAGAATCTATTATTCTCCACGTTTCTCCTTTTAATTCCACAAAGAAACGAGCGGGTGTTGCATTACGAGGACGGGTACCTGATTTGTTCTGCTTTCCTGCTTGTCCCATTAACAAAGAACTTTGGAAAGTGTGATCAATATTTGTATAGATCTTTAGTCTGATTAATGTGTGTTCATTAACAATCAATTTGATGTCACAAAATAATCTATTGAACAATGTTTCTTGATCTTTCAAGAGAAACTCATGTTTTGAAGAACTTAAATTTTCGTACTATGTAAGATGCACTTTACGAAGCATTCCATGGACCGTATTTTTGCATCCCCTACTTGAGGGTGAAATTAATTTTTAGCACATCCTTCTTATTTTATGGCAGACTGACTCTCAAGTTCATCTACATTGGAAGGGAGCAGCTGAAGTAATTTTAGCCTCATGTTCACAGTATATGGATGCAAAAGGTAGCTTGCAGTCTATTGATGAGGACAATAAGGTTAGCACAAGATACAAACTTTTAGCTTAAGGAAATTCAGATCTATACTGAAATTCAGGGGAAAAAAAGGGAAAAAAAAAAAAAAAAAGCAAGGAAATAAAATTTATGTTGCCACAAAGGACAAGTTCAAAAAGCATAAAACAAAAGAGGAATGGAGAAGAAGGTCTTTTATTTTCTTCAATAATCCTTAATATGGAAATGAGAGGACTCATTACAATGTGCGGATAAAATAGTTCATCTGAAATTTGGATAGTAATTGCACTTGGTATTACAGGTTTTTTTCAAAGATGCTATTGAAACTATGGCTGCAAAAAGCTTGAGGTGCGTTGCCATTGCTTACAGAACTTGTGAAACAGACAAGGTTCCAACCGGTGAAGAACAATTGGAGCAATGGACTTTACCCGAAGATGATCTTGTTTTGCTTGCAATTGTTGGTATAAAGGTGGGAACTCTGAAAAATTATATAAATTCTCATTTTCAAAATATCATGTAACTTAGACGTCTTTGAATCAAGTAGAAATTACACTATATTTTTATGTCAATAATTCCATATATTAGAATGGAACATGCCTTCGTAAAGTCTCCAAGCCAAGTCATGATGCTCCACGAAGCTTTAAACATCTCACCTAAGGTGGTAAAATTTGTTGTAGCCGTTGGAATTTTGTTATTCAAAATCGTGGTTGGATGAATTAAAAGGATCGTGGATGGATGAATTCAAAAAATGAAGGAAAAAATCTATTTGGCGTCATAAAATACGCATGCGGTTGCATAGACGCCCGCAAAGAATTTTGGTGCGTCATGTGCTATAACTATGTGACCGCATAATTATAGTCTATGCGGTCGCATAATTCAAGGTTGGATTTTTTCAAATTTTTTTGCCTATTCACTTCAGTTTGGAACCATTTCGTATGGGATGTTTGGAAACTATAAATACATGATAGTTTTCATTTCAAAAAATAATAAAAATTCATTACATTATTCATTCAAAAACCTTGAAGAAATTTTGTCACTTTACATAATCAAATGTTCATTTTTTCACTTGTTCACCTTGAAAAAATACTTTGCTTTTGGTGTTCATCAATTAGGCTTGATTAATTCTGCAAACTATTTGCCAATTTCAATCTTTAAAAGCATTGTGGAGGAGGCAAATATCGTTTGAGGACAACAATACATTTTTTGTGTTCAAGTCTCATCCTTTTACATATTCATCTTCTTCATTATTTTTTGTCTCCTTCGTTGTATCTTGTTCTTTTTTACAACAGTAGCCATGCACAATTTTTTTATGGTGAATCAGAAATAGTTATAGATGACATTTCTACTCATAGAATATTCATTTTCTTTTATTACATGTTCTTTTTTTTTTAACACGCAACATTTCACAGGATCCTTGCCGTCCAGGTGTCAAAGATGCAGTGAAACTATGTACGGATGCTGGTGTTAAGGTATTCACTCTAAGAATATCCAAATTATATATATACATGGACATTGTGTAGGTGATTGCTGCAGTAAGATCCATAGCTTTTGTTGTAAACTCAAATGCTTTGATACCAATTTATTGAGAAAAGCGGAAAATATCGAATAATTCTGATACCAATTTGTTAAAGACGATACGAGATTATAGACATAATATGAAATAAAGATCACAAACTTATAAGAAGAATATAATTTGTAGAGTAAATGAGATTTCACTGAAATGCGAAGAAATAACATAAAAATTTGAGTTTACAATTTGTCTAACTAATAATGGGCATAAACAAACTTCCAATAAGATTAATCCAACCTATAATGAGGTTAACAACTCATAATGAGGTAAAACCAACCAAACTAAATTGTAAAAATGAGTCAAATATATATAGGGAACAATCCAAGTCTTAAAAGTGGAGTTGTAGATGAAATAGAATGCACAAAAGTTTCTTTATCTTGATTTCTTCAAATCCAACACAAATTCCAACTCCCAATAAAATTTACATATAGAACTCCAACTAGAATTTGTCAAATGGATTTCGAATAGAATTCTAAAAACATTTTAAATAGAATTATTCTTAAGTCGCAAATTTTATTAAAATTTTCAATTATCTCCAAAACTCTAATTCTAAGCAGCCCTGCCAGCCCATCATATTTGGTCTTGGTAGCACTTTAATGTCAATTTCTTAAATGCTCGTCTCATGCTACTGAAACGATAAAATCATTTTTATAGTTTTTGAAAATGGGGCCGAAAGTTCATTAATATTTCACAATATTCTACCATCCCCTGCAGGCTGCAATATCTCTCGCCAACAGTGTAATTGACTTCCACCTTTTAGTTCAATTGACGAAATTGCCCACCACATAATTTAAGATATTTTAGTGAAATTATATCAACAAGGGCAATTTCGTCAATTGAATCAAGGGCGTTAAAGCAAAGGAAAATAAATGGGGAAAATAGCCGTTTGTCAATGTAAGGTGGCCCCCCAAGGCTGAGTTTTTTATATAGATTTTGAATTTTCAAAGAATCGAGTTTTGCAGATAATCAGATTTTCAGCATACCAGACAAGCGCTAAATGTAATTTTTACTTTTTTAAGATTGCCCAAACACACTCTAAATCTGGTTTCGATGCACATGCATGGAAGTAGTAGTTAGAGAATTTTAAGATGCAGCTAATTTAGTACATTATTATGAAGGATATGGGTGTAAAAGTACAAGAACCAGAAATATACTAGCCTTCATATTATGAATGTTCATTAGAATGATTCATAAGATATAGTAAAAGAGAGGAGATGAAATCAGTGTTAACCTACATCTGTCAATCATCAGGTGCGTATGGTAACTGGAGATAATCTTCAAACGGCCAAAGCAATTGCTATGGAATGTGGAATACTTTCTTCAGATGCAGATAATGTTGAGCACAGTATTATAGAAGGGAAGACATTTCGTGAGTTGTCTGACAAAGAGAGAGAGCAAGTTGCAAAAAAGATATCTGTATGGTGTTGATGAAACGAGATATATATGACTATCTTTTATTGCTTTTCTTATTGCTGATCAAATAGCGAATAATGAGTATTGGGTCAATGATGTACAGGTTATGGGAAGGTCGTCTCCCAGCGACAAGCTTTTGCTCGTTCAAACATTGCGTAAACTAGGGGAAGTTGTTGCTGTAACTGGAGATGGAACCAATGATGCTCCCGCATTGCATGAGGTTTGATATCCTTACCATATTTATCATATATAGGACACAATTCTTCATGTCTCATGTTAATTGTATTCGGCACCAGTATAATGTTGACAACTGCATCTAAAATGCCCAAAATACATCCCTAGTAATTTTAGATTCCTGCATCTTTAGGAAAGCAGTGCAGCTATTTCGATGCCTGAGTGTTAAGACTAAGAACAGAACTGTTAAAACCACATGGAATCATATTATTTAAATATCATAACATATTACAAAGAGACTATTAATAAAGTGCACAATCCAATTATTAATTTATCATATCAAAGTTTTTTTATTACAAGGGTTTCAATGATTCTATTCTAAGTAAGAAAATATAATGAAAGCTACTAAATCAAAATCATAATTAAATTTTCTAAAATACATATCAAAATTGGAAACTAAATATAAGAAATATCCTTTTTAATATTCCATCATTTCTCTTCGACTAAGAGAACTCGACTCTGACGAGGTAGACCGTAACTTTTTAACCAAGGAGGGTGATATTTCTTCCAAGCCAAATAACAGAATCAAGCATGTGATGACGACTGAGTCTGAATATCAATCAAGTATTTGAAATAAACAAGAAGAACGATATTTCCTTTTAACCAAATATTGATGAGGAATCCCATTAAGCGATAACCCGTGCAACTTATTCGTAGAAACAACCACGGAATTCATACGAGAAGCACAATGCACTATCACAATAGACTAGCGTGCATAAACAAATAAGTGCAACAACGATGGCTCGAATGTACATCGTTAGTGAAACAATTCTGCTCTATAGAAAACAAAAACTTCATTTAAGAGCGATGATCAGTTAAATAGATTAAGTTCAAGTTCAAGTGAGAAATTCAATTTTTTCTTCATATTTTTTGGAAACCATGCTAAAAAAAGTAACAAAGCATAAATAATCATGAAAGCATATGTACCTAAAATATACATCAAATCTAAGCTCACAAGTGTTATAACCGAAAACAATTTGTTTTTTTATTTTTTGTTTTGGGATTTGATCTCCACAAACACGTAAATAAGAAGTAGTGAATTGAATTTGGTATTCTCTCTCGGGGGTTCAAAACGAGTTTTTGTAGGTGCACAGTAGAAACCAGTCTCACTTCATCACACCCAATCAGATCGACAATATGGTGGCTCTAGAATTTGTCCTATTCAAGAAGCTATCCGTATTCAATTTTAAGAATTGGTGTTGTTGGAAAATTTGCCTATTGTTATTCTTCTTCTTTCGGTAGCGAGTTAATTGTGGGTGGTTGGTGGTGAAGGCTGTGGGTTGGACAAGGGTAGTTGTTGGCGCGATATAGAGGAAGTGGCGGTGGGGCACGACGGAAGCAGAAACTAGAAGAACAGATTCTGAGCTTGGAGGTGGCGATTTGTGTGTGGATGGCGGTGTGAAGTAGCTGAATGATGTGTGAGTTGCTGGTCGAGAGGTTGCAGGCGGGACAGTAGAAATCATTATCGATAATAGGTTAGATGAAGAGTTGATGCTTATCGGGAGAGACGGAGATGACGGTGATTTTGGTTGTTGTGGATCGATCGGCGGCGTAGATGAATAAAGTGCAGGTGACAGAGCTTCTGGTGGCAGGCGGCTGTTAGAGGTGGGTGTAGTCAATGGAAGAAGATGAAGTGGTGGTAGGGCCGGATTAGGTTTTTGAGATTAATTGGGCTTAAGATTTTGGATCAGGCGTGGGGTTTATCGTTTTGGATAATATCTATGTGATATGTTAGTTTTTTTTTTTTTTTTTTTTTGCTTCATGAATTTGGAGTATTTGGGAACAGCAACCTTGATGAACAGCACCAAAGAACGTTATTATTATTAATTTTGAACAGCCCTTTTTTTTTTTTTGGTCGGTGAGGGCTATTTTTATAGGGGTAGGGCAGGTAGTACAATTTTTATATTGGTTTATTATGGTCGAAGGGTGTGGTGGATGGGAGTGTATATATGGTTTGGAACTTGAGCGGGTCTGTATGATTGAAGGTGGTGGATAAGAATATTGGCCAAGGAAACGAAGTGAGATCTATACCAAATTGAGGAAGGATTCTATGGAACAATTATAGGATAAAGGGAAAAAGCAAGAGAATGACAAAAAGAAAGGGAGGCCAAGAACACAAGAATTGAGGGTATTGTGAGTTTGCAAAGAAGAACACAAAAACTGCACGTGATCCGCCAAATCTCAATCTTGTTAGGCGTCTATACGTTGAACTCATCATTGTAAAACCAACTGAATAATGTAAGTTTTGCCTTCACCCATTCGAACTATCCTCCCCCTTAGGGCTAGAGTCACTCGGCACTCCTCTACGCAGGGGCTGAGATACATCATCTGGTCTATGAGCATAACTTATCATTATAAAACCGAGTTAACCTTCTGAAGTTGATGAAGCCAAAAACATAGTCATAGAACCTAACCAAATGAAAGCAAATTTCAAATCCAAATTCGAGATTAATTAGACCTAATATCAAATTCAAATCTCAGATAATCTGGACATATAACTAAACGAATTGACATACCAAATTTCTGATGAGTTGGACATACCGATTCCCAAATTATATATAAATTGGACGCCGATACAAAATTTCATATTGCAAATTAACTAAACCAAATACCAAATCATCACCTTGATGCAAAATTAGATAACTCTTGAAACCAAAACCAAACAAATTTTAAATTCCAAAATGCTGGAACACAACTTGCCCATGAAAGTTTTGACTATAAAATATTTTGAATTTTCAAACAAAGGGGGGTGTCGGTTCCCCCCCCCCCCCCCCCCCTTTTTTTTTTGTGAAAAATTTGATTTGCAGTAGTGTTTTTTTGGGAGAATGTGTGTTTAAGAAGTTAAAAAAAAAAAAAAAAAATTGAATTTATGCGTAAAATTATTTTATTGGAAAAATGTGTGATTTAAAACGAGTTTAGAAAAAAATGAGTTTTTAAATAATGGGGTTCATACTGAGTCTAATTTAGCCCAAAATTCATAAAAAGCCCAGCAAGTCATCCATTGGAAGGCCCAACAAAATAACATAGTTCAGACATCCAAATAACAGCCCACTTTATTAATAACCCTACAGGCGACCCAATCTTCAACATGGCTGCTCCAGTCAAATGGAATCATATTAGGGAAAAGTACATAATTAACATAGTTCCAAGATATACTTTCAATTTGAGAAACTTGTTAGATTCTTTCAAAATTTGTGACCATCTGATAAAATTTGTGACCCGTTAATTAATTAAACATGTCAAGGTCACAAT
The DNA here is from genome assembly GCA_035079005.1 of Fraxinus americana. Taxonomy (NCBI): domain Eukaryota; kingdom Viridiplantae; phylum Streptophyta; class Magnoliopsida; order Lamiales; family Oleaceae; genus Fraxinus; species Fraxinus americana. The sequence goes on along the minus strand of CM068706.1, from coordinate 33,340,469 downwards.
AACATATAATTTATGATCACAATCATGTACTAGTCATAAATCACATAAGACAAAATACAAATTGTGAGTTACAATTACAAATTTCATTGCAAATTACACATTTTTATAGATTATACAACTTATTTATCGATTACAAATTACTCTTCACCCCACCCCCCTCCACTCCAATCCACTTCACCACCATCGACATCACCTAAATCACCACCGACACCTCAAATCCACAACCCACCACCACTACTTTCACCTCAAATCTACAAAAACTATCACCACCACCTACTCAAATCCAATATCACCTCCGCCACACCACCTCAACACCCCCCACCCCCTATATCACAAATACACCTAGATGCACACAACGAAAGGCAGGAGTAGCATCGCACCACCCAAATCATCGAATGCAGTGTCGGACCACCGTCGACTGTAAATCCGACACAAGTTCACGTCAAAAGGGCCCAGCCCTTCTCAGATTCATTTGACTCGACTTTTCAAACTAATGATGATTTAATCTAGTTGTTGGTTTTCGGTGGCGGCGGCGACGGCGGTGGCTGATCTGTATGTAAATAGATAGAGTGAATAGAGAAAAAATAGAGATAAGAGAGAGAGTAGATATAAAAAGTATTCGTAATTTTTTGCATAATAATTATTACCAGATAATTAAAAAATAAATATTAAATCAAATTTTTGAATTTAAAACAAATCTACCCTTAACAAAGGAATAATGCCCGGCGTGCATTGACCTTACAAGCCCCTCACAAAGGGATGGACCCACATATATATAAAAATAATAACAATAATACGGGCCCCACCTCGTGTCTTGCCTGTCAAGGACATGGGAAACAGTCCCTGTACACCAAGCAAGATTCAACAAAGAAACTATGTGACAATAATATACTAGCACGACCTTGGACAGAATTTTACCAGACCAGCTACCATATATGATGATTACAGGTCATTTTGACCATTTTATTAGGTTATTATACAAGTCAGTTTACCCAAAATGCTATAGTTGGTTTCTTTAATTCTAGTCAAATGATTTTTATTTTCCCAACTACTCTACTAGTAGTGGATTGCTGGACACTCCGTCACCTCAAAAATATGTTGGGACTTGTGTGGGACATATTCACTTCATCTAATACTAAAGTGTTGTGACTCAGCAATGTATAACTGTTGACTTTTTAGGTAATGCCGTGTATATTTTTTAATTTCCTACACTTTTTCTCTATATTTGCAGGCTGATATTGGTCTTGCCATGGGAATACAAGGAACTGAAGTTGCAAAAGAAAGCTCAGATATCATTATCTTGGATGACAATTTTTCTTCAGTAGTAAAGGTTAGTGTTGGAGAATTTATCTCATCAGTCACGATTTCATTGGCTTCTTTAAGAGTTCAAAAAAGATCTCTCTTTTTACTTATTGCATCTAACCTTAAATGGAACACAAATTTACTACACAAGAAACAATGTCAAGTGTTATCGCACATATTAATAAACACGTGTATGATAATTCAGCTTTCTTGCGAAGTTATGTATGTAATTTTTTCTTTAACTTGACACAGTTCCATTTACTTTTGCGTAGGTTGTGCGCTGGGGGCGTTCCGTATATGCAAATATTCAGAAATTTATCCAGTTTCAGCTCACTGTTAATGTTGCAGCTCTTGTAATAAATGTTGTTGCTGCGGTTTCTTCTGGTGATGTCCCTTTGAACACTGTGCAGGTATCTTTTTACTATCTCTTCATTATATTGTTTGCTGTTTTCATATATAATTATCAGGTGAAAATGTGAACAAAATTCCAAAAAACAAGTCTGGTACTATTTATCAAGAAAAAAAGTTTGGCACTGAAATTCATTTAATGGAGTGATGATTTAAAATAAATTCAAGAATCTTAGATTTCTAGGATGCACAATCAAATATGGAACCTTTTCCTGATGCATATGTGTATTTAAGTTGGGATTTCAGAGTTCGAATATTGAGGTATCTCTTCAATGATTTGCCTTTTGGTACAGCTTCTTTGGGTTAATCTCATCATGGATACTTTGGGAGCTCTGGCATTGGCTACCGAACCACCAACTGACCAACTTATGCATAGACCTCCAGTTGGTCGAAGGTTAGAACTCCTCTATATATATTGCATTATCTTTTGATGTCATCGTATGAGATATATCACATGACTAATACATGCATCCCAAGTTTTCATAACGAGATCACCAGGGAGTTGTCAACTATAAGTCTGTATACAGTGTTGTTACAGTATTTATTTATTTTTTCATTTACTAAAAATCACCACAAGGCTGGTTACTTTATGGAAAACAAAGAAAAGGTACAGCAGAAAGATGGTTGGGGGGGGGGGGGACCTGACCTCCATAGCAGACAGAAACTTTGAGCGACTCCAAGGTAAACCTACCTCCCAACAAACACGAGCGTAAACTCTCTATTACGAGTCCCATCAATACCTGAAGCAAAATATACTCGAACATGAGGTTTACACAGCTTTTGTTCTATCCATTCTGTTATAATAGGCTTGCTACTTGCTAAAATGGCTGCAGAAGAGCCTTTACTTTCAAACCAACCAACATGGTCTAGAGCTAAGTTCACATTTCAAATTTCCAAGTCCCTACTAATCCGCATGACCTTCTCTCGCTAATCCAAATGGTCTTCCAACTAACATGTATATATTCGAGGTGTCACAGATTTGACCATTAGGTACGCTTTATAGTTGGGAAATATAGGTTTGGTTTCCTTGTGAAATGCATTCAATTTGAATGCGTTCGTTAGTTTTTGGCAACATTTGAAATGTAGACAATATTGACTTTTATGTGATGTTTTGATAATATTGAGAAATCTGATACCATAAAGAAGCAAATCTGACAGCAGTAGTCAACCCCGGCTTCAAAAGTTTGAATTGTTAAGTACAAACACATTTTTACATCAAGGGAGGGATTTCATTCATAACTTTCTGCACTGCTAACTACATTTTCAATTTCAAAGTAGGCTGTTAATCTAATCAACTGGAGTTTGCTGTTTCAAATGGGAATGTAAAAATAAATAAATAAAAGGGAATGGCGTAAAGAATTGCACCCTAAGTTAGAATTTCTTCCCATGTTAAAAGCTTGTGTAAAGAGTGCATGACCCTATTTTGTTTAATTGTTTCCAAATGCTTCAGGGAGCCTCTTGTAACAAATATCATGTGGAGGAACTTGCTTATACAGGTCTGTTAGATTATTATTTGTTGAATTTGGCTGTTTATTTTTGTTATTTAAAGAAATTTGTTTAATATTACTATATGATCTTCTATCCTGCAGGCTATATATCAAGTTACAGTCCTCCTTATTTTTAACTTCTCTGGCAAGATCGTTCTCAACTTGAAGAATGAGCCGCAAGAACATGCTAACATGGTGAAGAATACCGTGATATTTAATGGATTTGTTCTTTGTCAAGTAAGTACATTCTAATTTATGTTTGATTAAGCTTAAACAAAGTTAGTTTTTATTAACTTCGCGTCTTCAACATGTTTAGATAACTTACTTTTTTTCCTACTGTCAAAATAAGTAAGTTTTTTTTCCCAAATTGACCAATATCTATTTATTTTACAACTTATTCGTTGCAAGCAAACTTCTAAGCTTAACAAAACATAATATGTTTTCTTATATTACAAGAGAAAATAGTACCCCATAATTCCGTGGGAGGCCAGATTTACCACCAAGTTCATTCTTTCCACTTGGCAATTTACAGATATTCAATGAGTTCAATGCTCGGAAACCAGAGGAGATGAATGTCTTTGAAGGGGTGACCAAAAACCACTTCTTCATAGGCATAGTGGGAACTACATTTATACTTCAGGTGAGATGCCATACATTTATAAATTCTCGGTTTTGGATTTTTATACTAATAGTTCATCATTAACAAGCTCCTGATCTGTAATAGATAATCATCATCGAGTTCCTTGGAAAGTTCGCCACAACTGTTAAGCTGAGTTTGAATCTATGGCTAGTTTGCCTAGCCATTGGCATTTTCAGGTTCGGATATTTTTCTTTAACATTAGTAATTATTGTTTGAAAATCTTTATTCAGTTAAGAATATTGGGAGGATTGTGTGAATGAAACATGGTAGGATAGAACGGGGCCGATTCTATAACTAGGAAGCTTTTCTAAAAGAAATAATGGCTGTGCAAAGTGTTCCAATCATTATAACTTCATGTGCTGAGCCCCCTGCTGGTTCTTTCACAAGATGCAGTTAGGGGTGGACATTGTTCCATTTGGTTCTAGTTCCAAGAGAATCGAACCAAACCGAATCATAAACCAATGATTTTTTTTTAATAATAGAACCAAATGGTTTTTTTAAGATATGGAACCAAACCGGAACTTAACCATTCGTTTCTATTTTGGTTTGGTTCTAATTTTATTTCTTAAATCTTTAAACTTGCACTATATCTGTAAGTTAGTAATATATACTTAAAAAAAATATCAAATAACAAGTTCAAATTATCAATCTTCAAGATTACAAAAGTCCAAATTAACAAACAAAATATAATCATAATTTGAATGCACAAATAAATTTTCTTTCCCATACAAAAGATTGCCTAATAAGTAATAACAATGATTCACTAAGCTAATTGCAACAGTTTTGACGTCACACTCCCACGATAAAGGATAAATGATGCAAAACTTTTATAGTCCACTTTTACCGATGCACCATTAATCGTATAATACTCCGTCAATGTTTATTGGATTTTTCTCTCTATTTGTGAAGAATACAAATAATTCTTCAAACAAATAAAGTGAACAAATAGTTTAAAGGTTTTTTAAGTGACTGGATGATTCCATTTTTCGATCTTGAAAGTCTCCTCCACCGATGTGATGAAATACGGTACAGAGTGCCTCAATTTTCTCGTAAATTGAAAAGGAGTGAAAGAGAAATTATTCAAATAAATAAAAATTAATGGGTTGTCTCCAATGACCCAAAATCGATTAATGAGTTGTTTCCAATGAATACAAAATTGGGGTCTCTACTAATTAATATATATAGAAAACTAAAATTAAAAATCAAATTTGGTTTAAGTTCTGGTTATCGGTTCTAAAACTAGAACCAGACTAGAACCATAACCAAATGGTCTTGGTTCAAAGAACCAAAACTATTAATTTCTTTTGTAGAACCGAACTAAATCGCTCAATTTGATTAGATTATGGTTTGGTTTGATTTGATCTGGACATTGTGTCAACCCCTAGATGCAATGATTAGTAACTGAACTTCTTGTAGTTTTCCAGGTAAAACCAAACTTATTAAATATTTTTACGAATAGTAATACTCTAATATGCTGACAACATCCATAGAAGTTTAGGTCTCATATGCATGAACCATGAACTTTATAAATCTTCAATCTCGTGTTTTACTCGATTTGATGACAATTATCTAAGAATATGTGGTAATATTCCCTTGTTTCGTGCAGCTGGCCCCTTGCTGTTGTTGGAAAACTGATTCCAGTTCCACAGACACCTCTAGCCAAGGTGTTCATTAAGCCGTACCAGAGATGTGTCGCAGCTCGTCGTAATTCTAGTTAATACATATTATTCAATGTTCCCATATACAAAGAAACCCGTCCAATTTCTTGAAGATCAAATTCTTCTATGGAAAAGTAAATGTCACTACCCATTTGGCTCTTTGAATCTATGCCTGAATATAATATCAACTTATCAAAGTGGGATTAGAAGCAAAAATAGGTGATTATTCATGTACAGGAAAAAATTAAGTATTGTATTACTGATGTTTATTGCCTTGAACTGGGTTGCTTTCACTTTTTTGTTTTTGTTTTTGGACATACTTTATTGTATTTTCATTCAATAAAAAGAGTGGTAAATAATGGATATCTGATTAAAATGTAGTCCGTTTTCCCCCTCCTGTAAGAGAAAAAGGCCAAATTTTAACAGTATTGAGAGCAGGCATTGACAAACTGTATTATTGTGCTTGAAAAAGAAGGGATGATAATGCAGGAACACCTATTATGATGAGTTGCAGAAGAAGCTTCTAAGTCATTCTCTGCATCAAATGACAATTGGTAACAAGTTTCCTCCAACCCACCTGCCTTGCATAGTCACGTGTAAATTACTTTAAGCTTGTTTAGTAAGGTCGATTACTAGATAATATTATTGATATTATCCAGTAATATGTGGCAAAATGCATCAAGAGATGCTGTCTTCTCTCATCTCTATTTTCCATAGCAATGATTAAACATGAAAAAGGGTGATTCAAGATCAGCATGGAGAAATAGAAACAATTTTACTGTCAGTCAAGCATCCATTTGATTTTCCTTCAATTTTTTTTTTCCCTTGTAGTAAAAATGAAAAGTAATGTGAGGAGATATAATCACTTTTCTCAAAAGCTATAGCTGATACAAGAGACGCAATTAAGCTTTATACTACTTAGGATTAGGTCTGAGAATCTACTCCAACTACTATTTATTTTGGGGATAAACCTCTCTCACGCTATAGACACATCCCATGTTCAGTGATGTTCTACATCATTTTCACCGCCTTGAAGAATCAAACATGAGATCTCCAGTTCTGATACGAGCTCGTGTAGAAAGATGTAATCACTTTTCTTAAAAGTTTTAGCTAATAATATAGATCCAAACAAATATCACCAAGGATCAAGCTTGAGAATCCATCCAAACACTATTCGATCGTGGGGCAAAAACCCTTTATGCATTCGGCCCATCCCTTTTTCATTGACGTGGAGCATGACAAAGAATGGAGAAGAATAAGAGTGAGACAAAATTATGCCCCTATTTGGTTAGCTAAAAATCAGATTTTTAGTAGGAATAAAAATTGATGAAATACTGTTGAAAAGTTGATAAAAAATTGTAGATGTCATAAAATGTGTGATTAAACGTGTCATTTTTTATTTCACAAAAATGTGTGTTTTCTGATTTTCAGTTTCCTTGTTTTTTTTTCCCCCCTTCAAGCAAATTATTCAAAGCGGAGCAATTGACAGCTGTGGATGACAAAACTACAAAACTTGGATGTAAAATTTGTTACAAGGAATAGAGAGTACAATGATTTTACAATGCATTCCACAAACATTTGACTATCACACCTTAAAAGTCTACAATTGTACGACAAAACCCCTTAGGCGGAATCCTTAAGAGAAGTCTCTTCTTGTTCTTAAATAAAATGCAATACAATTCCAAAACCATTCTGTTTCACTACTTGTAAATTAACCCTGAACAATTTGATCCAGGAGAAATGACCGTTTTTGAAAGTGCTGTGCATCTGTGGAGTGTATGCCAACACAGTTCCACCAGAACTAGCAGAAACACGAATAGGCAAAATGATTCTTTTTTGAGACATAATGAGATGTGAAATCTCCAGAAGATGCGGTAGAACCAGGAATGCTTGCTGGAACGAGTATCTGTGTCTTACCAGAAGCAATTCTCTTCCCAGCAACATTGGCATAAAACAGGCCGGAAATGGCTGGTACAAAAACATCGCTTTCAGAACAAATGTAGAAGTCGATAACCTTCTCATATTCAGAAGTTTCTGACCCAAGGAATTTATCCTTTTTATCCATCGGCATTATACTTTCCTGCAATGTAAAAAGGAAAACTAAATACTAGAGCATCTCCAATGGAATTGTGGATTACTTAAAAAATTGTGCCACCTAAGCAAAAATGACTGTTTAAAAAAAATTCTCTCCAGTGCAAACTGATAGGGACTCTGTCAAGCTAACATGACAGAGAAAAAATAGAAAATGTCTAGAGCTCTATCGATTAAAAAGCTCTGACTGATGGAGTGACTTGGCAAACTCCATATTTTCTTTCCAGATTTATATTTCCTATCCTTCAGACATTTTGTTTTTATCTTAAGAAAATAGAAAACACGTAGATAGCAATCCATAGAATGCACCAAAAGACTAATTCTGAACTTGACTGTCTATTTATTAGACATTAGTGCCACTTAGACCAGAAGTCTTTCAACTTTTGTACCATCTAGATAGCAATACATGGAATCCATTTGAGATGCTCCCAATAATGCTTCCTGGTGTTTAAAAAGCTCGTTAGAGATATATTTCAAGGAGAAATATCAGAACAAGATTTCACCTTTGTATAAGTTTTTGGGAAGAACTCCTTTAGATTGTCGAGGCTGCTGTCCCATCTTGATTCAGTCACGTATACTGTTGTGTCCTTGTCATACCCAATCTTCCTCAAAAATTGCGCGATGTCATGAGGACCATAACAGCTTTTTGATCCACTATTTTTATGGCAACCCTTTTTCTCTAAGATATCGAGCCTAAGGTCAACTGCTACGAACTGTCCATTTGACTTCCGACTTAAGGTCCTCAGGCGATTCACCAATGAGTCAACTACTTCACGAACTTCTGTCTGTGGCTCAAGGGTTCCAAACATTGCCAAACATCCAATAGAGTCGGACTTACTTTTTTCTTTTTTCTTTTTCATGTTTACTGAAGGGAAGTAAGTTGCAAGCCTTATGTTTCCCTTGCTTCTGAAGACGGGTTCAATATTTTCTGCAATGTACTCATCACTAACCCGATTGGGGACCTTTACAACTGCAAGATTACGTGCTGATAATTTAGCAGGCTGAGATTTAACAACTTTCACTACACCGTCAAGGCTTGATATGAACTTTTCAACATCATAAACATCTTCAAAGTTCCTGAAAGTTACAAAAATACTACATCAGGGTAGTGATTATCCCCCAGGATCACTAATGCAAAGGAAGATGATACAATAGGTTGATATGGCAAACACATAAAACTTATAGCACACCTATGTTACAATAGGTTCTCATTTCTCTCAGTGGATTTAGTCTTCTGGAGAGTGAAAAAAATTGACTAAATGCTCACAGTTACATGATTATCCAAAGGGAGGAGCATATGCATTTCACTTTTCACATAGGAAATTTGTTAATTTCTATTCAACGAACTCTTTTCAAAGATAGATATAGAGAATCATTCGTGGATGTAATACATTGGATTAATACGTGAATGAAGGCGATGAGACTAAATTACATTTTCCTCTTCTTTTTTCCCGAAGAGTATGTGTATTACATCATCAAAAAAATCCATCACATTTGCCATGTACTATAACTAAAGACATAGCCGCATCACCGAAAAATAGACCACCAAAAAAGTACCTCTTGTCACCAGGTTTGCTTCCTCTAATGTCTGGGAGTACAAGAATCGCACGTAGATATCTTGCCACCACCACTGCATCAGAAATCTGAACAAAACAATTAATGGTGAAATGCAAGAGATGAAAAAAATTCAAGCAGTCTGAATAATATATTTCCCGAGCTTAATCCCCCTCCATTGGAAGAAAAAATTGATAAATAGTAATATAAATTCCTGCAAGGGCCAAAGATGGAGTTGTCAAGAATCAATATTACATACAAACTCACACGGTTAAAGCTGTTACTACGTTTGGTAAGGAAGTCTTTTGATGAATAAGTTCATCAAGAAAGTCTACTAATATATATTTTAAACTGTGTATAAATAAAAAGCAGGATGGCAACTCAAAATACCTGTGAGACGTGATACTCAGGGCCATTAGTTAACGAGAAGGTGACATACCCTTGTGGTTCATCTGACTCCTCTGTCATCAAAACACAAAATAAGACAAACATACAAGAAAAATCCAAAAAATATAACCGTTAAAATATTTCAGATACGATAGGACTGATTTCTCAAGAACTTCATTTTACTCACCCAAAACTGGCTTATCCCAACATGGCTTTAGAGCTAAGCCTTCGTCCTTCCAAAGCCCTTCAGCCTGTTTTTTACCACTAGCATGGCCATGCTCCAAAGCCTTGGTGGTCTCGTGAACAGCTGTCTGTATCGAGAGGAACGCCAACAAGAAAATGAAAATAAGAAAAAGAAACGCACTTAAGTCAACAAGGATAGACAATGTACATTAATAAAATTGCAGTTTATAGATCTCTTCATCCCTCTTTGTCATTGTGTCGAATTAAATGTAAGTATATAAGCACTCTTATCTTTGTACTGAATCATGGAACAAAAGGAACAAAATTCATAAAATTGAGAATGCTAAAAGAATGTAGAAATGTAAAGTTGCTGCTGCAAGCTACCAAAAACAGAAAGCCAGCAATTTAGAGCACTACAGATATGCATACATCATCAGATACACAAACTATAAGACATGATGTCAATGGACAATAACAGACATTAGGTTCAGAAAAATTAATGCAGTTGTCTGAAGCCAAATCACACAATAGAAAAGACAAATGAGTGAATGACCATTCACAGATATTCAATTCGAAAAAAAATTAGTGCAGTTGTCTGAAGCCAAATCGCACAATAGAAAAGACAAATGAGTGAATGAACATTCACAGATATTCAATTCGAAAAAATCAATACAGTTGTTTGAAGTGAGATTGCACAAGAGAGACGATATCAGTGTGAAATCAAAGTCAAATAAAACCAATCCAAGCTTCACAATCTGTACATTATCATGAGCTAATCTACATAAAATAAAAGACAATTCGGGGAAATTAACGTAGTTCTTTGAAGTCAAAATCGAGAAAGAGAGGAGAAATAAATGTTGAATCGAAGTCAATGCAAATCAAACCAAGCTTCACAAAGTTGCATAATATCATGAATTAGTCCACAAATTCAGATCAAATAAACCAAAACCAAACCCAACAGTAATTTCAGTACCAATTCTCCAAATCGAGCCCATATTCCCTCAAGATCAAGCGCGGGAATCCACCCCAAGCGCTATTAAGCATAAGAATCAATACTGTAAAAGCAAAACAGTAGTACCTGAACAGAATCAAAGTGGTCCCGCTTGATCATATTCCCCAGCATGACGAACATTGTAACAGTAAGCACTCCTGCCAACACCTGCCTCGGATCCACACCCATTTCTTCAGATCCAATTCTTACTCCAATCTGGGTCTGTATGTATGTATTTGTAGCGGTAAAATTTCTTCTCTACTACACCCTCTTTCTCTCTCTAACTGTAATAATAACAATAATGATAACAAACAAATGGCAAATCAAATCATATCCACAGAATGAGACGAGAGAGAAAGAGTAGAACGAGGTTTGAGTATAGTGAGAGAAAGTAAAACCCCCAACCCGCAGCTTTACGAATTGGCGCTTATTGTTTAACAATCTATCGTTTTCTTCCTTGTTAGGTATATCTACCCATTAGATATTATTTTATATGCACACACAGATACATACAAATACGTACAGCTAAATTGCTACTCATGTGCAAAGAGTATACGAACTGGTGAATAGACAGATAAATGGTTGTCGAGAGAGAGAGAGAGAGAGAGGTGTATGTATACGTACTGATTAGCACCGACAATTTCCCGAAGACGATGGAGCGCCTAAACTTCAGCACTTCTTTCCCTGTTTTTTCCTGTCTTATAATAGTTTAAGGATATAAAATGTTCAAAGTCTATGCATGTTTGGTGATTAATTAAATTAAAATTTAAGTATTTGGATAATAAAGAATAACATATTGACACTCGTCTACTTATTTTTAAGTGATATGTAATCTTAAAGATTAATGTTATACATTATTACTGGTGTTAAACATCAATCTAGATTATAATTATACGATAAATTCATTTAAATTTAAAAGAATATGATCGATAATACTATCGGAGTGAAACAAGGGATTTAAAGAAAAATATAGGCTAGACTAGATTAGTAACAAGTAAACATTTTGCTTGTATATCTCCAAATATTTTGGAGATAAATACCAATCGTAAATCTCTGTTTGGATGAAAATTTAATGGGATTCTTCCAATACTGAGATAGCGAACTAGTACACCGCCTTCTATTATTAGTCGTAGAGTGCCTTTCTAGTGATTATGGATTGGCTTAGCCACACCGGTCAAGGGCCTTTTTCATCGTGTTTGGAAGACTACTCAAGATAAATTCTTCAGCAGAAGACTCACAAAGGGATACTGACAAGGCCAAAAACCTTTTTGGTACGAATTCGGGCAATAATGACATTTGTCGATATGTCACGGCCTGTTTACTAAGATCATCATAGATTATTAAAGCGTGCATTCCATTATCGATATACAAAGTGTAGTTATTTAAATCAGTGATTTAGCACGATTAGTGTTAGTATTATTTCATCTTAAATGTGACGCGTGTCTTACTTTTAAAATGATTCATCATCTTTGAATGTCATACGGTCTGATGTTTAAAATTAGTGATACCGAGGTAAGAAATGAGTAGTGGTTGGGAGTCATAAAATGTACATAATAAAATGTTTGATGTATATCGAATTCGAGGACACCTTTTTCGTATCAATGAGTTTGACAAATAATCACAATTCATAATTTAAGCATACTATCTAGATGTGATTTTAAAAGGATTTGATAGATCTAAATCATTAAAATAACTTAAATTAATGATTATGATTAGCTGTTAATATTTTTTTTATTAAATTCGTTGGTAGGAGATTTATGTCATATTGTATGTAAAGAATAATAAAATTTCTATACTTTATGTTGTATTTTAACAATTAATTTTTCACCATTGTTAAGAGTAGTTGCCGATAGTCTATCGCCATTTGTACAAGGGAATTTCCCATGGCCATTGCCAGGGACACAGAGTGTCTCACTAGACATGTACAGGAGAAAATTCCCTGTACGTGTGGCATAGTCTACCCGCAATCATTGAAAATTAGGATTTGTATACTTGTACATTATAGATACCATAATGGTATCCATAATGCACAAGTGGCAGCCCCCATTGGGGGGTCGACTGACGCGACCTGTTGTGTCAGTCGACCCCCCAATGGGGGGCTGCCACTTGTGCATTATGGATACCATTATGGTATCCATAATGTACAAGTAGCACATCCCTGAAAATTAACAACTTAAATATTCATCAATTTATTTCAAGCGTCAATTTATTTATTTATTTATTTGTAATTCTACTCATTTTCATATTTGTTTTATTTTTAAAATAGATTACAAAAATGAAAAAATAATTGACAAGTCATCATGTCAACTTCGTAAATGTTTTCAGAAGTTTTTGAGTATTATTATATAGAAATTCTCAATAAAATACATAATAGGACATGAAATCTACAATTTAGATGTTAAAATCATAAGTGACTTTCACATGACTCAAAATCAGAGGTCAAGATCATTAAATCACCTAACATTTATTTCCAATTTAGGGCGTGTTCGGTAGAGATTAAAATTGAAAAACTAGACGTTATTGTTGACTTTTATTAGATGATTGAGACTCAATAACAACTATATTTTCAATTTTAATTGAATTTTAAGTACGACCGAACACGCCCTTAACTCAAAATGACGTGCAATTTTAATGTTCATATTGCCTATTTTCATCACGTGGGGATCCAAATACAAATACTCAAAAAGTTCGAGGCCTGAAAACCTCAATTATATAAGTTAAAAACCATAACTTGTGAAAGGTTTGAGGAGTTCAGCCCTAATTTGCCTTAAAATTTACTTGCAAACAAGAAATTACCATCCTTGCAATATTAATTAATTATTTAATTTTTGAAAAGTTGGTGTGGAGCCCATTAAGAGCAAGAGTGGTCAGTGATCAGAGTCATACATGTGGATGGATGGAACTTGTGCCACATGACTTGAATTTTCCAAATTATAAATATCTAAATCTAGCACGTGATACTCACGTGTTGCGTTGAATAATTCTTAAAATCAAATTCCCTTTGATGACCGATTAATTTGCAAATCTGAGAAAAATTTCATAATTCATCCCCTAACCATTTAAATTAGCAGAGATAATTCTTAATGATGGTTGCTGTCAATTTTTTTCGGTAACTAAGTAATGAACCTATACCTACACCGCCTTTTAAACCTTACATTTAATTTTTAAAAAAGGCTTATAATTTATTAAATAACTATTTAAAAAAAGAATGAATAAAGGGAGAAAAAGAGAAAAAAGAATTGTTTTCCACTTTTCCTCATCCCCCACCCCGCCATAGTTTCTTTTTTGATGACTCGGATGTCCAAATTTCACCCAACTAATTCTGAGGAGTGGCAGCCTTCACCCCTGGTTCGCCACCCGAATTAATCCGGATGCGATCACAGTTTATACACACTTGGATCGACTATTCGATGGTTCTCCTCCATGTGAACTTCTGCCTTCCAACATAATTTTCTTTCTTCACTAGTGATGAAGAATATTGATTTACTATACGGTAATGTACAGAAAATCTACGGATAAAAAGAAAATGAATGAAGGGTGGACACTCCAACAAGTGCAAATTTCAATAAAATGCATTTACGTTAATGAACTTTATAATTTTTGTTTTAAAGAAGAATCATTACGTATATCAGTATGTAAATTATTATGTACATTTAGCGAGTGAATTCTTTATTGAATGAATAGATTACTTTCCAACATGAAATTACAGTGATAATTTAATCAATGTCACTGTCGCAGTGTCACTACGACCCCACCGCCACGGAAATTCAGCCAGATTGGTAGGGGTGAGAGGTGTAGGTGGGTGACAAGGAAGGCAACGTTTTTTCTATTTCTTTAATAATTTTAAAATAAAGTATAAGGATTTTCTTTATTAAATTGTTTTTTTTTTTTTTTAATTCATTCGTTTTCAATAGTGACTAGACGTTTTCGCCTTTTACTAAGTGCCCGTTTGACAACCAATAGAAAAAAAAAAAGTAATTTTAGGAGAATGTATAGTTAGAAACTATGGAATTTTTTTATATAAGTATATAATATTTTATTGTGTGAATGCGTGATTAAAAATAATCATATAACAAATCATACAATAAATTAAAGAGTGTCAAACAGATGAAATTAATTAACACACAAGTGAAATGAATTGTCAAATGTATTAACAGTTTAATTATTTCATAATTGCTCGATGGTGGAGTCGGTTGATTATAGACCAATCACTCGCAGTAGCCTTAATTAAAATTATTACAAGTGTTCATTCTAGTCACTTGCTTACTTTAATACGCATTATATGAATGTAGTATCTTTTTCAATGTAAAATTGACAATCATCATAAGTAAATTTCAAAAGCAACAACCAACTTTTTTAGTATAATTTTTAAATTTTAACCTCATTGAAGGAAGAAAAAAAAAAGTTGAATATAAGTATGTATCTATTACATGTGTGCATATGAACAACTCCAAATCAAGATTTGAATGGAAGTTGTAGATTGAATCTCTTATATCCATGGTTGATTGACAAATTTATTTAGAAAAAAATAAAGGTAATTTGGCTTTTTCAATATTAAAAAATAAAAAAAAAAATTAGGGAGAGTCGATTATTCGATTCTTGGTTTAGAATAGAACCAAACCTGTCAGTTCTCGATTTTAGTACCTATTTGTGTATTTAATCTAAGAAGAACCGAACTGAATCGCTCGGTTCGATTTGATTTGGATTCAATATGATCTGATTCGGTTCAATTAGAGAGTTTTGCCTAGTCTTAATCCATGCACTATAATGAAAGAGAAAAAAAAATTTGCCGAGGTTTTCAACTTATAAATTTGTGTAAAAAATATTTTACCTATATTTTTTTGGCAATTTGGCGTGTGGGGTGTTGATTTGCAGGACAAAATGAATAAACACAAATAATTTTAGTATAAAATAAATAAAAAATGGAAATGAAAGAAAGGATAAGAACAGCTAGAGATTGGATATCTTCACTACATCCAAATGACGCTCAATATATTGAGTGATGCTTGGAGTACAGACAATTTTTCCACAGGGGGTTTACAGGCAAGACACATGGTGGGGCCCGCGCAATTTTTATTTTCATTTCAATACATGTGGGGCCCGCCCCCCTTGTGAGGCCCCTGTTAAAATTGCCCCTGTACATAGGGCATTAGCCCAATATATTTGTAGTGTTGATTTAATATATTCATATGCATTTTTAAAATTAATTTCGATCAATTCTCTCTCTTGACCTACATTGGTGTTATTAAACACAACAATCCATGGAATTGCACAAGCCCTGGATGCAAAAAGCAATTGCTTCGATTATTGCATGTGCACACGATTTATCATCATTGTCATTCCGCATTGATTGTAATTTTAAGGTTTCATACTCTATTTCTTCTCTCGACGTCTCTCAAATTCGTTTCCTTGCTTATATGTACCATAAGTGATTCTGGCTAAGGTTGTTGAGATGGAATTAGTGATACGAAAACAAAAATTGAGACAAGTGGAATTAGTCGGACTAAGCAAAGATAGAAGGGTATAGGCATTTTTAAAATCAAGCTTTACTCATTTTTGGAGTTGAAAAATATAAGAAACCTTATTGTAATCAAATTGAACAAAGTGTATTTTTTTCCTTGTTAGGTTAAAACACCAGAAAATAATCTCGTTTTCTAACGGTTCTTTATAGTTTCCATTTTTTCACATGTTCCAAAGGGCATAGTAAAAGTCTGGAATTCTTTACTTCTTTATGGATTTGAACTTGTCATATGGGCCCTTATGATCTGTGTCTGATTGGGCTGGGCCATTAGTCCAAATACTTCGTAACCATTTTTTTTTTTTTTTTGAGGAAATTACATTAAACAAGGTGTTTAGTTTTGACTTTTAAAAAATCAGGTTTATACTTTATTTAATCAAAAATCAGGTTTTAATTTTTACCATTAATATTAATAATGATATTTTTAATTAAAATAATCTACATACCCACCCTACTATCTACCCCCCAAATTTATTTTAAGTATAAAATCCTAACAAAACCCTAAACCATTTCATTCTTTCAATTCTCTCGCCTCCACCGCCACCGCCGGCCGCCTCCACCGCCAATGCCCGCCGCCTCTCCCCCTCCCCTCCCCCCTCCACTGCTGCGAATCGCAGCGTCACAGCGATGAAGGCTGCTTCTTTGCCTTTTAACGCGTCGGCACTGTGTGCTGCTAACGCCTGCGTTCAGCAGCGTCGCTGCAGCGGTTATGGGTGATTCTGTGAACGCAGGGGACGTGGACTGGTCGTGCGGCGTCGACGATGGTTGGGGAGTTTCGGTCCTTTTTTCTTGGGGTTCGCAGTAAGCGGGCTTGGGTTTTTTGGGGTTTGCAGTAAGCGGTCTTGGGTTTGCAGTTGTCGACGACTGCTCTTTTTTTTTTTTTTTTTTATGGATGCCGACGGTGTTGCGGCGAGAAGGGCTATGTTCTGAAGGTGGTGGTTACTGCTTGAGTTGCACCAGTTATGGGATTGCAGGTTGGGGATGGCTTTGGGTTGGGGTATTGTCGTGTGGGGGTGGTCGCCGTCTATGTAATTGAGCGGTGGTATGTTTTTGGGCAGTGGTGGTGGATCTGTTGGGCGGTGGTGGTTTTTTTTTTTTTTGGGTCTGTGACCTAGCTTTTTGGGTGTCTGTGACCTAGATATTGAATTGTGGTGGTTTTTTTTTTGTGTCTGTGACCTAAGTGGACGTTTGTGACTTACTCTGAAACAGAGTCGTGACATGTAAAAGTTATAATTTTTTTCAACTTGTGACCTAGGTGGGTGTCTGTGACCTCGGATTTGTAACTGTGACTCATTGAAATAGCGCTGTGATCCGTAAAATTTTTGATTTTTTCAATCTGTGACCTTAAAATATAACCTGTGACCTATGATTTTTTTTATCAGTTTTAATCTGTGACTTCGAAATAATCCGTGACCAAATTGTATATAACTGTGATCTTAACAATTGTCGGAATCGGAGCAGTCGCCGGAATTAAGCGGCGGCAGAACGGTCACCGGAGTTGTCGTCGGAATTAATGACGGTCGAAGAACAGTCGCCGGAGTAGTCGTCGGAGTAGTCGCCGGAGCAATGGGGGTGGTGGAGGTGGGGTGGGATGGGATGGGGTTAATTATATTATATTACTGTTAAATATTTAATTTAATATAATAATTGTGAAATAAAATTAATTAATTCAAAAAAAACCTGATTTTTGCACTTTTTAACTTTGGGACCTGAATTTTGATTTTGATAAAGTAAATGCCTGATCCATAAATTTTTCCCTTTTTTTTGGGAAGATTACATATTCAAGAGTATAAGTTTAGTCTATTTCAAAAATAAGAACACAAGATTAAAATTATCAAAATCAGATTTTTTTTAAATTTTTATTTATGAAATAATAAATTATTAAATTAATTTATTATTAAATATTTAATTATAATATAATATAATTAACCCATCCCACCTTCACCATCCCTACTGCTCCGGCGACCGTTCCGATCACCGTCCTACTCCGTCGAACTTTTCGACGACTATTCCGACGACCGTTCCGGTGTCGATTTTTCCAGCGACTGCTTCGCTATTTTTTTTGTACGGTTAACATGTTTTTTTAACGGTCACAACCCAGATTACAAATCACAAGTCACAAGTCACAACACAGCTCAGGTCACGAGTCAAAAGTCACAGCTCAGGTCACAAGTCACAGCCTATGTCACAAGTCACAAATCAATAGTCACAGCCCAGGTCACGGTTCAAATTTTAAGGTCACAAATTATCGAATTTTAAGGATCACGGTTAAATAATTGGTCACATCGAATACTGATTAAAGGGCACCGTAGATACATTGGCTATAGTGGGAATCAACAGCCGTAATGACTTATCATGTGTAGAATTCAGCCCCCATAAATTAGCATTTGAATCAATCCCCGGCTACTGTGGCTTGAGGCATAGAATTGGGATTCAATTGGACAGTATTTCCATCAATTGGAAAATTACCCATAACCACACGATCTTCAATTTCACATATGTAGTTCGAATTTGTATCAATAACACCATTAAAACCACAAATTGGAGCTAAGGTAGATTCTTCACATTTGGAGTGATAATTGATTCAATTGATGGATTACCCATGGTCATACCAGTGTTAATTGAATAATTGTTGGTAGAATTAGATAGTTGTAGCAGCAGAGACCTATTGAAATCATTGGTGCCAAATTTTTCGCACAGCTCTTGAGCTGCAGCCATGAATTCGTCAATTTTGGGTTGCAATTGGCTTGAACCCAGGGCAGGGGATGGATGCGCCAGAGTGTGTGTGTGTGTGTGGGGGGGGGGGGGGCTAGCCCATGTGGTCCGCCATCTTGGTTTAGCCGGACTGCGCTTGGGTTGGCAGAAATCAGGTTCTGCGTTCGCGACTTCGCACCTGACGCCATCGCAGCGGCGACAACTTCCTCGTCATGGCTGCAGCGACGACTCTCTCCAGGTGCATCATCGCCGCGGCTGCCGAAGGGTATTTGAGGGAGGGAGAGAGAGAGAACGACGGTAGAAAGAGAGAGAACGGGGTTGGGGGAGAAATTTAGAGAGAGAGAGAGATAGAGAGATAGGAAGGCTGTGGGTTGTGGCTGTGGGTTGGTAGTCATTGGCGATTTGTGCGCCACTGGTGGAGGTCGCTGGTCAGAGAGAAGAGAGAGAGACGGTGGGAGGAGAGAAGTGAATTTAGGGTTTGATATGTGATGAAATTAATATGGATGAAATTAAAATATAATTTGTAATTATATATAATATATATAATTATAATTTATATCTAATAAAAAATATCTTATTTTTGAAAATTAAAATTTGAAATATGATTTTGGAAAATAGATCTTGAAAGTAGGGAATTGGGTAATTTGCACTTTTTTTTTTTTTTTTGGGAAGATTACATATTCAAGAAAATAAGTTTAACTTATTTCAAAAATAAGAAAACAAGTTTGAAATTTTCAAAATCAGATTTTTATTAAAAAAATTTAAATTTTTATTTATTCAATAATAAATTAAATTAATTTATTATGAAATATTTAATTATAATATAATATAATTAACTCATCCCACCTTCACCACCTCTACCGCTCCGGCGACCGTGCCGATCACCTCCTTACTCCGGCGACCGTTCAGGCGTCGATTTTTCTAGCGACTGCTCCGCTATATTTTTTTGTACGGTTAACATGTTTTTTTTACTGTCACAACCCAGGTCACAAGTCACAGTCCATGTCACAAATCAGCTCAGGTCACAAGTCAAGAGTCATAGCTCATATCACAAGTCCTAGCTTAGGTCACAAGTCATAAGTCAAGAGTTACGGCTCAGGTCACAAGTCACAAATCAAGTCACAGACCAGGTCACAAGTCATAAATCAAGTCACAAGTCAGGTCACAAGTCACATACCAGATCAATAAGAAGATCAAAATCTACCGGTGCAGCCTCCTTCCCCAATTCCATCCTCAAATCCACCCAAATCGCCGCCTTTCCCACTACCCTCTCTCGCTCATTTACCCACGCCACCATTGTCCAAAAGCACACACCTGCTCATCCAAAACCCTCCATTTCCGTTTACACCATCCGCCACTATCGCGCTATTGTTCGATGTCGGCTAGTGGTGGAGAGTTTGCCGGAAATTCTGCGAAAGAGCTGGGTGTTTTTGGGTAAGAGAAGGTGGGGTAGGGTTGAAATCTGAAGAGATGCCACTGCTTTCTGTTCCGATTTGAACTTTAGATTTTTTCTGATACATTACATACGTAAAACAACCAAGAATCGCTCAAAATAAAAATTCAAAACCAGAGGACGATCGGCCTCAACATCGCCCATGGATTTACAGTATTAAATGGGATATTCTCCTTGCCCTCATTTTTTGTGTAGTACTTTGATTTGGTCTCAATCATCAGAAAAAACTTTGATCCAACATCCAACATCATCGTCCCCCTTCGATCCAACAACTCACCTCCACCTATAGATCCACCACTATCGCCAGCAACAGCCATCGCCTGTTGATGTGTGGGGACTGCATCCCCAGCAGCTCGTGTGGGGAGAGAGATGCGAGAGATGAGATTTAGAGAGAGAAAGTATGTGGATGCGTCGTCGGTGCTGAGTGGTGGCTGCATCGCCGGAGCTTGTGCGGAGGGAGGGTGGAGAGGTGAGAGGCGAGATTTAGAGAGAGAAAGGAGGAGGTGAGAATTATGATTAATTGCAGCATATTTATTTTTATAAAGATTTTAATTAAAATAAAATAAAATATCTGATTTTGAACATATTAAATTTCCAATCTGATTTTAGAAGTTTAAAAACTTAAAGTATGGTTTCATGTAATTACCACTTCTTTTTTTTTGGAATTGTTTTTAAAAGAAAATCTCTAAAGTGATTTTGAAGAGAATATAATTTAAAAACTGGAATGAATTGGACATACTAGTCTCACTCGAAAGTTGGTGAACCAGATCTCGATTGATCTGGATGAAATAATTGCGTCAGATGACAATTAAACCCGTCAAGACTTGACCAAAATTAAGGTTAAAGTCGGCCAAATTTGGCGAGCAATTCCATTCCAAAAAATTATTATGGTTGCGAAAGATTTCAACCTAGGACCTCCAACTTAAACTGCAAGCCTCCATACACTATGCTACTCAATTAGTTATTAAACTAATCAGCCAAATAATTAATACACCTAAACATTGTTTTTTCATTGAAAAAAAATAAATATTTGTATTTAATTTTTCACTACACAATGACCTCTTGAACTCCTCATCTGCTCAGTAACTAGATCATCCCATTCTTCATCCGAGTCAACAATTGAGTAGAATTTGATAATTTAGTTGGAGAGTATCCCATATAGTATATGGTTATTTATTCAATGTTTTGTTTGGTTTCATTTTTGTAATTAAAATCCGGACCCCTTTTTTTTTGATCCTTCGAGAAAAAGACTCACTCTTCATAAAAAAGATAAATTCCTTTAAGGAGAAGAGTATCCAATATAGTATATTGTTAATTATTCAATGTCCTCACGCGTGTTGGCCAATATTGGCCATGAGCCTGGATATTGAAGCTTGACCTAACTCGATGGATACTATGCTAAACTTAAGAAAGCACTATAGTCTTGCTACAATAAGGGTCCGTTTGATTGCAATGGTGGAAAATGAGTGGAAAGAAAATGAATTTTAGGGAAAGTAATTGCCTAAAAATTGTTTTCCAGGAAATTGTTAATTAAGTGTGTTTGATTAGTTAATTAGACATACATTTGGAAAATGATTTTTGATGGACATTTTAACATTTTTTTTATTACGTCACTGTCCTATATTAGAAGTTTATAAAACCATTGGAGAGAATAGCATCTATAAAAGATATTATCTTACATTAGAAGTTTATGAAACCATTTGAGATAAGTGCATCTATAATATGAGCATGACATCCATTAGATCACATCCAATAATATGAGCATCACATTAGAAGTTATCGACTTTTTTGACTTCTATACAGAAGCTCCATCTTTTCATATAGAAGAAAATTTTGAGGGAATTGGATGGAACAATGTGGTTTCTATTTCTGAGAATGCTTACCCTAGGTTAATTCGAGAATTCTATCGAAATGTCACTTTCTATTCAAACCACGTTACTTGCACAATCAAGGATAAACGCATTACCCTCGATAGACCTATTATTCGGAAAATCCTTGATTTAGAAGATTGTGATAACTGTACTTATGTCCAGAATTATCCCGTTATGTTTGACGGTTATAACGAATTTGAAGCTTGTTGTCGTGTCACCGACCGACCCTGAACTACCAAAATGACTTTGAACCTAAATCATCTTACCATCCAGTGCAAAATTCTCCATCGTGCAATTGCACATATATCATCGTCCTTCGAAGTGGCCATTATGAAGAGGTTCATCATCTCAACTTGTTCATCCTTTATTCCCTTCTTGTTGGTCAAAAATTGGACTTCTCTTATATCTTTTTGAAGCACATTCGACATGTCCACTCTTCACCTAGAATCTTACTTACAAAAAATTTCGAACACTTTAATGTGTCATTAGATGATGAGCCTATTCTTAAACCAAAACATACCGATATCATCAACCTTACCACCGTCAAACGAATGAAAATTGTTAAAGGTGTCGTGCAATGTGTGTGTCATACTCAAGGCTTCGACAATAATTCGGGGCCCACTACTTGGCCATTCATCGAAGAAGAGGCGGAGGAGAATATGGATGATGAGACGGAGATGGAGATGGAGATGGAGATGGTGATGGTGTTGGGGATGGTGATGGTGATGGTGATGGCTCCCCTTGACCGAGACATAGACCTACAATTCCACAAGTTGCACCTACCCCCGTCCGATATATATCCGAAGATCAATTCCACATCTTAGAAGGTCGAATTGATTTCCTTGCCACTACCGTAAATAGCCGCATGGACGCACTTGAACAAAGGATGTAGCAAATGAGCATATCCCAAGAGGCCTTCCTTGAGGCCCTCCTCCACTAGCGAAAGATTGAAGTATCTTTTTTTTTGTTCTTTTCATTTTAACTTATATTTATTTTTATGTCATGACCTATGATTAATATCCATTATTTTTTTTTCTTTCCTCGCACCTATGCCATGATTAGGGGGAAGTTTTCAACTTCAAACGACCCAATTCTTTTTTATGATGTCAAAGGGGAAAAAGAAATGTGATTTGTCATGTGTTTTATGATTCTAAGAACTATGATTTGATGATGGGAAATGCATATCTTTATATTACAATCGTGTTTTTGGAAGTATACTTGTGATATTATATATCTTTATATGCACGGGAAATGAAATAAACACAAACTTGATTATGTTGGGAAATATGTAGGAAATCTGGAACAATAAATAACTCCAAGACATGAAAATCGTTATCTTTTAAGAGATGTTTCTCTCATTTCCAACAAAGTCATGACCGGGGTATGATAGAAAATCTCTCTCAGGATACAATGGAGGCGTTTGATTCAAATTGTGACTATTTGATCAAACCAAGAAACACTCTATAGAGAAACTGATGATGCCAAGAGAAAGATAGAAGAATAGAAATTTTTTTTAAAAGTATCTCGCAAATGAGAATTCGCCCAGAATATATAGAAATGGAGGCAACCTTTTGAATAGGTGTGTCCCTTGAAATGAATGGACGCATCTGTTGGAAGAAACATACCTATTCAAAAACTTCTGAAAATAAAATTCTCTTTCGGGGGCGTTGCCCCCGAGCCCCCACGGGGGGCGCTGCCCCCTCGACCCACGCGACCTGACCGGGTAGGTCGATCCCCGTTGCGTAGCGGCATACCCAGAAGGAGTAAGAGACAAAGAAAAGAAAAATCTTTCGGACCTGAATTTGTGACTTATTTGCTAGAAGGTGATGTAAATAAAATTACACATCAGACTAAGCTAATGCTTAATGATGATAGTGATCCTGTCACATACTCAGAAGCTATTTCCTCTCGAGATGCTGTACTTTGGAAAGAAGTAATCAATGATGAAATGAGATCCATTATGTCAAATCAAACATGAAAATTGGTTGATTTACCTCGTGGCTCTAAACCAATAGGTTGTAAATGGATTTTCAAGAGGAAATTAAATGCAGATGGCTCTATAAATAAATATAAAGCTCGATTAGTAGCTAAAGGTTTTAAACAACGTCATGGCATAGATTATTTTGATACTTATGCTCCCGTAGCAAGGATATCATCCATCCGCGTATTGCTATCTCTTGCTTCAACTCACAATTTAGTTGTCCATCAAATGGATGTAAAAACGGCTTTTCTAAATGGTGACTTAGAGGAAGAAGTATATATGGAGCAACCTGAGGGTTTTGTTTTACCTGGACAAGAAAAGAAGGTTTGTAAACTAGTCAAGTCTCTTTATGGTTTAAAACAAGCCCCTATGCAATGGCATGAAAAGTTTAATAAAGTAATGTTATCTAACTGTTTCAAGATTAATGAAGCAGACAAATGTATCTATTCTACATATAGAAAAGGTGCATGTATTCTTATTTGCTTGTATGTAGATGACATGCTTATTTTTGGTCCTAACTTAGAAAGTATTAAGGAGACCAAACAATTACTAGAGTCTAACTTCGACATGAAGGATTTAGGCGAAGCAAATGTGATCTTAGGGATTAAAATAATAAGAAAAGATGGATGCATATCGCTGAATCAATCTCATTATGTTGAAAATATCCTTAAAAGATATGGTCATATGGATCAAAAACCCGCATCAACTCTAATAGATCCGAGTATTAAGTTAATGAAAAATACTGGTAGATCTTATGACCAACTACAATACGCAAGTGTAATTGGAAGTCTTATGTATGCTATGCATTGCACAAGACCAGATATTGCATATGCAGTTGGCATATTGTGTCGATTCACTAGTAATCCAGGTAAAGAACATTGGAATGCGGTTTCAAGAGTTCTAAGATACTTGAAAGGAGCTATTGATTATGGATTACATTATCAAGGGTTTCCTGCTGTACTTGAAGGATACAGCGATGCAAGTTGGAACAACATAGAATCGAATTCTAAATCCACAACAGGCTGGACTTTTACTTTAGGAGGTGCAACTGTTTCTTGGTATTCTAAGAAACAAACATGTGTCTCAGATTCAACTATGTTGGCAGAATTCATTGCTTTGGCTAATGCAAGTAAAGAAGCTGAATGGCTAAGAAATTTACTAATAGATATCCCATTGTGGGAGAAACCATCTCCAGCTGTGATGATCTATTGTGATAGTAAAGCTACTTTGTATTCGGTAGCGAACAAGACTTACAATGGTAAGCAACGACATCTTAGTCTTCGACATCAGTCTCTTCGAGGATTACTTAAGCAAGGAGTAATCACCGTTGAATATGTAGAGTCGAAGAATAACCTAGCAGATCCTTTGACAAAAGGACTGACTAGAGAGATGATTGCGAAAACATCGAAAGGAATGGGATTGAGGTCTACGTAACTTCAGTTAGCTTTAATGGGAACCCTACTTATGTTTTGAAATATAAACAAAGTTCAAAGGGTACAAACAAGTTAAAGTCTAACTTAGACAAGACACTAGAGTATTAGTTAAAACTCATTCATAAAATCTCTAGTGTATGTATTCTGCATGGTAGAGGCTGGATTTAATTCCTTAATAAGTTCTATTGAGAGAGAAAGTAACTCGCAGAATTACTTTATAAAGAACTTAGCTATATGAGTGAGAAAGTCAGGCCGCTTTCTATGAGATTTAGACCGTCTCTAAAGCACTCATGAAATTCGGGATATACGCAAGGCCATTAATGCGTTGGTATAAAAGAGACACTCTTTATCGGAATAGTATGTGTAATGACTCCGGCTAGTCATAATAGGGTCTTTGGTTCAAGATTCGTTCACCATAGCACCTTGACAAAACTTTGAGTTGTTTACGCTAAGTGAAAGTTCAAAGTCAAAAGCTACTTTCATTTAAGTACAATTTCCTGCGATGATGCCTTTTGTGTGTGTTTGCATGAACTACGGTGGCTTGATCTCAAAATTCATCTTAAGATTGTAGGAGATATTATACCGATAATGTGCATATTATATTAATCAAGAGCATGCCGTGAAATCGAAATATTATTCGATTTATCGAAATTTGATTTGAGAAGACAAAATAGTGATTACCGACTTTCAATATATGAATATGGATTCATCACTTTCCAATCTTGAAAGCGTGTCATTCTTTAATTCAAACCTTGCATGAAATTAAAAGAATATTAGTTAATTTTTGAAATCAAAATACTAAATCATGGAATCAAAAGAATATTAGTTATTTTCCGAAATCAAAATACTAAATTAGAATGAAATCGGAAAAGAAATATGAGATTGAAGTATAATTTATAAATTGTGGGTTGACGGCCACTATTTTGAAAGTACTTAAACTTTCACGAAACATTCGATATGGACATTATCTATTCGATAATGAGTTGAACTACGAAAGAGTTGATGAACTCTAAATTCAAGTGTAACCCAAAAATGTGGGGGTTGACATCAATGCTTACGAACTTATATGAAAAGTTCAAGATTTGTGGATGCAACATTACTAGTTGCACATGCATTCCTAATTGAGGACTTGTGGGGGTAATTTATGTTTAAAAGTTACAATTTTCTATACTTTATAATCATAGAAATATGTCTATGAATGTGGAAAAGGTAGAAAATCCTTATATTAATTATAAGGATGATATACACTAAGTCTAAAATGGATGAAATGCGATAAAATCCAATTACGGCGTTTGTTTGGATATGCAAGATCAATTAGAATATTTGAAAAATATTCAAAAAAGTTGAAATGCATTATAGTATTTCAATAATGATATTGAATACCCATATTTTTGAAATCCACTAGTAAAAGTGATTGACTAGTATAGTGTGTGATAGAAATCCTCTAACATTGTTGTTTGAAATTTATAAAGCTTTAGATAAAGTTAGTTAGAAGCATGTAGCTTCATGAGAGGATTTCTTGATGGTGACATGTTGTATCTATTAAATCAATTAATTGTTGTCTAACTATATTTGATGAGATACTAAGTCACATGTAATGGTAAGTCTAGACGTAGACATAATACCGTTAAGCAGTCGATCTCAATGGTGTAAATTCGTGGTACTTTTAGAGATTTACCGAGAGATCAAGAATACTGCATATTGAGGGGAATGAGATTAAAGCCTACGACGTAAGAGTCTTTGTAATGGTAACCTTACCTTGTTGACTGGAGATCCCAAGATCTTGGTTCAAAGGAACAACTAAATTATGAAGATTTCATGAAGCACTTAGGAAATTATTCCTACTCATTCCTATGATAATTAAAGTGCTTTCTGCTTAATGATTGAAGGTTAAGATACTCTTTTAATGATTCCTATAGCTTGATTCAGTCAAGTGGAGTATGGCAGAATACTCTTAATAGGAGATCACCTATGTAAGTGTGAAGTGGGGCCGCTTCAATGAGAATTGTTCGAAGCTAAAATTCTCTAAACACTTATGAAACCAAGAGTGATCCATGGTCAAAATGGACACATTCGTGAGAACCATGAACGGTTTAGGGAAGACATTGTGTGAGTACTGTTGTCTCGGCTTACACCAACGGCTGAATAGTTCAAGACATCATGTTCACCAATTAGCCAGTAAGTCCGATAGTATTTCACTAAGGGAGGTTCAAGGCCAGAAGCTACCTTCTCTGATGCAGTGTTTTTTCCGCCCTCTCTCTACTAGTGTCTGCATAGTCATTTGCATTAATTTTCATTCATGTGGGGGATTGTTGGAATTTTGTATTGGAAATTGGTTGTGACCAATTGAAATGATTTAAGTGGAAATTCCTTGTTTGGTGAATGAGAAATTAAGCCAAACTTAAACCACTTAATACTTGTAATTATTGAAATTGTGTAGAATATTGTGGAATATTTTAGAGAATGTAGATGAAAAGATGTGTCTTTTCATATGGATCATGACTCTTGGAGAGCATGACTTTTGGTATGAGTAACTTCCAATAATTATGATTATTCAAGAGATGTGTCTCTTGGTATGGATGTTCCAACTACTATATATATGGATTCCCTATGTGTTTGGATGAACTACACAACAAATAATTCATTTGATAGTTTCATATCATGGTTATTTTAGTTTTGCATAAAACACTTTATAGAAGTGGTTTTTCTCTTGTATCAAAATCATGGTTATGGTAGAGAGGGAACTCCGTTCGAGTTCGTTGGTCTAAGTCATTTGAGTGCTCCTATGGCTTGACGTGGTCGTTGTATCTTGGGAGATGATTTCCAAGAAACCGTTAGCACCGATGCGGGGCAAATTCATCTTAAGGACAAAGTGTCAAACACTTGCCTCGACCTATCGCATCACTTGCATCTCTTAAAACTGTTGGGAAATATGTAGGAAATCTGGAACAATAAATAACTCCAAGGCACGAAAATCGTTATCTTTTAAGAGATGTTTCTCCCCTTTCCAACAAAGTCACGACCGGGGTATGATAGAAAATCTCTCTCAGGATACAATGGAGGCGTTTGATTCAAATTGTGACTATTTGATCAAACCAAGAAACACTCTATAGAGAAACTGATGATGCCAGAGAAAGATAGAAGAATAGAAATTTTTTTTAAAAGTATATCGCAAAATGAGAATTCGCCCAAAATATATAGAAATGGAGGCAACCTTTTGAATAGGTGTGTCCCTTGAAATGAATGGACGCATCTGTTGGAAGAAACATACCTATTCAAAAACTTCTGAAAATAAAATTCTCTTTCGGGGGCGTTGCCCCCTCGACTTCGCGACCGATCAAGCGTGTCGATCCCCGTTGCGTAGCGGCAAACACTAGTCGGAGCGGCAAAACATTCGCAAAACAAAAGATAATACATGCAAAATGATGAAAAATATCTAACAGATTATACATATGAAAGATATTCCCCTTGATGTATAAAAGATTGGAGGAAATGAAGACAACATTCTTGTATATTTCTACAAATCACATATTGTTTGTCATAATAAAAAAGAGGAACATTGTTGACCCATAATTAATGCTCAATTTGTTTTGATTATAACAAATAAGATATTTATATATTTCTAACAAATCTTGTTTCTTGAGTTTTTCATGTATAAATCTTCTTAAACATTCAAAAAGCTCAAATCGTCATCCATTGAAGAACAGACAATCAAAGGAGACTCGAAGAGAACAAAAACTTTGAAGATTTGAGTTTAGAAGTTCTTTATTGAAACATTAATTTATATGTAAATGTATCAACTCATCAATCTTTAGCAAGTGCATAAAGCTCAAATTATTTTTATAATTCACCACTTGCATAAAAATGTCTTTGATTCATAACTACCAATAATAAAGCTAGAGTTGGCAAAGAATCTTTTACAACATTAGAATTTTGTGATGGGGGAATAGTATTAGTGGTCCTGGTATGTATAGTGTGAAAAGTACGCCTGGTGATCGTTCACCCATGCATGTAATAGATAATTGGTGTCGGAAGTTCAATGATTTCTAGTTCATATTTGAGTGCAAACATTTTACCCAACTCTTGGTCATGTTCTCAGAGTCGTACTTTCAGCATGGTTTTATATTGATTATTTAGCATCATATTCTTTTTAGAGCTGCTGATGGCTGCTTGGCCGTTTCCTCTTTATTTCATTATAAAGTTTCTACATGATTTCAATTTTGTTATGCAGTTGGGGATGAAGTTTGATGCCGTGAGATCAGAATCTATTATTCTCCACGTTTCTCCTTTTAATTCCACAAAGAAACGAGCGGGTGTTGCATTACGAGGACGGGTACCTGATTTGTTCTGCTTTCCTGCTTGTCCCATTAACAAAGAACTTTGGAAAGTGTGATCAATATTTGTATAGATCTTTAGTCTGATTAATGTGTGTTCATTAACAATCAATTCGATGTCACAAAATAATCTATTGAAAGCCCTATGAGTTCTCTATCCGTCGACTTTGGAGTCAAGTCATTTCAAGGTTGGTACGATAAGTTTGTCCTTTTTTTTGAAGTGAAACTGAATTTGAATCCGACAAAATTACACTTGAATAAATTGATGCTCAAGTGGAAGTAGAACCTACCTTTCACGTATTATCCATAGAAAGAATAACTTTGATCAAAATTTTGATGATGACATGGAATATTATGCTGAAGATTGAAGAATATGTTCTCTTTTATTATTTATTGTTGATTAAGCTCTTTTTTTTTAAAACCTAGATTACAGTTTGAACCATTTTAAAAATATGAACCCACTTTTGAGTTTCTGTTTGATTTGAAAAAATTACAAATTGTATATGATAATTGTTTGAAATATCAATGTGATAAGCTTGAAAAAAATTTAAGCAAGACAAGGATTATGATATTGATAATCACAAATATATTTTTTGAGCTGCAAATTGTTAGAAATTGTTTTTTAGAAGACATCAAAAAGTAAATGAAGTATTACACTATATAAAATTGACGATTGTTTTCAAATATGTTGATTGATTATAATATTATTGATATACGAATTACAAATGTATCTGTTGAAATGATTTTCTCAAGGTTGAAGCTGATAAAATCCTATCAAAGACGGTGTTATAAAAGTTGAATGAATTGATTATGATCACGATTAAAAAAAAAAAAAAAGTTCTAGAACAGATTGATTGTAATGATATAATTATAGATTTTATATCAAAAAGATTCTTAAAAAATAAATTTTATTTGGACATTTGAAAGTTTTAGATTATTATTATTGTATCTTTGAATATTTTTATTTAATATAAAATTTTGTTTTTATTGTTTTATGTAATTTTACATATATATAGGGGCACATATTTAAAAGGATAATTCTAAATGCATTCAATACCTACATCAAGGTGCATACACGCGGCTCGCTTCACCATTGGATGAAGTGCCGACCCCCGGCACTTCATCCAATGGTGAGCGCTGTGCGTGTATGTGACACCTCGATGTAAAGCCTGACGTACTAACAACCCTATTTAAAATTGGTTTAAGCCCCCCGAAATCTCAGGGTAGTGCCGGCCCTGATTAGGGACCATTTACACTGAAATTCCACATACTTGAGGACCATTTGCGCAGAAATCCATAGGTTGGGGTCCACTTGTGCTAATTTCCCTCATTTGAAAGCATCAGCTTAGATCAATTCATATTTCATACACGCCACGAAAGCAGCAGTTGAGGTTAGTGAGAGAAAGAAGAACCGAAAAAGAAGAGAGAGCAATGGCATCAAACGCAGCGGTGCCGTTTTGGCGGGCAGCGGGGATGACGTACATAACGTACTCAAACCTGTGTGCGAACCTTGTGAGGCAGTGTCTCAAGGAGCCATACCGATCCGAAGCCTTGACCCGGGAGAAGGTCCATTTTTCCGTCTCCCAATGGGTTGAAGGCAAACCCCAGAAACCCAGTAATTTTTCTATTTCTCTTTGTCTTTCTCCCGCAATGCTCTGTTATCTCGTTTAATTAGAATTGGAAATGAACTTTTGCTATTATTCTGATCTAGGGTTTATTTGATTTTCTGATTATTGTTGGAATTTCACATTTTGAATAAAATATTTTTCTTTGAGACGTTTTGAAGTGATATTTGAGGTCGATTGATTCAGTTATTGCGCGATTTGTGTTGATTATTTTTGACATATGTACAACTGGGATGGGTTTTGAACTGTTAAGCTAAATCCTACATTGGTTAAATGCCGCAGTATTAAACAACATAATCTTTTGGCTACTCCTTTTAACAAGGTTGTCCATGGAATTTGATCTGATTAAGATTCAAAAAAGCATTTGAATTTCAAGATTGGTGCGTTCAAATGAACCACCATCTTATGGGGCATGTCAAGGGATAAATTTGACGTTGGTTAAATATTGAAATGTTAACAGCCAACGTATTAGAATTTGGGCGACCCTTCTCAACAAGGTTGACCGTTTAAGATGGATTTTCAAGTCTTGATAGAGAAGTAAAGGTGGAAATGTTTGATTTGATGGGAGTTTTGACTTAGTGTTATTTTAGGTCTTCCTGTAATTGGAAAAATTTCATATAAGCCCTTGTTTGATCTCCATTATTTTCAAAATACATTTTCTTTTTCTTCTTTTCAACCACATATTCTTCGAAGAAATAATATTACATGCAAATTTAAAATTTTTCCTTATTTTTTAATCACATATTCTTCATCAATCTTCTATTCAAAAATGTATTTTTTTTTTCCAAATAATGGCGGCTCAAACAACGTGTAAATTTGAAATTGATTCCCTGTAAAGTTCAATATTGAAATTCTAATTTTTAGTTTTTACATGTTTTTTGGTAAGAATGAATGAAATAGCAGATAAATGATTGATATGGGCTTTGCCTGGTTTATACTTTTCTCATGAGAATAAATCATTTGATCATGGTCAGTGACGATCTCTGGTTTATGTATCGGCACACTTGTGCTGCACTTTGATTTTGTTGTTGGCGTGACATTAAATTTATTTTCTGAAATTACCACTGTCTGATTCAACTTTTTTATTGGCTTTTGTCTCAGCCATCCGCTCGGATACTCCTGAATGATATTGGTCATCAGCCACCGACTGTTCTATAAAGTTCATTCCAGCTGAAGAACATTTTCTCATTTTTTGTTTTTGTCTGGCTTCAAAATTTGGGCATGGACAATGATGTCGGAGCATGCATCAAATTCTATTGGCAATAATGCAACTGCTGTGATTTGGATTTGTATCTAAATTTGTTGGATCTGAGTGGATGCTAATTTTCATTACAATCATGCTACATGTACACGCATTTTTACATCATTCTTTGCATCATGCCACGTGGCGACGTCACATTGGACAGTTTTAGAATTGTTCTTTTCATTAACATGGTTTTTCAGAGTTCTACTAGACTTCTGTAAATTGCAGCTGTCACTCTTTCGAACTATGTGGTTTAAGTTTCCCCTTTATTCTTATGCTACTATCTGCATCTAAGCCCAACTCTTTAGTTCAGTATTTATCTTTTCATCTAGACCATTTTCGCTACTTCAATTTTGTTCATTCTCATGAATTGTCATGAATCTGGAACGAGCATCTGAACAGGACTTGAATTGCCCTTTTAACTCTTGCCTTCTACCGGAGAGATTATTTTGTGCCATTGATGTGTGATAATTTGCTGGTTTTGTTTGCTGCGGGTACCCAATTAGAACATTACGAAAAGTCAGTATAAGATTCTAAAATTAGGGTTCTTATGGATCGTCAATCTACTCGTAATTATCATTGCATTCTAAACTTTTATGTTAGTAATTCAATACAATCTGCTTTCAATCCTGTTGGTTTGTCTAAAATTTTGGGGATTTGAATGTTATTGCCTTTGCAGTTTCCGTAGTATTGGTGTAAGCATGTTTTATTTTTATGATAAAGGCAGCAAAAGTCTTCCATGTAAGCAAAATAGTTTCATGCAAATCAATGTATTGTTGAAGTTTGAATAATCTTTAAGCAATGTTTTAAAAATTGGATCAATTTTTAATTTGACATTGAAGCTTTTGTTTTTGGTTGAATAATGATATTTAGCACCATAGGATATGGAGCGTGTTTGGGAGTAATTTTTGTGGGATTTTAATCAAAATTATAGCCGTTATAGCCAACTTCTGGGCCCCACCTGTGAGAGGGAAAGTAAAAAATGGTTGCTGATTTGATAGTTAACGGTTAGAATTTTGATTAAAATTTCTCCCAAACAGAGCCATAATAATTTAGACGGCATTATAGGATTAGAACAATGCTATCTAGCATCAATTCACGTGAGTGTGGAGGTTCAACTAAACTTGTTAAATAAATTAAAATGCATCTTAATTTATTTTGGACAAGTTCAAATGAAGTTTACTGCAATCTAGACGTGTTAAATATCGTTATTCACAAGTTCTAAAATTAATTGAAAGAATATATGATTCATTTAATTAGACTTATCTAGTAATAAATACAATACAATGAGAAGAATAATGTTATTCACAGTAAAAATTATTGGTAGTCATCTTACGTAGCATACATATATCGATTTGTTATTCGATATATTTTTTTGTTAACGAGCAATTCACATGTAGTATGCTATGTTGTATGTAGAACTTTAGAGCATCTGCAATGCTTTCAATTTAGGATTGTCTTACGTATGTACTCCATGAGTTCTGTAATCTTTTACACCACTCTCACATGGAGGAGGGCCCACGAATATTTTATTGTGTGTGGACCCCCCTCCATGTGAGAGGGGTGTAAAGAATTGTGTAAAGGATTATGTACATTTAGCATAATCCTTCAATTTATTGCTATTTAAGTAGCACAGAAGCTGAAAGACTTTCTGTCAATATTGCAAGACATTCAAGTTCAAAATTAGCATCTAGTGCATTATACTACCTAGGTGTTTTAAATTTTCTTAAAAATAGAAATGAAATCATATCTAAATCTTGATATGAAAAATAAATTTTATTGTAACGACCCAGGTCCCACTTAACGGGCTGTCCCGGTCGTTAGATCGACGACGTACTGTCTCCACTATATCAACACGAGTCTTTTCAGCATGCTTTATCCTCATTCGCACACTCCCCAAGAAAACTTTTCAGGACGGTCACCCATTAAAGAATTACTCCAAGCCAAGCACGCTTAACTGTAGAATTTCTAAAGATGGACTTACGGAAAAAAAAAAGGTGCACCTTATTGGCATGAATAGTACCTATCAAATTTTTTAAACTTTCCTGATCTGTGTATTACATTTATGGAGCAAAATCTTTTAAGCCGTCTACAATTTCATTTAGAGTTATGACGTTCCAATTGGGTTTATAATTATTGCCGAGAAGATTACATGTAATGTGAAAATTGGTTCGAACGACCTCAAAAACATTATGTGCTTGTTTGGGAAAAATTATAGTGAAGAGGAGTAATGTGTGAATGGTAATTATGAATATATAATTAGAATGAATCTTTGTTACGAGAAAATTACAAATGAAACCAAACAAGCACTACTATATGTATTGTGTGTGGTAGCAGCTAATAAGTCTTCAATTATTAGATACAATTGGTGGGGTTGGTTTCGGTTGGCTGACAACTCACTTTCTTATTTTTATTCTTAGCTCCTTTATTAAAATATGTGTAAACAAAACCGAACTCGATTTGCTCATCTTTTATCATATTGTAATGTAATTGTACTGCAAATTAATTTTATCGTAACTAAAGTATTTATATCATTTACTTCATGAGAGAATTGTGGTATCCTAAATAACAATTAATCCTCGATTATGAAATCAAGAGCGTGCAATAAGAGTTCTAGATGGAGTGGTTAATTTATAATCGTCAATATTCTCTTATTTTAAACTTTGCGATATGCGATGATACCGATAAAAAATGTATTTCATCGAAAATATATGTAACTATAATTATAATGGAATATATGTGTAATTTGAATATACTATCAAACATACATTTCTACTGAAATTAGAAACTAAAATATATATTCCTTTGAATTTTAACCCCATGGCATGAAGTATCATTATCACACGCTGCCAGATGAAATATAAAACAATCATGCTATATGTACATTACATTATCTTTCACATCATTATTTACATTGTACCACATTGCAACACACCAGGGACGGACGCAGACAATTAAAGTTGCGGTTGGGGTTGGGGTTGGGGGTTGGGGGCACAATCTAACTTGCAAAAAAGTTGGGAGAAATTTTACAATCGAAAATTTACATCCAAAAAAATCATACCCTTCGTAATTTTGCATCCGAAAATTTACATGGAATATGACTTTTCCGGATGTAAAATTTCGAAATTTTTTTATGTCATATCCTATATAAATTTTCTAATAAAATAACACAAATTACATTGAGAAATTTGTATCACAAAAATAATAAATGTTAATGAAATAATTAAAATTTTTAAAAAATGCGAGTTAGACGCATCTTTTTAAGACGTACGTTTGACGCATCTTTAACTATTTTCAATATCTATTTGAACTATTCAATATGCCTATAATGTAGTTCTCGAAACGAGTTTTGAGATGATATAAGCGATTTGTAGATTCGACTACCGTACGATTGTCGGAGAATTTTTAAAGTTAGCATATTATCGAAATTCTCAAAATACTAATTTTAAACTACCAACTTTGACAAGTTGTAACATTTACTACGATTGGTCGTTTCACATGCCGTTAACGACATAAAAAACTAGATTGTGAGCACTTCGAAATGATATTAAGAATCCAATATTTCGATTTTGTTTTACATCTTATAATAATTTCGAAAGTTGAAACAAAACATAGAAGAAAAAAAAAACAAAGCAAAGTTGGGGGCATGTGCCCCAGCCCCCTCCTTGTGTCCGTTAGTGCAACACACCATTGGACTATTAAAAAAAAACTTGAGAAAATTACACTCTCCTTGACAGACCCCTCACAACATGGGGGTGGGAGGGAATTTTTTTCTTTTTTAATTCATATGGCCCCACATGGGTCCCACCACAAATAAGAGAGGGGATGTCAAACAAAATGTCAAATTTAGAGGGTGTTTGTTTTTTATTTGAGAATTAAATCAATTATCATTTTCAACCACACGTTTTTCAATAAAATAATATTTTCAATCACATCAATAATTTGTTTTTTAACCACACATTTTTCATCATATCACTATTTAAAAATCAATTCTTCCCCCAAAAATTCATACCAAACAAGAGCGCTTATTCAGGCAAAATGGCATTTTCCTTTTGACTTTTTTATTTATCCACTTTTAAATAGAACTTAAATTGCTTTTGCTTAAGCTAAACTCGACTGGCCAACCACCAAACTCTCTCTCTCTACAACACAACCCCGTCGGAATCGGCGATTCTTCTTTCACTACATGGAAATTCTGTTTTAACCCTCTAAAAACCTGAGTCCCAATTAGTTTTTGTTATACATTCGTTAGATCAATTTAAATTGGCCCTGAACTTTCGCAGGAGGAACAATAATCGGATCTGAAACGCGTTATCTTGGTTGGTTATGGCATCGTTGAAGTCGTCTCGGTCAAGAGGAGCATCACACACGGGAGGAGCAGTGAAGGGGAGTTCAAAAGATGCCGGCACCAAGTTCGAAGAGAATATAAACGTCTTCAAGTCCGATAATTTTGACGCCGATACATTTGTCCAGTCCAAGTGTCAGTCCCTCAATGAAAAGGTTCCCCAATTTTTTCTTATGAATTTAATTAAATTTTTTATTAATTAATTGAATTTTTAATTCAGTTGAGAAAGTTGGATTATTTGTTAATGTAAAAATGCGGTATAGTTGGAATTATGAATTTGATCTTCCAGGTCTATATATGTTACTGGTAGAGTTCTCTTATAATTAATAGTTGAAATTGGAAATAGGAGACCTTGCCCACACCTATTTTCAGGAGAAATAACTTGTTCTTTACCCAAAGCAGAAAATTGGAAACCTTGCCCCTTTGGCTACACCTATTTTCAGGACAAAGAAATTGTTCTTTACCAAATGCAGAAAACTGGAATACATCTATTTTTTGGTTTCGAAAATTATTGTGGTTCTATTGCTATTCAAAATAGAAAATTAAATTTGAAAATATGCTATCTTGACTGAACAAAGAGCTCCTCTTGTTACAGAACTTTACAAAATTTAATCACCAATGGTTTGTCACCAACTAAATATATTTCCGTTGCCGTTATGTTATGTCTACACTCCTTTCGCTATATTCATTTGGTTTTTCTTAATTAGGCAGCCTAGTATTTTAGAACTCTAATATAATTTACTGTTTAAAAGGATGGGAAGTGAGTGTAATGAAACATAAGGGATGCGGTTACAGGCATAGCTCTAGCAATTTTGTTACTTTTCAGTTTTCAAAAACCGAACCACCATTTGGGCTTTTGGTAAGCATTGTGTAAAATGGGTGCAAGGATGTTGATTTGGTTGGCAAAATGTTGAAACTCGTCGTGACCCTTTTATATAATTGTTCGATCAAACATGAGTACAAGAAATTTGTCCTTTATGACATCCTATGTTAATGCGGCCGAAGTTACCATGTTACAAGTTGAACAAATGGATTTTACCAGTGAGTATGGATCTAAATCAATTTAGCTGCGATGTACATTGTTTGCCCACCATCCCTTCTCATGTGAGGTTTCCATTAAACATCCTTAAGTGCCATTTGTAAGGTTAGACCTTGATTTATCGAGGCATACACCTCAAGGCGAAGTCCCAGGTGACTAAGGTAGTCACCCATTTGTCTTGCCTTTTATGGACATTTTATTATTGGTCTCATCCTTTTATCAGCTTTTTTCTGTTTTCCCTTTTATGCCTTTTTTTGTATTTTAAGTTCTTTTAAGCAACTTTTTTGGTTTGTGTTAAGGTTTACTCCTCTAGGCTTGGCATTGCCTCACCAAGGTAAAATGGCTTGGTACGAGCCTAATTTTTCTGATGTCCGTCTACTATTTAAAGAACATCTTGAATAGTTTTGAAGCAATGCGGACAGAAGTCAAGTGAATTTTTTTTTTCGTTGGATTGATATATTCACTCAACTCTTTAATAAATTTAGTTAAGATTGTCCTAGCTGTTCTGTTCTCTGTGTTGGTCAATGACTCCTGATAGCATCTTTTATGATTTATATGGTGTGATAATGGTCAAAAGAGAACCTAGGCATGTGTGTGTATCCAAAACACGACACAGAGGACCTTAATCACTTTTTTGGCATCAAATTGCAGCCCTTAGTGAAGCACCATAAAAGCTAAAAAATATAAAGTAACAAAGCAGGTGTGCTTTATTAAATTCTTGCACTTTTTCATCTTTTTTTCATCTGAACACTGATTTTGTTTTACTTTGTGAGGCAGTATTGAGTTGGCTTTTAAAATGGGATCGGCAGGTGAAATATTTATAATATCTTATTTAAAATTATTGTACTGCTAAATTTGCTCAACTTGGCGTTGAAATTGATTGATTAGCTGAAATTGATTAAAGATGAAAATTACTGCAATACCATACTCTGACTAGCTTTGCACTCGAACCCCGAGAGTCTGTGGTGTCTCAGTGTATTTTTTTAATGGTATTCAGAGAGCATAAGCCCTAATGAGTATGCAGGGATGGGGAGCGTCAGAAAAATAATTTATAATTCATAAAATCCGCATTACCTGCTGCGTATTTAGATTGCTTCAATCTCTGTTTTTCTTCTACGTATGGACTCTCTTGTGCCCCCACATTACTATAAAAGGATATTTCTTTCAGGAAATAACAACTGTACAATAACATTTCGCAGGAAATAAGACAATTATGCTCGTATCTTATGGATTTGAAGAGATCTTCTGCCGAAGAAATGCGCAGAAGTGTCTACGCTAATTATACAGCTTTCATTCGGTGAGTTCTTAGTACACTTTCCCACATCATAGTAAACAATTGTCTTCTTCCTTTTCTCTTGCTATATCTCTCTCTCTTCTTTGGCTAAAAATGATGTTAAAGAGTGTATATGTGCATACCTAAACAAAATATCAAATAACTTGTTATTTCAAAATATCTTTAAAGAACCTCCCTCTTTTTGAATTTTGGAATAGTCAAAATAATTCATCATGACAATTCTATATTACTGAAAAGGTTGGCTATGGTAAGATTTATACAGCTGCCAACTAAGTGATGGGTCATATAGGCCCAGCTGAACTCTCTCTCTCTCTCTCTCTCTCTCTCTCTCTCTCTCTCTCATACATGCACATATGTATATTCCTCTTCTGTATCTCGAATTTCCATTATAGCTGCCATTAGCTAATGCTTACACATCCTATGCATCTCTTTCAGAGAAGTTTGAAAGCCATCAATTGTAGCGCCCCGAGTTCTGTTAACCCGGATTGCCACGTCATCGTCTTTTGCCCTAATTTTGTCAATCAATTTTTGCGGAAATAACCAAATTTTAAAATCACATTTGAAATTGAGAACTACTTCGGCAATTGAAATACATTGGATAATTGTTCAAAATTTAAATATCGTGTTTTGGAATAGCGGAAACGAAAAACACGTTAACAATGTTTCAATACATAAATTCGAAAACTAAGTAATTTCGATAATCAAATTTTATATTGCCACCACTGCCGGATCAATCACGTTCGCCTCCGAAGTCTGCAAATATTGTTAAAATAGCAGAATGAGTATTTCGAAGAAATACTCAGTAGACTCATCGCCGATAATTAATTTACAGAATAATTGAAACACACTCATGCAATATACAATGTGATATCATCTTGGGCTCATTTTCTTGAAAATCATAGGCTCTTTAAAAACATGGGTTGTGGGTAGTCTTTCTTTCTTGTGCGGATGAAGCACGTAAGTTATGCATAACATTCTTTCTTATCTCATAAGAGATTCTTTCTTTCTTTCTTTCTTTCTCATGCAATTAAGCATATAAGTTATGGCAAGCATAACAATATCATATATCGCATATGACACATTCTCATCCTATGCATAAAGCATATAAATCACGTAATTCACATAAAGCATGCAATTATAATTTAAACTAATTAATGGTGGCGAGTCTACCTCAATTGTTTCGAGTTGCGCGAAAAGTGAGCGGGAAAATAACTTCAAGCTCCTAATTGCTCGTACGTATCGTCTAGCCAAAAATAGGAAATAGTTTGAATTAGTATTTCGAACTTTAAAGTTTTAAAGTGTTGAAATTAAGTTTAAGGACTTAATTGAAAATTATTGGAAATGAAATAAATAGCTTTAAACGATAAAATAAAGTTTTGGGCTAAATTGGAAGTTTATTAAATCTGAAAATAAAAGTTTAAGGGCTAAAATAGTAATTTTCATAAGTTTAGGGACTAAACTGTAAATATAATGAAACTGAAAATATAAGTTAAAAACTGAAATAATAACTTTTAATAGTTTAAGGACTAAGCTGTAAGTATTTTAAAGCTGAAAATAAAAGCTGAAAACTAAAATAATAATGTTTAATAGTTTAGGGACTATTCTGTAAATATAATAAAGCTGAAAATAAAACTAAAAGGCTGAATTTAAAAATTTTCATAACTTAGGGACTCAATTGAAAATCTGCAATAAACCGAAAATAAAATATTAAGGACTCGAAATAATAATTTATAAACTTGGGGCTAAATTAAACCTTATTTAAAACTAAAACTAAAATTAAGGGACCGAACTTAAAACATTTAAACTTAAGGGCTAAACTAAAAGTATTTTAGGGACTAATTTAAAACAATTTATAACTTGGGGCTAAAATTTATCATTTGGAATAAATATATACCTAAACTAATATAACTAAACTAAAACAAAACAAAACAAAA
Source organism: Fraxinus americana (assembly GCA_035079005.1). NCBI lineage: Eukaryota > Viridiplantae > Streptophyta > Magnoliopsida > Lamiales > Oleaceae > Fraxinus > Fraxinus americana. The sequence goes on along the minus strand of CM068706.1, from coordinate 33,298,983 downwards.
TCAAAATCAATATAAAACCAAAATAAAAACAAAACCTTAAATTCAAAAATTTAATTTCATTCCTCTCTCTCTTCCCCATCGACCGAGAGAGAGGAACGATGGAGGGGCTTCGCCCCTCCTCCAATTCCCACCACCGCCGGCGACGGTGGTGGCGCGCCACCGTCCGGTGGTGGCGCCGGCAGACGGTGGAGGTGGTATGGGTGATTGGAGATTTTAGGGCTCGAAAATGAAGGTTAACCGAGGCGAAGGGACACGGGTTCTTGTGGTAATCCGGCTGAAAATGATCGGGAAGAGTGGGTAAGTTCATGGGTTGTTTATTTAAGGTTTTTATTTCAAGATTTGGTGTTGATTTGAGGAAAAATGAGGTGAAGGTGGCTGTGGGTTTTCGGAGGTGAAGGAGTGGCGGTTTTGGCGTGTTGTGCTTGCAGCTGGGATTTGGGTGAAATGCTCGTGTGGTGATGGTAGAATGGGTGGAGTCTGCTGGTGAAGGTGGTTCTGCAGTTTGGGTTCTGTTGGAGCTTTCGAAATGGTGGTATCTCGCCGGGTGAAGCGTGGTTCTGCAGATTGGGTTCTGTTGGTGATTGAATTTGCAGTGTCGTGAGTGATGGTTTGCAGTGACTGGTTGGTTTGAGCTTGACAGTGTCGAGAGTTGGGGTTGTGCTGTAGAATTTGTGGAAATTAACAAGTTGTTGATACTAGAAATTGTCATTCTAGCATCATCAAGAGTTTCCAGATTGATTGTTGATGCTAAAAATTGGTTTTAGCATCCACTATAGTGTCCAGTGATGATGAACAGTGATGATGAACAGTGAAACCGGGAGAGAACTTACTCAGGGGTCGTTTGGCTTGTGGGAGAGTGAGTGTGAGTGGAGTGTAGTGGAACGGGGTAATGAATAAGGGTGGAATTAGGGCACAAAACCCTAGACGGGTTATTGGGCGTACTTTTGGGCTTTCGGGTTTTAATTGGTGTAAAGGAATTAAAATTAAATCGGGCTCAATTGAATGGTCTTAAAAGATTGGGCTTACGTAATTGGACTAAAAATGTTAAATTTTAATAATTGGGCTCGAAATTAATAATAATTGGATTTAAATAAAATAAATCGAAATTGATAATAAAATTATTATTCTGGATCGAATTCGATCGAATAGATTTGAATTAAATTTTATAACTATTGCATTTAACGTGCTATTTCTTAAAAATTAGGTTAAAGTCGAGCGACACGTTTTTCGAGAATTAATTTTATATAATTCAAAAGTTCTCGCCGCTACAACCTTACCTCCTTAAAATAATTTCGTCCTCGAAATTTAAACTTACTTGATCTAGAATATCCGGATACTTAGCCGTAATCTCTTCCTCTTTCTCCCAGGTAGCTTCATCGCTATCCCGTCTACCCCATCGACTTTGACTAAAGGAATCTCTTTGTTTCTTAAGACATGGACTTTTCTTTCTATAATGCACATAGGTGTCTTCTCATAGGACAGATTCCTCTCGAATCGAAATAGTCCGACAATTTACCACGCGACTTGGATCGCGGATATACTTTCTCAATAGGGAAACGTGAAAACGTTGTGTACGGCCGATAGCTCCTGGGCGGCAACGCCAAACGATAAGCCACGTTACCCACTTTCTCTAATATCTCGAATGGTCCGATAAAACGGGGTCTTAACTTCCCTCTCTTGCCGAAGCGAATAGTTCCTTTCATAGGAGCTACTTTCAAAAATACTTTCTCTCCAATTTCAAATTCTAAGTCTTTTCTCCTTTGATCGGCATAGCTTTTACGTCTATCTTGAGCGGCTTTGATTCGCGATCTGATCTTATCAATAGCCTTAATCGTCTTTTCAATCAATTCTTGGACCTAAAATTCTTCTCTCGCCTACTTCATCCCAATAGACTGGTGATCGACATCGTCGTCCATAAAGTGCCTCATATGGTGCCATTCCAATAGTAGCCTGGAAACTATTATTGTAGGCAAATTCCACTAATGGGAGGTGAGTCTCCCAATTACCACTCAAATCTAGTACACAAGCTCTAAGCATATCTTCTAGTGTCTGAATGGTGCGTTCGTACCGTCCATCGGTCTGGGGATGGTAAGCAGTACTAAAATTTAATTTAGTACCCATCGCTACTTGTAAACTCTTCCAGAATCTCGATGTAAATCTCGGGTCTCTATCTGATACAATGGAAGCTGGTACTCCATGAAGTCGAACAATCTCTCTAACATACAACTGGATAACCGATCCACATTGAGAGTCATTCCGATTGGTAGGAAATGAGCCGACTTCGTAAGTCGATCTACGATAACCCAAATAGCGTCATGTCCTTTCACCGATTTCGGTAACCCGTTACGAAATCCATGGAAATTTTCTCCCATTTCCATTCTCGTATATCCAAGTGGATTTAACAATCCCGATGGTCTCGGTGTTCACGCCTTAACTTGCCGACACGTCATGCATCGAGAGACAAACTTTGCAATACAACCCTTCATGTTTCTCCACCAAAAGGTATCGCGCAAATCACGATACATCTTTGTCCCTCCCGGGTGGCACGCATAAGGTGCCGAATGAGCTTCACAAAATCTCTTCTCGGATATGTTCATCCTTCTAAGATACGTAGACGTCCTCTCGAATATAAGCGCCTTATCGAGGCAATCTCGAAACCTATTCTCTTGCCGCTCCAACTTCGGATCCGATCTTTTCCAAGAATTTATCTCCGGTTTGCCGTTATAATCCGACCTCTCAAGTCGGTTAAACGCTCGTATTTGCCAATCTAGAAGATCCTTGGGTGATGGGGTTCGTACTTCGATTCTTAGATTCCTCAAATCTCGAATCAACCGATCTTGCGTTGTTCCCAAAGCCGATAATCGTCCGGCGTCCTTTCTACTCAAAGCGTTTCGGCAACCTTATTTGCTTTACCCGGTGGTAAAGAATGGTGCGATCATAGTCTTTTACCGGCTCTAGCCATCGACGTTGTCTCATGTTCGCTCCTTCGAGTGAAGAAATACTGAGACTCTTGCGATCGGTGTAAATCTCACATTTACTCCCGTACGTATAGCGTCTCCAAATCTTAAGAGTACGCACGATACTGCGAGCTCTAAATCACGAGTCGGGTAATTCTTCTCATGCGGCTTCAACTGTCTTGAAGCATATGCTATCACTTTGCCATTCTCGCATCAAAACACAACCTAAACCATGTTTGGATGCATCGTCAGTAAATAACGAAACCTTCGTATCCATCTCTGTATCGTCAAGACTGTGTCGAAACGAGTCTGTCCTTAAGTTTCGAAAGCTTTGTTCACATTGTTTCGTCCACCGAAATTTAACTCCCTTCCCGGTCAACCGAGTCATAGAACTCGCTATTTTAGAAAAACCTTCTATGAATCGCCGATAATATCCAAATAATCCAAGAAAGCTTCTCACATCTCCAACATTTGCAGTGTTGGCCAATTCGTTACGCTTTCAACCTTAGAAGGATCAACCTCGATACCTTTAGTCGTAACAATATGACCTAAGAAACCTACTCTTTCAAGCCAAAATTCACATTTCTTGAACTTCGCGTACGCCTTTTTCGCTCTCGGCGTTTCCAACACGATCCTCAAATGTTCTTCATGTTGTGCGGAATCCCGGAGTAGATCAAGCATATCATCGATAAAAACAATAACGAATTTATCAAGATATCGATGGAAAACTCGGTTCATCAAATCCATAAATATCGCAGTGCGTTCGTAAGACCGAACGGCATCACCGTGAACTCATAATGTCCATATCGTGTCCCGAACGCCGTTTTCGTGCGTCACCGGCGAAACCTTTAGCCGATGGTACCCGTATCTCAAATCAATCTTCGAGAAGATTGCGGTACCTTTCAACCGATCGAATAAGTCTTCGATCCTGGGTAGGGATACTTATTCCTTATCGTCAACTTGTTTAGTTCTCGATAGTCGATACACATCCTCATGCTTTCGTCCTTCTTCTTCGACAAACAAAGACAAAGTGCTCCCCACGAGATACACTTGGCCCGATGAAACCCTTCTCTAGTAATTCCTCTAATTGCACCTTCGCTCTTGCAACTCTTTCGGTGCCATGCGGTACGGAGCTTTAGAAACAGGGCGCTCCCGTATCAAATCGATGGAAAATTCCACTTGCCTATCCGGCGGAGCGCCGGTAGATCGTCTGGAAAAACGTCACCATATTCACATACTACTGGCACTGAATCCAGAGTAATCTCATCTACGGGTTTGTCTTGAAGACTAACCAAATAGCCATGACAACTATCCTTGGCTAATAGCTTCTCCGCTTGTAAAGCCGAAATCAGGCGAGGAAGTGCCTTAATCCTCGTCCCATAAAATCTGAATACCTCTTTACCATCTTTACGAAAAATAACCTCCTTCTCGTGGCACATAATTGCAAAGACGGTTGGTGTTTGAGCCAATCCATACCTAGAATAATATCGAAATCTTTCATTCGGATAATATTCAGGTCTGCCTCCAAAACTTGACCATCAAAATCGATTTGTACCGCCTTGACTATCTTAGTAGTATCGAGGGTTTCTCCTGACGGCAAACTAACTTCAAGGGTACTACCAGTCTCTATGCCTATTAGGTTCAGTCTTTCTAAGCATGTATCTGATATAAATGAATGTGTGGCTCCCGAGTCTATCAGAACATATACAGGTATCCCAGAAATAGATAGTATACCTGATATCATATTATCATGCTTAATATGGGAAGGAAAATACGGTATGGAAAGCAATTAAGACATGTACAAGGGTACTAGGATAACTAGTATACCTGCAATCACGTCGGAGTCCTGGACTGCATCCATAGCGAATACCCTGGCTGTCCCCTTCCGGTTCTGGACTGGGTTCATCTTCTGATTAGAACCCTGGGCGGGCTGAGCACGACAGTCCGTTGCAAAGTGACCTGACTGGCCACACTTATAGCAGACTCCCTTCCCGAACAGGCATTCTCCCTTGTGCATCCTCTGGCACTTAGGGCAGGGAGAAATGACATTGGGCATCTGTCTCCCTGTTGGCCCTGGATTGGGCCTCTTGACGAATGGCTGGTTTCGTTCCGTTCGGATTGCGGTTGCGGCTCGGACCTTGCCACTTTCTCTTGCCCAGGTTTTTCGCTCATACCGAGGTCCACGGCTTACCGTCCTCCCACCGGCATAGGCTACGCTTGAGCCTTTTTTACTACTTCCGGTAGGTTGGCGCTCATGCGAACTGACGTATTTGTCGGACATCGGAGCGTAGACCTCTCTCAAATCTGCGGGCCTTTTTGAACTCCGTCTCCACCAGATGTGGAGCATAACGTGATAGCTCTTCAAACCTCCTTTCATACTCGACTATATCCATATCTCCTTGCACTAGTCGAAGAAATTCGGCCTCCTTGTGATCTCGAAGAGCTTCATGGGAAAAACTTGTCCCCGATCTCTTCCTTGAAATCGTCCCAAGTTAGGGGCCGCTCGTTGTTCCTCGCTTCTCGTGCGGGATGCATTCCCACCAAAAACCGGCTCTTCCGATCAACATGAACTCGGCACATCCCACTTTCTTGAATTCCGGGCGGCTATGTGCTTAAAAATTTTTTCAATGGCTGGAGCCATTCTTCCACCGCCAGTGGCCCATTTCCGCCGTCAAACGTAGGCGGATCGTACTTTCGAATTGTTCGATCACGGAACAATAGGGTTGGGGTTTCTTGGTCGCGAATCTGTCTCATTTCCCGCACGCTCTCCGAGTAATTCCTCGATAACATCGGCTTGGTTTGGTGGTGCCATAACCTTCACAAATTTAAAGGCGCTTTGTAATAGTCGACAAAGCGAACAAGAAGGATATCTCGAAAATTAAGTTTCAAAATTCATTTCATTCATAATTCAACTTCTTTTCAAGTAGGTACATCGGGTGGCGTGTATGCCAACATTTGATTAAAACAAAATGTTAATCCTACTCTAACTCCTATCATCTATTCTCCTTCGATTTACGCATGATTCGGCGTCCGAGAATTCTCCCAACGCCGGATCGGCGTCTTCCTCTCGGTTCTTCTTCTTCGGGTCTTCTTCGGGATCTTCTTCTTCCTCTCGGGTCTTCCTCGGGATCTTCTTCCTCTTCGGGGTCTTCTTCTGGGTCTTCTTCCTCTTTCGGTTCCTCCTGGATTGCCCTCGGGTGCTAACTCATCTTCTTGCACCCGTCCAGGCTCGTGCATCGCTCATGTTCGCTCATGTTCTGGCTCTCCTTCAGGTACAACCCCAAAGCGGTGCTCAAAATACATGGGCCAATATGCCACAAATCTCAAGCAGAATGCGTCATAATCCATATCCACGTTAGGTGACGTGAGGGCATCCATGTATATGCTACGAGCTACTTCCGCATAGTCGGCCCGAAGGTCGAGAGCAAATGATGGATCGATCGGTAATCATTAGTCACATAGCCATGTCAGTATGGCCCGATCGCGTACAATATTCACCGCTTTCGATGTGTTGGGTTATAGCCCAATCGAGTCTGGGCCTGAAACGGTCGTAGTCTCTAGCGGCTTGTTCTACATCGCTGGGTGCATTTCTACGAATGGGCGCCATGTCCTAAACCAATTATGCAAAGTCCAATTAAGTGGGGTTATTAATCTCTTCTAAGTTAAAATTTACGAGGACGTAATAATTCAGAAAATTATTTCCAATTATGCTCAAACTCGTCTTTCTTTTCTTTCTTTCTTTCTAATTCGGATACACTTCTTTCTCTTTCTTCTAAGTCTCGTAAATCGTAAAACAGTATCCGAAATAACATAACAGTAAACTTCAATAACTTCCTTACCTTCGGAGTCGACGGATTGAATGGTAGCAGTGGCAACTCTCATTAATGATAATTAAACAATTTAGAACGTCTCTTTGAAAAATTTTATTTATTTATTTATTTATTTATTTTTTTTTTTTTTTGAAAATTTTGCCGCCTACGTAAAACGCGTACTCACTCGATACTGTCAGAGCGCCCCGAGTTCTGTTAACCCGGATTGCCACGTCATCGTCTTTTGCCCTAATTTTGTCAATCAATTTTTGCGGAAATAACCAAATTTTAAAATCACATTTGAAATTGAGAACTACTTCGGCAATTGAAATACATTGGATAATTGTTCAAAATTTAAATATCGTGTTTTGGAATAGCGGAAACGAAAAACACGTTAACAATGTTTCAATACATAAATTCGAAAACTAAGTAATTTCGATAATCAAATTTTATATTGCCACCATCACGGGATCAATCACGTTCGCCTCCGAAGTCTGCAAATATTGTTAAAAATAGCAGAATGAGTATTTCGAAGAAATACTCAGTAGACTCATCGCCGATAATTAATTTACAGAATAATTGAAACACACTCATGCAATATACAATGTGATATCATCTTGGGCTCATTTTCTTGAAAATCATAGGCTCTTTAAAAACATGGGTTGTGGGTAGTCTTTCTTTCTTGTGCGGATGAAGCACGTAAGTTATGCATAACATTCTTTCTTATCTCATAAGAGATTCTTTCTTTCTTTCTTTCTTTCTCATGCAATTAAGCATATAAGTTATGGCAAGCATAACAATATCATATATCGCATATGACACATTCTCATCCTATGCATAAAGCATATAAATCACGTAATTCACATAAAGCATGCAATTATAATTTAAACTAATTAATGGTGGCGAGTCTACCTCAATTGTTTCGAGTTGCGCGAAAAGTGAGCGGGAAAATAACTTCAAGCTCCTAATTGCTCGTACGTATCGTCTAGCCAAAAATAGGAAATAGTTTGAATTAGTATTTCGAACTTTAAAGTTTTAAAGTGTTGAAATTAAGTTTAAGGACTTAATTGAAAATTATTGGAAATGAAATAAATAGCTTTAAACGATAAAATAAAGTTTTGGGCTAAATTGGAAGTTTATTAAATCTGAAAATAAAAGTTTAAGGGCTAAAATAGTAATTTTCATAAGTTTAGGGACTAAACTGTAAATATAATGAAACTGAAAATATAAGTTAAAAACTGAAATAATAACTTTTAATAGTTTAAGGACTAAGCTGTAAGTATTTTAAAGCTGAAAATAAAAGCTGAAAACTAAAATAATAATGTTTAATAGTTTAGGGACTATTCTGTACATATAATAAAGCTGAAAATAAAACTAAAAGGCTGAATTTAAACATTTTCAGAACTTAGGGACTCAATTGAAAATCTGCTGAAACTGAAAATAAAATATTAAGGACTGAAATAATAATTTATAAACTTGGGGGCTAAATTAAACCTTATTTAAAACTAAAAATAAAATTAAGGGACTGAACTTAAAACATTTAAACTTAAGGGCTAAACTAAAAGTATTTTAGGGACTAATTTAAAACAATTTATAACTTGGGGCTAAAATTTATCATTTGGAATAAATATATACCTAAACTAATATAACTAAACTAAAACAAAACAAAACAAAATCAAAATCAATATAAAACCAAAATAAAAACAAAACCTTAAATTCAAAAATTTAATTTCATTCCTCTCTCTCTTCCCCATCGACCGAGAGAGAGGAACGATGGAGGGGCTTCGCCCCTCCTCCAATTCCCACCACCGCCGGCGACGGTGGTGGCAGCGCCACCGTCCAGTGGTGGCGCCGGCACGGGGTGGAGGTGGTATGGGTGATTGGAGATTTTAGGGCTCGAAAATGAAGGTTAACCGAGGCGAAGGGACACGGGTTCTTGTGGTAATCCGGCTGAAAATGATCGGGAAGAGTGGGTAAGTTCATGGGTTGTTTATTTAAGGTTTTTATTTCAAGATTTGGTGTTGATTTGAGGAAAAATGAGGTGAAGGTGGCTGTGGGTTTTCGGAGGTGAAGGAGTGGCGGTTTTGGCGTGTTGTGCTTGCAGCTGGGATTTGGGTGAAATGCTCGTGTGGTGATGGTAGAATGGGTGGAGTCTGCTGGTGAAGGTGGTTCTGCAGTTTGGGTTCTGTTGGAGCTTTCGAAATGGTGGTATCTGCTGGTGAAGGTGGTTCTGCAGATTGGGTTCTGTTGGTGATTGAATTTGCAGTGTCGTGAGTGATGGTTTGCAGTGACTGGTTGGTTTGAGCTTGACAGTGTCGAGAGTTGGGGTTGTGCTGTAGAATTTGTGGAAATTAACAAGTTGTTGATACTAGAAATTGTCATTCTAGCATCATCAAGAGTTTCCAGATTGATTGTTGATGCTAAAAATTGGTTTTAGCATCCACTATAGTGTCCAGTGATGATGAACAGTGATGATGAACAGTGAAACCGGGAGAGAACTTACTCAGGGGCTGTTTGGCTTGTGGGAGAGTGAGTGTGAGTGGAGTGTAGTGGAATGGGGTATGAATAAGGGTGGAATTAGGGCACAAAACCCTAGACGGGTTATTGGGCCAGACTTTTGGGCTTTCGGGTTTTAATTGGGGTAAAGGAATTAAAATTAAATCGGGCTCAATTGAATGGTCTTAAAAGATTGGGCTTACGTAATTGGACTAAAAATGTTAAATTTTAATAATTGGGCTCGAAATTAATAATAATTGGATTTAAATAAAATAAATCGAAATTGATAATAAAATTATTATTCGGGATCGAATTCGATCGAATAGATTTGAATTAAATTTTATAACGGCTAGACGAACGTGCTATTTCTTAAAAATTAGGTTAAAGTCGAGCGACACGTTTTTCGAGAATTAATTTTATATAATTCAAAAGTTCTCGGTCGCTACATCAATCACGTTGCCTCACCTTCCCACCATTTGAGCCTACGGTATCCAAGCCAGCACATTGCATATATTTGATTTTTTTGCTTGTCATAGTTTAATATTGTGTCCATTATATTTTACATCAGGTAGAATTTCATCCATTTTATGCATCTTTAGATTTTCTGTTCATTTTTCTTTTTTTTAAATGCAACTGGCAGTACATCTAAAGAGATATCAGATTTGGAGGGTGAGCTTTCGTCGATGAGAAACCTTCTATCCACACAGGCGACCTTGGTCCATAATTTAACTGAGGGAGTTCATATTGATTCTTTGTCTGATACTGATCTTGAAGGTTCTGCTGCAAATAAAGTATCCAATGATGAAGTTGGAGAACCTTCAGATGTGGAGAAATGGTCTAGACAGTTCCCTGATTTCCTTGATGTTCTGTTGGCTGAAAGGAGAGTTGATGAAGCTTTGGCCAGCCTTGATGAAGGAGAACGCATAGTGTCTGAAGCAAAGGAAAAGAAAACGCTGACTCCTGGCATGCTCTTGTCTCTGCAATCTGCTATAATTGAACGCAGGCAAAAGTTAGCAGATCAGCTGGCTGAAGCTGCTTGTCAACCTTCCACACGTGGTGCTGAGCTTCGTGCAGCAATTTTAGCTCTCAAAAAACTCGGGGATGGTCCTCGTGGTCATACTTTACTCCTCAATGCGCACTACCAGAGATACCAGTACAACATGCAAAGCCTTCATCCATCAAGCACCTCTTATGGAGGAGCATATACAGCAGCCCTGTCACAGCTTGTATTCTCTGCCATTGCTCAAGCAGTCAGTGATTCCTTGGTTATTTTTGGTAAAGAAACAGCTTATACATCTGAGATAGTGATGTGGGCTTCAAAGCAAACTGAGGCCTTTGCACATCTTGTCAAACGACATGCATTAGCTTCATCTGCTGCTGCTGGGGGTTTAAGATCTGCTGCAGAATGTGTTCAAATAGCTTTAGGACACTGTTCACTGTTGGAAGCTCGTGGCCTTGCTCTTTGTCCTGTGCTTGTGAAACTCTTTAGACCTAGTGTTGAGCAAGCGCTGGATGCTAATTTGAAGCGAATTGAAGAGAGCACAGCTGCTTTAGCTGCTGCTGATGATTGGGATCTCACATATCCTCCAACTGCTTCACACCAATCTGGCAGGACTCCTGCAGCTCTGGGTGGTATGATGGCACATCAGCACAAACTTTCCAGTAGTGCTCATCGTTTCAATGTGATGGTCCAGGTAAAATGATTTTCTGTCTCAATTGCTGCCCCATGATATTGTAGAAAATCGCTTAACCATTTCTCACTTCAAGAAGTCCAATGTACAAATTTAATTCCTTATCATTCTTCTTTGATGATTATCTTCCTAGATTTCTCGGCAGAGTTGGCAAATAGTGTATTTTGCCTATGTTTGGACTCCATTAAAATGAAAATGCATTTTTCTCTCTCTTCTTTTCAACCACACATTCTCTAATAAAATAATATTATACGTAAATCCAAAACTTTTTCTTCTTTTTTAACCCCACATCCTTCAAAAAATCACTATTCCAAAATACATTTTCCCCCAAAATTTGATTTTAATGGAGCCCAAACAAGGGCTTTGTAAGATCATGTGTTACCATTCCAAGACTTCCAATTTTAATATGAAGCTTTCTTCTGGATATATAGTGATTTATTGTAACAATGAACAATCCTTAGCCCTGGGTAACACTATATTTAATTTGAATTCTTAGCTGGGTATTTGTTATACTTTCCAAGTAGTATGTGTACATCCATAATGACATGAGCACGTTCAATTTTGTCAGGCATGAGAATCCAACTGTTGACTTCCTCGAGGAAATGTAATATAGACCATGAAGACATGCATAGTCATTTACAGAATTTTCTAGAACATTGTAAATTATTTAATTTCTGGACAAATTGTTGGGATGATGTTGAATAAGCAAGAAATTAACAATCAAGTATGACTTCACTTCAATATAACTTTAAAGTTATTAGCCTAATGTTTAGCATAGGCAATTCGGCTATGGCTCTCTGATTTGATTATAGTTGGTTTTTGCGCACATCTATTAATTTGTACCTTTTATCAGTTCTGTTTATTGGATAGGATCAAGTTCCATAACATCGTGTACCCCTTTCTGGCTTTAAAACTTTCCTTTTGATGTTACATGTTTGGAATGGGTTCATAAAGTTCTTAATGTTAATTTTCAAGAAAAAGTAGCTAGGCATGTTTACTTCTTTATAATTTGACTCTTTGAAGTTTCTTCGTTCTATTGTTGCTTATATTCCTTATGGTGTCAAACTTAGCTGCCTTTTTGAACTGCCTTTGCAGGATTTTTTTGAAGATGTGGGACCCCTTTTAAGCATGCAGTTGGGAAGTAAAACCTTGGATGGTCTGTTCCAGGTGTTCAACTCATATGTGAATATGCTCATAAGAGCATTACCCAGCTCCATTGAAGATGAGGCCAACTTCCAAGGCTCAGGAAATAAAATTGTTCGAATGGCTGAAACTGAAGCCCAGCAAATTGCATTGCTTGCAAATGCATCCTTACTAGCCGATGAGCTATTGCCACGTGCAGCCATGAAGCTCTCTCCATTAAATCAAGCTACGTACAAGGATGATCCTCGTAGAGGACTATCTGAGCGGCAAAATCGTAATCCTGAGCAAAGAGAATGGAAGAAGCGTCTTGTAAACTCTGTTGATAGATTGAAAGATAGTTTTTGTCAACACCATGCTCTAGATCTTATTTTTACTGAAGAAGGAGATAGCCATCTTACCGCAGACATTTACATAAACATGGATGGGAATGCGGATGAGATAGAGTGGTTCCCTTCTCCAATATTCCAGGTATTTTTATTCTATTTTTTCAGTAAATTTGTTGGCTGCAATGTTTAAATCTTATGCTATCATTATCTTGCGATCTTTTATTGTCAATATTACAGCGGTGTGGATCTTCTTGTTCAGTGTTCCTATATTTTTGTCTTGTATCCTGTACGTATTCATCCTTTTAAAAGGCAACATTTGTTTCCTTCTTTAGTATCTTGGACCTTTACAGGGTTAAACAGCTTAAGATCTGGAACCACGTTGTATTGTCTGTCTCAATATCATGTAGCTTGTTCTTCATCATCTCTATTGCTTGTAAAAGATGGCACTTAGTTCTATTATTAAAGTCTTTGACCTTTTCGGGGTTAAGCAGCTTAAGAGCTAGGCATCTACATTGCAGTGTCCGTATACAATCTGTTTATGATAATTCAAGGCAAACAATAATTTTCTACAGGTATTTAACAATATCTATTTTGTGTACTGTCAGGAACTTTATGCAAAGCTGAACAGGATGGCTGCCATGGCAGCAGATATGTTTGTAGGCCGGGAAAGATTTGCAACGTTGTTATTGATGAGGCTCACAGAGACGGTTATCTTATGGCTTTCAGAAGACCAGACGTTTTGGGATGATATTGAGGAAGGACCTAGGCCTTTAGGCCCTCTAGGTCTTCAACAGGTTGTAAATTGATATTTATTTTTGAACTCTGCCCTCTGATTGCCATGCTATTATAGCCATCTCTTCTTTACATGTATTGGCTGCAGATCTACTTGGATATGAACTTTCTGATATGCTTTGCATCACAAGGACGCTACTTGTCTAGAAATTTGCGTCGGGCTGTCAATGATATTATTTCCAAAGCACTGGCCGCATTTTCTGCAACAGGCACAGATCCGTATAGGTACTATCTACACTGTAACCTTGGTATGATTGTTGTGCATTTACTTTTGAATGATTCACAAGTCCCATGTGGAAGTGTATAAGAAGTATAGTTATTGTGGAACCAGGATGAAGAGAAAATCCTTTACGGGATAAATCGATGAAGGAAAAGAGAAGTAGAGGTCATAATCCTTTAAAGTGTAGAATGACAAAATCCAAATAGTTACAATTTCATAGTAATGAGATCAGAAAATGCTAGAGAAATTAATCGACAAATTATTTCATAGAAGGCAAAGCACATGTCTTGGAGATTTCTTAAACACCATCGAAGAAAAAATATTAACTATAATAGAAGAATTTGATTCTTGGAAGTAAGAGCTCTTATGAGGATGAAGATCAGGATAACAATTGATCCGCATATAGTCCTCAAGTGTCCGGGCGTCATGGGTATTTTATGCTTGACAGAATTATTTAATGAGATTCTAAAAAGTAAAAGGATGCATGATGGTTAGAAGGTGAGCAGTAATAAGGTTAAAGGAGATACTCATAATTTATAATTATGCGAACTATAGAGGTGTTGAGTTCATCTGTCATACTTTAAAACCATGGGAGAGGGATTGTACAGTAAGTGTGATTTAAGGTTCTACAAATTTGGCTTTATACCAAGGAGATCTATTGTTAGTAATTGGTAGAACGATAGAAAAGTAGAAAAGAAGCAAGATTGTATGTTATTTTTACTAATTTGAAAAAGAATTTGTTATGGTGCTAGATGAAATGCTGTGGTGTGTGCCAAAGAAAAAGGAATTTCTACTTGATGTGTCAATATTATTTAAGATATGCATCATAAAGCAGTTTCAGGTGTGACATCTAGTGGAGTAAAATTAGAAAATTTCCTATTACTATGGATATGTATCAAATGTCTGCCCTAAGTCCTTGTCCCTTTTGCTTTCGTCATGGATGGGCTAATGAGACATATTCAAGAAGAGGTCCCCTGTAGGTTATTTGTTTGGTTACATAGTTTTAGTTAATGAAATGAATAAGGGATAAATTGGAAGTTGAAACTTTGAGAAGCACTTAGATTCCAACATTTCTAAGTAAAACTGAGCTGGATACGTAGTAGGTTTTAGCAGTGGTAGAAGTAAGGACAAATGTGAAGTTACAATCAAGAATTGTGGTGTTTGAATACTGATTGTTTTGTGTATTAAGACTTTTACAATGCATAAGATTGGAGTAGGTTGGATGAAATGGAAAAATGTGCATGGATTCCTTCCTCGTGATCAGAAGATACCTGTCAAGTTAAAAGAAAAGTACTACCTAATGGTTATTAGGACTAATAAACTAGTTAGTTTTTATGGCATAGAGCGTTCGGTCCTCAAAAGAATAAATTATCCTTTAGACAAAACATACGAGAGATGATTTAATGTATGGCTATATTGGAATGGATAAGATAATAAATGAGAAAATATTTCTACAAGTAATTGGGCAAAATTAATTGAATGACATCATAAGTGGTCGAGATATGTACTAGGTAGATATAAAGAATTTTTCATTTACCGTGATCTCAATAAGATAGTATAGAAGCGTTTTTGTGGAAACCCAAACTAATATCGATGCTATGCAATATAATTGGAACTTTGAGTAGATGTAACCCAGATTGAAAGAATGGTTGAAAAGTATTCATGTGGTCTACCTCAATTTTATTGGGAGTTAGAGCAAACTTCTTTTAAATTTTTGCCTGTGTTTGTCTACCATTATTCCAAAAAATTGTTTGCTATAGTAAACTTCTCCAACACACATTCATACAATAATATATTCTACACATAAATCAATAAAATTACTTTAAATTTTTACCACACATTCTCCAAAAAATACTATTTATTACTTTATTTTTCTCCCAATAATGGGAAACAAACACACCCTTAATATGCTTAACTCGTGGAATGGAAAAATCAAAGATGGGGTAGCCTTTTCTGCCATATCGCTGTGCTGGTACTTGTTCCACTACTTCAGCAATTGTTTATCCACGTGAGACTTTTTGAAGAAGTTACCGTCCCTGAGCTTGTTTTGTCCTTTCATTCGTTTAGATGGGATTCAGAAACCATTGAAAGATTATAGGATGGGTAGTTTTGCTTTAATCATTGATTCATGTGTCGGAATGGATGAAAAAACTTTACAAGCGACATTGTCATTTCTTTCACTCACACATTGCTAGATCAGGCTGAAGCCCATTATCGAAGATACCCTACTTTTGCTCTGTGTGGGTAGTCCAAGAAAAATGAATAGTTGAACATGCTACAAACTACAGTTGCATATAGCCAAAATAACGCGAAAGAAATCTTAAATTTTCTTATGAAATTTCTAGCTCACCTTAGCTCAAATATTGTTGGTGGCAGTGTACTTCCGGAAGATGAGTGGTTTACTGACATTTGCCAAGATGCAATGGAAAGACTGAGTGGAAAACCCAAAGCTGCTAATGGGGAACTCAGCAGCCCAACTGCTTCTGTTTCAGCTCAGTCAATTTCATCCGTCAGATCTCATGGGAGTTCCTGATGCTCGACTATTACAAAATTGTAAAGCAGATAGATTTTCATGGATTAGGCGACAAACTTGCATTCTCGGTAAGTTTGTTTCTTCTTGTCAATTATTTTTTCTCTTTCCTTTTACCTCCTTAAAGTAATGGTTGGAACTACAATTTTGTAGTTCTATAGTGGATTTGTTTCCAAGGTTGGAAATTCTTAGTTAACTGGCCATGGAGCTTTCAAGTTTGTATATGTTGATGAGATTATCTGTTACAGAATCAGGATTTGCCCCAATTTTTTTTTTTTTTTTGTAAAGCCTTTGAAAATTAGGTCTTTTTGGGCCTTGTACATTTTAGTGGGACTGATACATCAACTTGTACACGTAATTTAACGGAAAAATTGAAACGAAATTCAAATTATGTCTGTTGTATTGTCATATATTACTTGACAAACATGTTTAGTACAAGAAAGCCGTAAAGTTAATTGGCTTGATTGAAATTCAATTTCTTTGAACATTTGGGAACATGTAAATGATTTTTTCTAATACGTGAAATAAACAATTATACAGTTGCAAGAGAATTTTTAGTGTTCCTACCACTATTTAATTGATGTGTATTATTTATTCATGTTTGGATCGTATATCTCTATCAATTTAAATAAATGAAGTACTGAATTTGAATTTCAATGCTCAACTTTTCCAGATGCCCATGAATTTCTGAACTCGATAATTCAGTATGGGTCTGGTCAGAAAGACCAATTATTTAAGTCTATTGTCAATAATTATAATGTCAATCGCATAAATATTTTTATCTATTTTATTTGATTCATCACTGCGCCTGTGTTTAATTGTACCAACAAACTTCAAATTAATTGTAGGAAGATGACAAAAATAAGTTTTACAGTCAATAAATTTGAAGTTAGCTAAATTCTATTATTTATTTATTTATTTTTTGATATGATATAAATAAGGAAGGGCATGGAACACATGGTCATGGAGACACGCAAAAAGAGCAAGGAAGAAGTCACGGTGATCGGAGAAATTCCACCCAGGTTTCCCACACCTTTTGTAAAGTTATAAACTATCATTTATTGAACTCTGTTCCGAATATTTTAAAAGTATGGGCACCTATGTCCCCTAATAATAGAAAATATAAAACATATTTCAACGTTAAACACTCGCATGATATCGCATATCGATTAAAGCAACAGAATAGATTTCATGAATATTGATAGAAATCATCATTTGGTTTCCTTCGAAGTACAAATCTTGTGTCATGTAACCATTTAACGTTCAAATAAATGTTTTCCATTATTTAAGAATACGCACGCTGCCAAAACTTTAAAAGTTGAAGACACTGTTGCCACGCTAACAAAAGGTTGGAGACCCCTAGCCAAATTTACCCTTTAAAGTATCAGCTAAAAGCCTAAAAGGCTATTTCATATAACATAGTGAGACTATTTTTGATAAGTTAAACGCTCCGATTTTCAACATTACCAAAAACGTTGCACTTGTTTCTGCATCTTATTTTTTGAGACATTGGATCCTCTGCGAAAATAGGCACATAGGTCTCTACCTCTTTTTTGAGTACTTGCGAAAACGAGACATTGAAAACCAGTTAAAATAATGAAAGGAAAACCAGTTAAAGTGGTGCTGGCACCAGTTACCTCGCTCTTGCCTGTTCAAATTAAAATCAATTAACGTTTGCATTGTATCACATTATAATGCAGGAGCAAGACTATAAAATGTCAAATCGCAGACTCAATAATTTTCAACTGCTTTGATTTAGAAGCAATTCCGAAGATATCTTGACATTTAACACACTAAAATTCGAGAATATCAACTTGGAAGAGTACAGAATCAACGAATGAATGAAAGGTAAATTGAGAGTGATCACTAAGCATGAAATATAAGAGTTGCTACACGGCATGAATAAATAAGTAGAGCAAGGAACAACCAGGAGTAAAATACCCTGTGTTCTTGTGAACAGCATCCAGACGAAAATGACTAAAAATATAGCAGCTCCAGCTCTTCAACATCCTCAAAATGCTCAATATATGGAAACCCTGCAAAACAGTAGTAGATTTCCCAAGATTCTTCCTACATTTGAATGTACGTTGTACTTTTATGGGGGTGCTTATGGATGTATAGTTTTTTACTATGCCCAATGTCAGAAGGTGGAGATTGTTTTATTAATTGAAATGGCAATATGATCTACATGATGAGCATTTCTAGGTCGTTCATATAATGAACTAATGATAGTGTAATGAAATAGAAGTATCAGTTTTCTTACTGAAATGCGATGACATGAGTGTTGGTGCAAATGAGTATAATTGTCGTTTTCTTTCTAGGGTCATAAAGTCATGTTGAGGAATCCATTTCCTGATATCAAACGAGGCAGAAAAGCACAAATATTGAACAGAATTACATGTGATAGGTTAGCAAACCATCACAATAAAGCAGTGCCTTGAGTGCATGTTTTTAAAACTCTTGAGTATAACATGAACCAACAGTATGTTTCAAGACTTCACTGAGTGCAACAATACATGAGAGTAGATGCTAATGTTAATGACTTGATGATGAAATGGATGCATGCAATATCTGCATGATGCATCCTATCATGTAGTGGGTTTGCATTTGTCAGAGCATAGAGAACAGAATACATCCCCTTCTAGCTACTGGTAGTTCATTGGTGGTGGTGCTCCATTCATTGCGGGGGAAACACCAGGGTAGTTGGAGTCCTTCCTCTTCCCAAACGGATTCTTTGAATATGTTTCTTGAGGTCAAAGAAAAACGCAAACGTCTAAATAAGAATAAAGTATTGAAATGTAGACTTCACTATTCAAAAAATGCTTGCTTAGTTGTTTCTTTATTACATTTTGCTTCTTTTCTTCGAAAGTATGTGTAGGGTGGACATGTAGGGAAGAAATGAGGATTGGGCAAAAAGAAAAGATAATTAACAAAAAAATATATCTTTTTTTTAAAAACCAAAAAAAGGCATAAAGATCTCATATAGGAGCTAGAGAGCTAAGCATCAAAATTGAAGTAGACATGAGGCAATGAACGGGGTAAAGACAAACATAAAAAATGGAAACATGAAAAAGCATCAAAGAAAGGATATTGAATACGCATGCCAACAGAACCAGAACTGGGTATAATAGCACCCTGCAAGCTGTGGTGTACATTGGTGGCACTATTCACATCCTGCATGATACAACAGAACATCAATGTGCATAATCCAGCAGTATAGAGAGAGGAGCGACAAAAGGAATTACGAGAAAAAGAGACTATCAACCAATTGACAAACCCAGAATCTTACTTCAAACTCAATGAAGCAAACGGTATGTCTTTCCTGTCTTATAATCTTCATCTGCTTAAAACCAGGTTGTCTGCACAGGTAAAAGTACCGTAAATCTCGAGAACTGGTCAATACTTAAAATGTGGGAAAATGTTTGATACAGAATGGTTAGAAATGAGCCATAAATGTGAAAACCATACACACTGACAAGGCCCCTCAGCTCTTCCTCGTTAATATTCTCCCCAAGATTGCCAATAAATAGAGTATTGCAAGGAGGGTTGTCTTTGGTATTCTGCAAGTAACATGAATAACTCAGCTTTCTAATAACCATTCAAAACTAACCCGGGAGGGTGGGGGCCTAAAGAGTATGGGTAATAAAAATATCAAATAAGCAATTGTTACAATACGCAATTCGATAAGTATCTTACTGTGTTCTTCAATTTTTAACCTCAGGCTACTAGTATCACAAGGATTCAGCAAACATGCATAAAAAAAAATGAACCAGCTAAATAAGGCTAATCATTTACAGAGACTAATTTTTGGCTGAAGTATACGTGTGATATCAAGAAAAGTAAAAAATGAATGCATTCACACTCAAGATGAATCAAACTCTTGAGTCAAGAGAAGCTAAATATTACCAGCACCTTGGCATGAATGCTCCAATATTGAGAGAACATTTTGTCGCGACATTGTTTAAATTTAATTTACAGTGAGCTGCATAGGCTTTTCTTATTTTGAAATATAAAAGAGGAGCGAATTGGAGCACATGGTCATTCGCCACATATTGTGTGGCCAAGCTCTCAGCACGCAGTCCAATGCTTCTATAGAAATTTTGAATGCCTTCAATAGGATAGAAATGGAATGAATAACTTATTTATAGGGAAATACTGCAGTTAATGCAAGAAATGTTGCCCTTGATATCTTACTATCTTAAGCTAATGCTTTCACATATGCAGCTAAAACAATTTCACTCCTTAAACACAGAGAATTTTAGACAATGAATAGTTGAGGCGTGATTACTTCAAATATGGCAGCAAAAGTCACTGCGTGATAATCATAGATAAATTTCGAGATAACATCAACAAAAGACCAATAAGAATCAATCTGCCTATATAAGACTACACTGCGCAAATGTCTACAAGAAATTTGTATTTCCTAAAGTAACTTTTTAATGAAATGACAATACTGAATGGAAGCTTTCACGTTGCCAGCCGTGCTTGCTGAAAAAAACGTGAACTCAAGTTTCTAGAGATGCCAAAAAAAGTGAAAACCATTAAACACTGAATGGAAAGGCAATCAGTAAAATTATGAGCAAACTTCAAATTTGCTCTATACTTGGCTAAGAACTGGAGATGCTATCTGAACAAGAGAAAAAGGGAAAGGAGTAAACACAAATAGGCAATCAACAAGATTCCAAAACAAAAGGAGCAACCAAAAGCACAGATAGGATATTCACCTGAATAGGTGCGTAACTGCTTGGTGCTGGTCGAGGAGCTGGAGCAGGCATTGGCACTGGAGGAACAGCGTAAACCCCATATGGATCATAAGGTGGAGGTGCTGGTGCCATATACCTAAGCCGGATAGTCATCTCCATTAGTTAAAGTAACTGTTGAGTCTGTGATTTCAATCTGACAACTGCACTAATATGATAAAGAATCCTTTTGCATATGATATATTTTTTTAATCCAACTTACCCATGAGGTGCCCAAACAGGCGCTGTAGGAGGATGGAAAGGAGATGGACTTGAATAGCCAGTATGTGTATAATCATCACCAGTTCGCATCCGTTTACTTTGGTCGTAAGTATTTGAATCAGAAACTATTCCTGTAAGAAAAGATATATAGGCAATATCAAGTGAAATAAATTAAAACCCAAACTGTCATAGAGAGATGACCCAACTAACTGGGTAGCATGGACTGTATATGAAACCTCATGTAACATAAGTGATATCGACCAGGGTGTTTGGCAAGCATTGTAAATAAGATGGACTTAGACTCTTCTAAAGTGGACAATATATATAATACAACAACTTGGGCACGAGGCTCGGGCCATCTTTGTCCAATACTGCAAAATTATCAATACTCATGAAACGACTAGTTGGTCATTTTCTAACTTCGAAAGTTCTCCACAATTAACATACCACTAAATCAACACTTCTCATAACGAAGTAGGTCTAATCTACTAAAAAAATAGAACATTTTTGCTCGCTTGTTTCGAAATGGGTGAGCATGTCTCTGTGCTAATCCTACATTTTCAGGAATTTTCATGATGACCAGAACATATTTTAGGAGGTTTGAAACAAGTACTTCCGAAACTTATTCCTTATTTCAATTCAAATATTCTCCAAGAAAGAAATAGACAATAACTGTTGGCTGTTTCCCATAGGTTATTTTTTCGTTTAGCTACATAAAAGCTCGTGACTTGTGACTTCTATATTTCATTTCAAAAACACCATCTTCTCCTTTAGTTCCTTTCCTCCCATTTTCAAGGTTACCCTATCCAGGCTAATTAATAATAACAGAAAGCATAAACATTCCGCCAATATTTCACAGCTTTATCAATTTAGAGCAGTCAGACTCATTAGGTATTCCTGATGTATTTAAATTCATAATTCCAAAAAAATTAAATAAAGCTCACCCCTTTTTACGAAAAGATTCTTCTTTGCCATCTCAGTGTGCAATACAGATTTTGAATCCGTATCAAAAACCATCTCCTTAACCCCAGAAGAATTCCAAAAACAAAAAAACAAAAAAACAACATTATGCCTCCAAAACATTCAAAAAGGGAACCAATTGAAAGACCCAAAACATTAAGAGCATAAAAGATGACCTGAAGGGCATCCTTGGCAGCAAGAGCATGCTGCGCAGTAGTAAAAAGTGCGAAACCCATCGGATGTTCTCCTTTGAAATTAACCTGGGAAGCCTCGTAGCCCGGCAACCACCTCAACAAATTCTGCAACTCTCTCTCCTTCACGTCCTCCGGTAACCCCGATATAAATATAGTCCGTACCTTCAAATCCGATATATGAATCATTAACTTATCATCACAATTCTAAATGAATCATTCGCATCTGATAATTACTCTAACATTATAACAATAAATGAATGAAAGTAGAGTGTTTTTTTACCTCATCTAACGGTGAGAGGATGGACGGAGGATGGGGGTGTGGATAGGGAGGAGGAGCGGCGGCGGGAGGAGGCGGAGGGCCCGGGGCAGGCAGCCATTGCTGGTGGTAGGTGTGTATTCCAGTGCCCGCCATCTTGGCAAACCAATTGATTGCTGAGTATTCGGAAGAGGAGGGGTGAGTGCAGAGCAGGGCGAAGAGTAATTAGGAACGGGGCAGGGCTAGCATGTTTGGGTATAATTATGAGTGTGTTTGGTAGGGATTTTTAGGGGAAGAATTGATTTTTGAATAGTGATATGATGGGAAATGTGTGGTTGAAAAAGAAGAAAAAAGTATTGATGTGATGGAAAATATTATTTTATTGAAGAATGTGTGGTTGAAAATGATAATTGATTTACTGTAGAAAATGAGAATTTGTACCAAACAGGCTCTATAAGTTTCTAAAATTATGCTATCTCTGCTGCCATAAAGACACATTTGTTATGGTTGAGACTTGAGTAGAGTTGATTTATGGGTTAATTTCACAAATGGTCACTGAAGTTACAGCAAAATAATAAAATGGTCACTGAAGTTGGAAACTTGCGTAAATGGTCACTCAACTTTCAGTCACTTTCAAAAATGGATACTGGGCAAAATTAATAGACTTCTTTGTTCTAATTGAAACTCAAATTAACAAACCTAGACCCCTTTAAAATTGGAGGGGCTGAAGCGCAATTCCCTTTTTTGCCCTTTTTTCACCAAAAATGCATCCCAACTCCGACAAGCTCCAGCCACCAAAGCCACCCGACATTACCACTGTTGACAGCCCTCAACTCTAGCTTCACATACCACCAAACATCACCTAATTCCAACAACTATAGCTGTCGAAATCTGTGTGCAAATTTCACTGCCTTCCAAACTGAAAATCGTCGGGAATCATGCTTCCGGCTACCCACATGGTCGGAACCCACCTCCGCCTAACCGCCCTTCACTGTGCGACCACACCCATGCGAACAATTCGTTACAAACAACAGCAAAAAATGTCAATTGCAACTGTTGACCCCAAAAAATGTTGCCAACAGATGCCGGGCCCACTCGTGCACACGCAAGCTTGATCTTACACGCTAATGCCGATCGACGGTCATGATGGCTCCAAGTAATAGGCGTGGGAGTGGCTAGAAGGCACGTGACGTTTCCGTTCAGGCCACCGACAAGAATATGATACGATTGTATAAGAAACCAATCGACAAAGTACGATCTGTAGTAATGAAATGTTGTAAAAAATGCAGTTGAAACGAGAGAGATTGCTCCAAAACATTCAGTTTGCTCTCCAATTTTGCATTAGTCCCTTTTGTGTTACATGGTGGGGGTATTTATAGTGTTACAATTCGAATGGTGACCTTTGGATCAATTTACTCGTGGCCTCATCTCCTCGGCCAAGACATCAAATCCTAGCAATCAAGTTGACTTTCCTAACTTTGCAAAACATTAAATGCTCTTACATTGACAAGACAAGACATAGATAAACTTTTCATAAGAGTCACGTCAATCATTCATAAAAGATCTCCATTATAAGCGGATCTTTGCAAGTGGGTCTTCAATGGCTGCTGAGGAGCCTCGGACGATGCATGCCTACCGAACCGTGGCTTATTGTTAGCAGCAATGGCCTCGGAACAATAGTGAGGGCCTTGGAACCCACGTCTGAAACTAGGAAAACATGTCCTGATTTAATCAAGCTGGTCCCACCGTCAAAATGTGATGCCACGTGTCGCTTACATCTACTAACCCGTAACAATAGTCCCCCAAGTCCATGTGTGGTTATTTATGCCAGGCGTGAACTTCCAATAAGTCAGGAAATGTTTTAATTTTCTGTATCTCACATCAGTCCCCTAAGTCCAAGCAGAGATATTCATACTGTGCGCGGAATTCGAGAAGGTGTGGAGTGTGAATATAGGAAAGTTGCCTGTAAAACTGAAGTTCTTTTGGAGCTGAGTCAAGGCTAGTTCGTATTGGAACTGCCAGTGTTGGATCCCTTTGGGCGAGGCGATTTCATGTTCGAACTGGCCGAAACTGATTTCTTTCGGACAAGGCAAGTTCATATTCGAACAGGTCGAGGCTGATTTCTTTTTGACGAGGCGAGTTCATATTCGAACTGGCCGAGGTTGATTCTGTTTGATGAGGCGAGTTCATATTCGAACTGGCCGAGGCTGATTTCTTTTTGACGAGGCAAGTTCATATTCGAACTGGCCGAAGCTGATTCTGTTTGATGAGGCGAGTTCATATTCGAACTGGCCGAGGCTGATTTCTTTTTGACGAGGGGAGTTCATATTCGAACTGGCCGAAGCTGATTCTGTTTGATGAGGCGAGTTTATATTCGAACTGGACGAGGCTGATTTCTTTTTGACGAGGCGAGGCAACAGCCATAGATATGAGTGCCTGTGATATGACGGTTTCTTATGTTTCCAAGGTAAATTAGCTGCATCGAGACGGATTTTAATAGCCGTACAGCTGTTGTAATTTAATGCACAATGATGGCTAATTATTAGGACGCGTGGTTTCGAGGACAAGTCCACGCGTGAGCCAATGTTGGTTCTTGCACGCACAAATCTGGAACGTTGAAGCAGAGAAAACATTTGATTTCAATGGCCAGGATTTGTTTACCTTTTGAACGCCTTAGATTAACTGAGATCTGATCCAACGGCTAGGGCTGAATCCTTCACCAGTATAAAAGCCAGAACTTTGTCATTTTCAAACTTTACTTTCGCAAAATACTCTGAAATTTCTGAAACTGTCTTGCTGCCAAGCATTTTCCGGCGAACTTCCGGCGAATTTCCTGAGTTCTTTCTTCATTCTAGGTACTTTCTCGTTGAGTAGTTTGCTTTCCTCTTTCAAACCTTTTTCGTATTGTTCATCATCTTCACCAAACTGCAATGTCTTCCGAGGCATCTCTAGCTATTACAGTAGTTAGAAATGGGGAGGAGTCAGTGTCTGGGGCCTCGGGCGAGTGGTATAGCATGAATGAGGAGCCCATAGATTAAGAGGCGGGATGGGGGACAGCCAGAATCCAGTCCAATATCACTTCTGCCAAATTAGACGAATTTAGGCACACATATAACATTCCCCACTACGTGAAGCTGTTAGTTCCTAACGCTCACGAAAGAGCCTGTTTTCCGAGGCCCAACTGTGTGGCCTTCAGTGAACACCTGCTCAAGGCAGGTGTGCGTCTGCCTCTGCACCCCTTCTTTAGGGCGGTGCTGAGGACCTTCATGTTGTCCCCCACTCAAATCCTTCCCAATGGGTGGAGCCAAGTCGTGGGGACTTACTTCCTGTGGAAGGAAGTGTCCCTGGGTGGGGACTTTCCCCTTCACGTTTTCGAAACCCTCTTCCATGCCAGGGTCGTGGGAAAGGATGACTCAAAGGGATGGTATTACATCACTCCCTGGGGTTCCCACACCCCGTTCGTAGTCGGGCTCCCCTCCTCCATAAAGGGGTGGAAGGAGTCCTGGTTCTGGGTGACGGGTAGATAACAGATGGTTGAGGGAGACGCTGTCCCAGCTGTTACCGCGCCGACCCAGTACTACGAAGCTTGTGAGTGTCATCTTAAGTCCTTGCAGCTTCTTCATGGCTGTTTCTGATACTGATACTTTTCTGTTTACTCGTAGATTGTAGCACGAGGTATGAGCTTTCTGAGGCAGAGTGGGCCATTATAGAAGACATTTATCTGCGATCTCCGAGGCTCCGAAGCTTCTCCCATCTGATCGAAAGGAGCAGATACTTCATAGATTTTGGACTTATGGCCCCCAAGGGTAAGAAGCTGTTTGACTTTCATTAATTGGCACTTTGGCCGAAACCGACTTCATTTTTCATTAATTGCGACAAGTTCACCAAGAAGGAGTACGCTTTGGGATATGGCCGGCATAATGAGGGCACGCGTCATTCTTGGGCGAAAGCCCAAACCTGGATCTTCTGGGGTGAAACAAGTGAAGTCCAAGTTAGACCGCCTCAGCAAGAACAAAAATGATAAAGAGGCCGAGGAGGAGGTACCGAAGGAGGCCTCAAAGGGAGGCAAGCCACCAGCAGCCAAGGGTAAAGGCGTGGCTGAAGAGCCACAGAAAAAGAGGAAGTTGGGCCCAGGTGGGGGGTCATCAAGTTTTGGGACTACTGTGTCCTTCCCAGAGAAGGGTGTTTCGAAGCAGCCGAAGCTCCTTCAATCTTCAATCGATGCTGCCTTGGTGGCCCAGTCAAGAAAGATCGTAATAGAGGATGTGGCGAAAGCAGCAGAGGCCACCAAGAAGAAGGTTGTGGAGAGGACCCCAGGCAAGTGTGGGAACTTCCTGGGAGGCAGGGAGGATAAAATAGCTCCTGCCGTGATAGAGATATTACCTCCCGAGGTGAGGGATGCCACTGAAGAGTTCAACAGATTCTGGACGGAGAGGTGGCAAAATTATGTAGCCACCTGTGATGCAGTGGACCTCACCAGCACCTTGGTGAGCCAAACCGCCAGAGCCTTCGGCGTGGCCTTGGAGTGCCAAACTGTTTTGGCAAATATCCAATCAAGGAATCGAGCCTCTCGTGACGAGCTAGAGGCAGTAAAGGCTGAGCTTGCAGAGAAGAAAGAGGCCAACATCGAACTGAGGATCTAGAGAGATGTTGATGATTCCAAGCGTGATGCTCTCCTGGCAGAAATTGAAACTTTGAAGAAGGAGGTTCACGAGTGCCAATGTGAGGTGGTTGCCCTCACTAAGAAGGTGGAGATATCTGATAACCACCAAAAGGTCACTGCCGAGGCGTTGGAGAAGGCAAACCTTGAATTAATTGGGGCAAGGGATGCCAACAAATTCCTGGAGAAGGAGCTGAAGTGGCATGAGGCTGAAGTGAAGAAATACGAGGCTGATGTGGTCGAGGCGGGTGATATCGCAGTGAGGAATTACATAGCAAATTTCCATCACACTGAGGAGTATCGCCGCTTCGGCCTCTATTGGAGCAAAGTGGCCTACCAAGAGGTCTTTGAAAGGTTGGAGGAGGTGCATCCGGAGCTGGACGTTTCCGAACTGAAGGCTGAATTCTTGGAGGAGGAAGTTCCCTAAACGCCTACTGAAGAAGGCGAAGTGGTAGAGCTTGAACCTGAGGATGCACCTATTGAAGAGCCTCAGCCTATTGAAGCACCTCAACCAGCAGAAGATGCTCCAGCTCCCCCACCCCCTGCTCCTTGATAGCTTTTTGTAATTCAATAC
Source organism: Fraxinus americana (assembly GCA_035079005.1). NCBI lineage: Eukaryota > Viridiplantae > Streptophyta > Magnoliopsida > Lamiales > Oleaceae > Fraxinus > Fraxinus americana. The sequence continues at coordinate 33,271,414 of CM068706.1, read as the reverse complement.
TTTGTAATTTTTTCAACACATTAATGGATCACAGACTTTGCTTCGTCTCTTGTACTGCAATTTATTTTTATCGCAATGAACTGTTCTGAGCTTTACAACGTAACTTTTGAGAGATTGGAGTGTTCAAACTTAATCTAATGCAACTGCACCAAGACCTTGTCATACTCGAACAATTAACTCAGAAAGGTGAAACTAAGCAAACCATTTGGCAAAACGAACTTAGCTAATCCGGCGTAACCAAACTGAAGCCCCTCTGACGCATCAGGATTGCATTCTTTACAGAATTCTTAATGACTGTTTTCCCATAACATTATTCTGAAATTACCTCAAATCGATTTTCAATTCCGCATTCCCAAGCATTTTATGGAATTGTTCGTACTTCCCTGCTTGGTGGATGGTTCATTCAAGCAGAGGCTTCTTCCTTTGACGTTCAACTTCATCAAAAGGAGGCTTGTGATATACGTTTAGGAGTTCGAACGAGGTGGCATTCTTTTAAGGTTCCATCCTCTCCTCCGAAGCGCCCACGCTTCCCAGCTTGGTGGATGGTTCATTCAAGCAGAGGCTTCTCCTTTTGACGTTCAGCTTCAACAAAGGGAGGCTTGTGCTGTACATCTCGGAGTTCAAATGAGGTGGCCTTCTTTTAAGGTTCCATCCTCTCCTCCGAAGCTCTCACACTTCCCAGCTAGGTGGATGGTTCATCCAAGCAGAGGCTTTTCCCTTTGACGTTCAGTTTCATCAAAGGGAGGCTTGTGATGTACGCTTAGGAGTTCGAACGAGGTGACCTTCTTTTAAGGTTCCATCCTCTCCTCCGAAGCGCCCACGCTTATTTGATAGTTGACGAAGATTGGAGAAAACTCGTTTATTTATAAAAGCTGGGAAGTAACATCCAGCTACTGATTACATTCATTGATAATACATCATCAGATGCTCAATATTCCACGGGTGAGGTTGAATTCTGCCATCCATGTCTTTTATCCAGTAAGTTCCAGGTCGAATTTCTTTTTCAATTTGGTAGGGCCCTTCCCAATTGGGTCCCAAGGTGCCCACCCCTGGTTCCTTCGAGGATAAGAAAACTCTGCGAAGAACCAAGTCGTTCATACGGAAGGACCTCTTTTTCATTTTTGAGTTGTAGTATCGGCTCATCTTCCTCTGGTAGACAGCAAGCCTCAGCTGGGAATCATTCCTCCTTTCCTCAAGGAAATCAAGCTCACATCTCCGAAGTTCATCATTGGATATCTCATTGAAGCTCAATCTTCTAGGAGAGGGTAATCCTACCTCCACTGGGCTCATTGCCTCAGCACCATAAGTCATGGAGAAAGGGGTTTCCCCTGTAGGAGTTCTGCTCGTTGTTCGTATCACCCATAGTACCTGGGGTAATTCATCCACCCAAGCTCCCTTAGCTGTATCAAGCTTCTTTTTCAGAGTATGCTTGATAGTCTTATTTACGGCTTCAACCTGACCATTGGCCTAAGGATGATGAGGGGTAGAGAAGTGCTTTTTAATCCCAAGTTCCTCACAGAGGTCCCGGACCTTCCGGTTGTCAAATTGTTTTCCATTATCAGAGACAATTGAGTGAGGGATGCTGAAGCGACAAATGACGTTCTTCCACAGGAATTTGGAAGTATTGGCTTCAGTGATCTTCGCCAAGGGTTCAGCTTCTACCCACTTCGTGAAATAGTCAATAGCCACTATAACGAAACTGGCGGCTCCTCTACCCTTATGTAATGGGCCAATGAGGTCCACACCCCACTTGCTGAAGGGCCATGGGCTAGATACTGTAGTAAGCTCCTGAGAGGGTAGCCTCTGTATGTTGGAGAAACGTTGACACTTGTCACATTTGCGAACAAATTGAAGGGCATCTTTTTTCAACGTAGGCCAATAATATCCCTGCCTTAGTGCTTTATTTGCCAAGGCCAATCCTCCGGAGTGATTGCCACAAACGCCCTCATGAATTTCCCTAAGCACATAATTAGCTTCATCTTCTCCTACACACCGAAGGAGAGGTGCGGAGAATCCACGCTTGTAAAGGACATTGTCAACTAACATGAAATGGACAGATCTCCTTCGTATTTTGTACGCCTCTTCCTTATTATCAGGCAAGGATTGATCGTTGAGGTAAGATATGAGAGGTTACATCCAAGTTGGGGTACCTTCTACCCACATTATCACTTCTGCGGAGGTGGATGGCCCGAGGAGGTGCTCAATTGGGACCACTGCCAGTAATTCAGAATCTTTGCTGCTGGCAAGCTTGGATAAAGCATCGACGTGCGCATTTTCAAGGCATGGTATCTGACTCAACTCAAATTTCTCAAAGGAAGGGAGTAGGCTCATTACCAGTTTGAGATATGAGGCCATGGCTTTATCCCTTGCCACAAAGTTGCCATTCACTTGTCCCACTATAAGCTGAGAATCGCTGCTGATGTGAAGCCTCTTTACTTGCATTTCCTTAGCCAGCCTGAGGCCAGTGAGGAGGGCCTCATATACAGCAGCATTGTTGGTGGCTTTGAAGCCAAACCGTACTGCACTATTCAGTTTATGACCTTCAGGACTTACAAGAACCACACCAGCGCCTGAGCCAGTCTCTTTCGCCGAACCGTCTACAAACAAATTCCATGTTGGAGGTTCGGAAGACTCTGCCTCCTGTCCAATTTCAGGGGCGTTGGTAAATTCTGCCACAAAATCTGCTAAAGCTTGCCCTTTGATGGCAGTTCTGGCTTTGAAGAGGATTTCAAATTCACTCAACTCCACTGCCCATTTTAATAGCCTACCCGAGGCGTCCGACTTCTGCAAAACTTGTCAGAGAGGGAAGTTCGTCAGCACATGAATGGTGTGAGTCTGAAAATAGGGCCTCAATTTGCGGGATGCAATGATCAATGCCAAGGCTAATTTTTCCATGTTTGGATATCGCGTCTCAGGTGGTATTAAAGCCTTGCTGATATAATAAACTGGCAGCTGGGTTGAGTTTTCTTCCCTTATCAGTACAGCGCTTATAGCATTGAGGGAAACTGCCAAGTAAAGTTGTAGCACTTCGCCAAGCTTGGGTTTCGATAGGATGGGGGCCTGCCCTAGGTGCCTTTTAAGCCCCTGGAGAGCCTCTTCACACTCCTCAGTCCACTGAAATTTCTGTCCTCCTTTTAATATTTTGAAGAATAGGAGGCATTTATCAGTGGATTTCGATATGAAGCGGCTCAAAGCGGCCACGCGACCTGTCAACTTTGCACTTCCTTTGGTTTCTGGGGAGATTTCATCTCAATCAACGCTTGGATCTTTTCAGGATTTACTTCAATGCCACGTTGGTTAACCATGTACCCTAAGAACTTTCCTGAGACTACCCCAAATGCACATTTGAGGGGATTCAATTTCATGCGGTACTTTCGCAGAACCTCAAAGGTTTCATGGAGGTGGGTTATATGATCATCCGCTTTCAGGCTTTTAACAAGCATGTCATCCACATGGACCTCCATGGTTTTTCCAAGCAAATTGGCAAACATTTTGTTCACTAGCCTCTGATAGGTTGCTCCAGCGTTCTTTAGTCCAAAAGGCATCATCCTGTAACAGTAGAGGCCTCGATCCGTGATGAATGAGGTGTGTTCCTCATCGCCTGGGTACATAGAAATTTGGTTATAACTAGAATAAGCGTCCATGAAGCTTAGGGACTCGTGTCTGGCGGTAGAATCCACCAACTGATCAATTCTGGGGAGTGGGAAACTGTCCTTTTGACATGCCTTGTTGAGATCAGAAAAATCAATGCATACCCTCCACTTCCCATTGTGCTTCTTCACCGCATCTTGGGTTGGATATCCATTTTGGGTAGAGGGCTTCTCTGATAAAACCGTTGCTAATGAGCTTCTGCACTTCCTCTTTCAAGGCCTCATACCTCTCTGGGTTAAGAGCTCGCCTCTTCTGTCTATGCGGGGCAAATTTGGGATCAATTTTTAGGTGGTGGCAACTGACCCCGGGGTCAATGCCTACCATATCCTCATGCCTCCAAGCAAATACATCGTGGTTCTTATACAAGAATTATTTTAAGTTCCCCCTTAAATCTTGGGGTTAAACTTTTACCAACATGCAGCAGCTTGGTTGGCTCCCTTGGATCAATAGGGAAGCTTTCTAGCTCTTCCATGGGGGCCACCTGGGAATCAGCCTCAGTTATTTGTGGATCAAGTTCATCAAGTGCTGGCAACTCAAGGTTAATGGTGTCTGCCATCATGTGCATATCCCTAGGCTCAACTTTCCTCACATAGTTGAGGTAGCGTTCTCTAGCCCCTCTTTGGTCTCCTTTGACCGTTGCCATCCCCCTATCAGTTTGAAACTTCATGCATAAGTGATGGATGGAGGTGATAGCTCCCAGATCCTTCAATGCAGGTCTCCCCAACACCCCATGATAGGTTGACCTACTGTCCACTACCAAGAATTCCATGAAACACATGGTTGACAGGGGAGGCTCTCCCATTTCCACAGCTAGGGTGATTTTGCCCCTTGGGATAATGCTATCCCCGGTGAAGCCATATAAAGGCGTGTTGGTGGGGGTCAACTCATGGTCTAAGATCATTTTGTCGAAGATGGACCTAAATAGAATGTTCACAGAACTACCGTTGTCTACCAACATTCGCCTCAATCCGTTTATAGCTACCACAGCTCTTACCACTAAGGCATCACAGTGGGGGTAGTGAATACCTTCAGAATCTTCGTGCGTAAACACAATAGGAGGCGATTGACTCCTTCGTGAACTGCTGCCCACAATGTAGCTAGTAAACGGGGGACCCCTTGCCTCTCGAACATAGTTCCTCTGGGAGTTTCTAGTGTTTCCACCAAAATAAGGGCCTCCAAAAATAGTATCAATCTCGTGAACTGGAACATCGTCAGGCCTACCTCGATGGTCCCTTCGTTGGTGCTCATTTGAATTTCTATTCATTTCTCGTTCTCTCCAACGAGGAGATGCTTCCCTGTGATGGGAAGGGGCCTCGGCGGGGGCCTGCTCCTCGGTCTTGAGGTGTTCTGATTGTTGCCTCTGGAATCCAAATTTCCAGGATGCATGGCTATGTCTCTACAGTCAGCAGTTGCGTGGCTGTAAGAATGGTGATAAGTGCAATACCCTTAGGAGTTAGTTCTGCCTTGATTCGAACTCCTTCCCCGGCCTCCTCCTCTAGGGGGGCCTGTTGTGTTTGTGGGTTTGCGGGGGTACATGTGGCTAGTACGTCCTCGTAAGCCAAAGTTGGCAGCATTCAAGGTGGCTACAGCAAGTGCTTGACCTGAGCCTTGGGCAACTTCAACATTGGGTTGACCCCACTGCTGATCCATCAAGTGGGAGGTTGGACCTCTACCACGTTGCCTTTGTTGGGGCTGAAGGCCTCTACTTGCTCTATTCCGATGTTCTATCAGTTCCTTATTGATGATTTCGCGTCGCATCATCTCCAACAAAGCATCGTAAGTTGGGGGATCTTGATTCTTTACGTCTCTCCAAAATAGGGTGTTCATGTTGAGACCTCCCCTTATGGCGGATAGAGCCTCGCGATCAGTGACTTGAACACAACAAGTCATTTCGTCCGTAAAGCGGGACAGAAAACTTTTCAAAGTTTCTTCAGGCTGTTGCCTCATGTCCTGGAGGCGCTGGATTGGGGCCTCGCCCTCTTTGCTTACAACAAATCTTTTCAGAAAGGTGGTTTTGAACTCTGGCCAGCTCCGAATGCTCCCAGGCGGGTAACATGCTATACCAAATTTCAGCAGCTTCGCTTAGAGTCAAGTGAATGGCTCTACACTTAACAGCTGGGGTGGCGCCTCTCAGGCTCATGTGCGTTTTGCAGCTATTCAAGTGCTTTGCTGGGTCGCCTCTCCCATCATACTTGGGTATTTTGGGCATTGTGTAATGGTTCGGGACCTGGGCATTCCTCAATTCCCTTGAGAATAGCAAATTATTATCATCGTCGTCCAAGTCACAGGGACCATCCGAATCATAATTAGCCTCAGCCTCATACCTAGGCTGTTGCGTGGAAGGTCCCGCCTGGTTGCGAGCCTCCTCCTCCCTCCTGAGACGCTCATGACGAGGCGGCATAGCATGGGGGCACGTTCTTGCCTTTCCTCCGGCTGTCGAACCTCAGGAGGTGGGGGCTGTGGCCTACTTGTAGGAGCGTGGGCTGCATTCCTTTGTCTGCGCCTCTGACCTGCTGGGCTAAGCCTATCAAACACACTGGCAGATCTCTGGGGCCTCGGTGCTGGCTCATATTCAGGGGGGAAGTTATCCTCCATGTCAAACGGGGCCTCGGAGGGTCGGCCTGAAGCATAATTGGAGGAAATGTCAACTCCCACTTCCCTTTCTACTGAGCTTCCTCCCCTATGCTGCCTGGAGGAATAAGCTCTTTGACTTTGAACCTCATCAGGTTGATATGGCCTTTGTGGAATGAAGGAGGGAGGTGGGGGACCTCCCTGGCCTTGCATTTGCCTCAGTAACTCTTTCATTGCCAAGTTTTGGTTGGTAATGCTCCTCATATTGGCTGCTATGGTTGCCATTTCCCTAGTAAGCTGGGCCGCCAACCTCCTACCACCTCGCCTGTGGTGGTGGTGGGGTCGGCGTCGGACCGCAGGGGCCTCATTGTCAGCTTCTCTATTTCGCCTGGGAGGAGCCTCTTCTTCTGAGCTCATGTCTTGAAACTTGGAACTGTGAATATTTTCCAACTTTGGGGGCTTCCTCTTATTCTTTTCCCAAGAATAAATCCTCTTTCAAGGGGGATACCCAAAATATTTTCAGAAGGCTTTTTCCACGGGTTGCTCGTGGTTATGGTGTGGATTCCCACAGACGGCGCCAATCTGTTGACCCCAAAAAATGTTGCCAACAGATGTCGAGCCCACTCATGCACACGCAAGCTTGATCCAACACGCTAATGCCGATCGACGGTCATGATGGCTCCAAGTAATAGGCATGGGAGTGGCTAGAAGGCACGAGACGTTTCCGTTCAGACCACCGGCAAGAATATGATACGATTGTATAAGAAACCAATCGTACTTTAGTAATGAAATGTTGTAAAAAATACAGTTGAAACGAGAGAGATTGCTCCAAAATATTAAGTTTGCTCTCCAATTTTGCATTAGTCCCTTTTGTGTTACATGGTAGGGGTATTTATAGTGTTACAATTCGAATGGTGACCTTTGGATCAATTTACTCGTGGCCTCATCTCCTCGGCCGAGACATCAAATCCTAGCAATCAAGTTGACTTTCCTAGCTTTGCAAAACATTAAATACTCTTACATTGACAAGACAAGACATAGATAAACTTTTCATAAGAGTCACGTCAATCATTCATAAAAGATCTCCATCATAAGCGGATCTTTGCAAGTGGGTTTTCAATGGCTGCTGAGGAGCCTCGGACGATGCATGCCTACCGAACCGTGGCTTATTGTTAGCAGCAATGGCCTGGGAACAATAGTGAGGGCCTTGGAACCCACGTCTGAAACTAGGAAACATGTCCTGATTTAATCAAGCTGGTCCCACCGTCAAAATGTGATGTCACGTGTGGCTTACATCTACTAACCCGTAACAATAGTCCCCCAAGTCCATGTGTGGTTATTTATGCCAGGCGTGGACTTCCAATAAGTCAGGAAATGTTTTAATCATCTGTATCTCACATCAGTCCCCTAAGTCCAAGCAGAGATATTCATACTGTGCGCGGAATTCGAGAAGGTGTGGAGTGTGAATTTTGTTGAATCCAAGATATGCTCTCATCTTCTGTTGGAGTTTCCTTATCTTATTGAACTATCATTTTGAGTTGAATTTGTTGCCATTGGGACTCCTTCATCCTTCAACATCTCGCCATTAATATAGCATGAGCTGCTGGGATTTATCATCCTTATCTCTTTGGCAGTTTTGGGATTCCTTATCACTCCATTGAACTCCACAAATCATGCCGAGATGTTGAGATTTATCATCCGTATCTCTTTGGTAGTGAAGGAAAATCTATAGAGGTTAGTAGCATCATGGGTAACCAATCAATTGACCCGATTAACAATCAAAACTCTGGATTGATTTTGTCAAGTGAAGTTGAGCGTGAAGGAGTTCTGTGTGATGAAATTGAAGATGCATTTTTGGTGAAAAAAGGACAAAAAAGGAAATTGCACTTCAGCCCCTCCAATATTGAAGGGGCTCGAGTTTGTTAATTTGGGTTTCAATTAGAACAAAGAAATCCCTTAATTTTGCTCAGTGACTATTTTTGAAAGTGACTGAAAGTTGAGTGACCATTTACGCAAGTTTTGAATTTCAGTGACCATTTTGTTATTTTGCTGTAACTTCAGTGACCATTTGTGAAATTAACCCCGTTGATTTATTAATTTAAAAGTATAATTATTCTTTATTTTTTTAATATACTCATATATAGTCCTTGTTTCCCATTTTTTTTTGTCAAAATATATTTTTATCTATCTTCTTTTCGATCATATATTTTTCAATAAAATAATATCATGCGCAAACTCAAAACTTTTTTTATTTTTTAACTACACATTTTTCATCAACCTACTATTCTAAAATGTATTTTACATAATAATAATAAATAATATGGGCCTCAAGCGAACTCATAATCAGTGGCGGACCTAGCATTGAAATTCAGTCCAGACGGACGTTGACAAATGACCGTCAACAACTAGCGATCGTATGAGCGATGTTGTTTATTGTGTATATATATATGTTTGCTAAAGCCAAACCTGCGAAAAGTTCATAATAATATTCAATTCTTAATTCAAGTTTCCATATATAGTTATTAATTTTTTTTCCTAAAGTTTTATCGGCGTCAAATTAAAAAAAAATTAGACAATTTTCTTGAAGTGTCAAAGCGTTTTATAAATATAGCCCTATATGGTGGGGATTAAAATAAAATTTATAGTATATTGTGATAAAATTGATATAATATGTGGTTGAAAAATTATGAATTTCATGAAATATGTGATGATTGAAAAAATGTACATTCATTAGATATGTAATTAAAATTAATTATTTCAAATTTAGATTTTAATCTGACATAGACAATAATCGAATATGAATCCGATAAGGCGTGCCTAGAGGTTAATGATTGAAGAAAGAAAGGAGAACATAACTGGGACATTGCCATGAACAATTTTCTCCTCGTCCTCTTTAGAAATAGACTGGTTTCCTCCATAGATTCCTCGAAATCCTTCTTTATCAGACCTCGTTGCATATCCTTAACCAAATGAAGCAATTGTTTCCCTAATTCCGCAACCATATTAAACTCAATCACTGGTACATATTTATACACACTACAAGAAATTTCACATGCAAGGATTAAACTTTTTATCTTAAAAAATTCATCGACAGCCCTAGTAAATTTTTTCGTCCTCAAAAGTGAAATATCTACCTATCTATACCTCCAACGAATCAACAAAAGGCCCAATTACCCACAAAAAAAAAAAGGAAAATGGGCCGCCCAACAAAAGGCCCAATTACAAAACAAAAAAAAAAAAAGAGGGAGAGAAACGGGCTGCCCAACAAAGGGCCCAAAAATAAAACAAAAAAAAACCCAAACCTCTCCCACACCAGCGCCGGTCTCCCTCTTCCTTTGCGATCTGGCACTATTCTGACGGAGCCCAGCCCACGCAGTAGCGCCACCTCGTCGGTGCCGGGTGCTGGGTCTGCCACTACTCATAATGTGTCTTAATTTTAGTAAATATGAACTACCTTATTCAATATAAAAACTGTTAGATGTACATGTAGTTTGACATTTGATGTGTCGTTAAAAAATGATTGGATGAAAACTGTTTATTTTAAAATAGTCCAATAGTATATTGTCATATGGTAAATTGTAAAAAAATGATGTAAATGATGATTTACATGTAGTATGATTGATTCAATATAGTTTAAATAATAAATAAAACGCTACTCAGGGCTTGTTTGAGTCCTTTCTTTGTCTAAATGCATTTTAAAATATTATTTTGATGGAAATTGTGTGGTTGAAAAATAAAGAATTTTTTGAATTTGCGTATAATATTATTTTATTGAAAAATGTATAGTTGCGAATGAGAGATAAAATATATTGTAAAAATAATGGAAATCAAATAAGGGCTAAATAAGTTCCATCTTCTATGATATTTAATAAACTATATTTGAGTATAAAAAAAAAAAAGTCACGCCATCGTTGTCTTAAACCATTAGTCAAAAATTAAGAGACCATCCACATTCTCCCATGATGTCTTTAAAGATACTTCTAGAATAGTTAACACGATATATCATGATTCATGACTTGAATAAATCCGAGATGCCATTGCACAAGAAAAAGATGGTTTTGCTTGAGCAGCTCAAGAATATCAATGTGTTGCTTCGCGAAATTATCTACCTAAGTTCTACTAATTTTCTTATGAAAAATGCTATTCATCCCCAGTGGGGATGCATTCCCAATCTATGTGGATGTAGATGATTGGTTAAATGATAGGTGAAATTAAATTACTTATTTAATTTCACCTATCATTTAATGCCACGTAGATTGGGGATGCATCTCTACTCGGGATGAATAATATTTCTCTTTTCTTATCTACAATTTTTCTACCCAACTTTTTGAGCTCGAGAATATCAACTTGTTTGCTATATTTGGTGTTAGTATGTCGAAGTGTCGATATATTTTGTCAAATTTGAACTTAATCAGTAAACAATCATTCTCAGCTACAAGACAAAAAAATATAAAAACTTAGGACGGAGACTGTGGAAGAATAATGTAGTGAGTGATGCTTGGTGTACATAATTTAGGTTACATAATGGTATCCATACACTCACATGGGGCGGGGTCCGCTCAAATATTTTATTCGAGCGGACCCCGCCCCATGTGAGTGTATGGATACCATTATGTAACCTAAATTATGTACAAGTAGAGTTATTCTAATGTAGTTTACCAATAGCAAACAGTAGAGGATTAATTTTAAAATTAAATAATTGTAAACCGCAAGACAGATCTAATACTATAATTAAATGAGAAAATTCTATAACAGTGTACATATACAACTGACTATAGAAGAAATGTAGGCTTATTTAGAAAAGATAGCGTTAGATATCTACATTATAGCTAAAAGACTAAAACCAAAAGAATTTAGATTAAGAATGGCTAGAGGAGACAATGTCATAAATTTTACAAGCTTTATTAGATAAATAATTATAGAATCTGACTCCAATAGAGATAGGACTTATGAACAAAATAGAGCCTTAGAAAAATTAGAAAAATTAAGCATTAGTAATATGAAGTATATGCAACCATTTTTACTAGATTTTGAAAGATTAGTAAGCACAACAAGATTAGTAGCATTTTTACAAACTTTGTTAGAGAAATAATTATAGGTTCTGGCCCTAGTAGAGGTCTTATGAACAAAATAGAGTTTTAGAAGAATTAGAAAAATTAAACATTGGTAATATGAAATACATACAATCATTTTTACTAGATTTTGAAAGATTAGTAAGCACAACATGATTAGTATTAGATATATCTATACTCGAAAGGTTATATAAAAAGATACCACCGCCATGGAACGATAAAATTAAAAAGGAGTAAGAGAAATGACCATTAATGCTACCATAAAACTTATAACTAATAAATTTTAAAAAATAATATATAGAAGAAGTAGCTAGAAAATAAATAAAGAAATTAAATTATTCACTTTGATCAGATTTATACAAACAACAGAACTATGATTATGGAAAAAAGAAAAAAATTATATAAAAAACATAAAAGATAATATCAAGAAAGGAAAATGTATAATATTAGACAAAATATGATGTATTATAAAAATAAAAGACCTAATTATAATAGAAATGTTAAAAAACCAATAATTAAAAAAGATTGTAAATGTTATATTTGTGTATACTCCAAATATTTCGCTAATAAATGTCCCAATAAAAGTAAAAGTAAAAAGAATATGGCTAGATCCATGATAATCAAAGAAATATAGTATAATATTATAGAATTATCTGATAGTGTAAAATATGTAACATTTCCATCATTAATACAATACATTCTTCAGAGTTGAGAGCGAAGCATGGTGGACCCTTACAAAAATCAAAACCAGAAAGTTCAGATAATCTAGATAATCTAAAAACTTAGAATGCTTAGAGCATTTATCCCTAGAAACCTTAAAGACTGATTCTATATCAAGAACCAAAGAATTAATAATATTTAATAAAACATCATCTAATGTAGATAATATAGACAACATTTTAGAATTAGCAGAAAGGATTCAAATAATAGGAGAAGACCATATAAAACATTGGGATGAAAATAAGATAGCAGCTAAATTAGAAATCATAAACGAAAATATAAAAACTAGAACAACAAAAACTAAGCATATAAATCAAGACATAGAAAACTTCAATATACAAATTAAAGAGTTATTAGATTTAGAAGTAATAAGACTCTTCAACAGTCAACATAGATCGACAACTTTTATGATTAGAAATCATAGTTAAATTAAAAGAGGAAATGCAAGAATGATTATAAACTATAAAAGACTAAATGACAATACTATCGAGGATGGATATAATATACCAGACAAAGACATGTAAATAAATAAAATATAAAATAGCAAAATATTTTCAAAATTTGATTGTAAATCTGAATTTTGACGAATAAAAGTGGCAAAAGACTATATTCCTTGGACATCTTTTACTAGACCACTAGGACATTTTGAGTAGTTAATCGTGTCTTTTAGATTAAAAAATGCACCTTCTATTTTTCAAAGAAAGATGAATTATATATTTAATTATTTCCATTTGTTTGTATATATGGATGATGTAGTACATAGTAAAAGCTAGAAAAAACATATAAAACATTTAGAGATAATTTTAAATAAATTTATAGAAAATTGTGTAATTATAAGTAAAAAGAAAATGAAAATAAATAAACAAAAAATTGAATTTTTAAGAACAATTTTAGGGGAAAGAAAAATCTAATTGCAACCACATATAGTACAGACAATTTTGCAGTTTCTAGATAAAATTGAAGAATCCAAAAAATTGCAAGCTTTTTAAAGAATTTTTAATTATGCTAACACTTTATTAAAGATTTAGGAAAGAAAGTAGGACCATTGTATAATAAATTATCTAGTAAAGGACATAAATATTTAATCAATCGGAAGTAGAGTTAGTTAAAAGGATAAAAGAAGAAGTTAAAATTTTACCACACTTATAATTATCTTTAAATAATGAACATAAAATAATAGAAACTGATAGATGTGAATTAGGATATAGAGTAATTTTATATTCAAAACCAAATAAATATAATGATAAGAAGGATGAAAAAAAAATTGTAGATATGCTAGTGAAAAATATAAGATAAAAGAAAAATATTTGACCAATTTAAACTATGAAATAATGGCAATTATACATAGTCTAAAAAGTTTTAAATTATTCTTAAATACTGAATTCACTATTTAAACAGATCGTGAAGCCATAATAAAGTTGATTAAAAAGACAAATTTTGATAAAATATGACATAAAAGATGGGTAAAGTTGTATGAAATATTGAATAGTTATAAAATTAATATAGAACATATAAACGGAAAAAATAATATTTTAGCTGATAATTTAAATTATTAATTCTCTAAGCAATTATTTTCTTGGTACAGATAGATCACATGATGGTAAACTTTGGGAATGTCACTCTAAGATTGACCCCACTTGGATCTAATCTTCAATTAAGGGGAAATAATTTATAAAGACTTTCAAAAAGAGAGTGTTGTCTACTAGATAATTTATGGATGTCGCATAACTCTAAACAAAAATTAGACAGCATTAATGCTCTAGATAATCATTTAGACAGATTCACAATCAAGTAGAAAGTAGAAATTTTAATTTCTTTACCGTAATCAAGGGTAGAAAGCCAGGTATATATAATTATAGGCTTGAATTATTACAAGTATAAAGATTTTTAGACCCCTATTTCAAATGATTTTATACATTCTAAGAGCTTTAAATTTCAATAGAGAAATAATATGATTTAATTTTTGTATAGCTCAAAAGGTTAGACAAACTATGACTATGCAAAATTCTCCTTCTCAACCATCATCTTCGTCTTTATCAATACAACTATGTGATAGTTGTAAAACTATGATCAAAGTCGTTAGAAATCTGAATCGTCGAAAGAATTCATTAGAAGAAATGTTACAAATTCTAGGAGATGAAATCTCTTCATCTTAACATACCATTTGCAGACATCAAAATGAAATTCTTCAATTACAAGACAGTTTAGAAAGACTTAATCCTAAAAAAGTTGTTGAAAAACCCATCTTCAAAGATATTGCTTCTACAAGTAGAAATAACTCTAATAATATAAAAAAACTTATTGAATTAACAGATTCTATAGTTGCATGGCAAGAAAATGTATTCTATGAATTAGAACAAAAAATTGACGATTGTGTCAGTAATGTTAGAAATTCTATAAAGAAATTAGTTGTACAGGAGATAATCGATTCATCTCAAGTTCCAAGTTACTACCACAATGAGAATATATATCTTCTTAAACATGGCCCCATATACGAATCATTCATTAAAAATTCAGTTTTTCTTAGACTCAATTATCCTAAAATTTCCTTTGATTATACAATTTTTGAAGAATAATACATTTTTTTTTTTTACCCAGCCTTATAGTTTCGTATGATAGACAGTATATATGTTCTAAACAGATCTTTTACATTCTTTCCACCAAAACTTAAACAGGCTCTTGATCAGTTAAAAGATCACCTTTAATGAACCAATTCATTTTCAGACCACATCTTGTAAATAATGGTATAGTAATACTAGTTTATCATTACATTATAATATATGAAGGAGTCAAGATTTAGACCATTTTCAAAGACAAATACCAAAATAAAAATTAGACAAATTGATTAAAAGAAGAATATCAGAGACCGTGGCAACGATAGAAATTCAAAATAATAATTCCAGACTTGTAGCACAATGGAACAATAGAGTTATTTTCTGTCAATAACATCTTGCTATTAAAGTTAAAACATAAAAAATTCCAGCACCAGATACTCAACAAAAAAATAAAAAATTATATTTCAAGAAACAAATGGAGAATTATAAAAAACCTTATCAGAAATAGAGGAAGAGGAAGAAGAATATACATCATATGGCAAAACCAATGAAATGGACGCAAACCTAGAAGAAACATACGTAAAGATGGTGGACAAATAGCACAATAATTCAAAAAAGGAGAAAAGACATAAAGACAGAAGAAAGGCCATCAATAATTCAAAAAGAAGAAATAAAGATAGAAGAATGGCCAGTATTCAAAAAGCAAGAAGTGTGAATCATCTACAGTATTAGTTAACATCCATATCTTTAATTGTAAATCATACATCTGTAAAGATATACATTATTATTTACCTTTTTGTAAGAGGATAACGTGATGTATCAACATCTACTCTTCTATAAGAACCAAAGGATTTACACACAAGAGCACGCCGAAAAAAGAAAACAGAGCACAATATAACACTCGTATTCAAAAATCTCTCCAGCAATCATTATAAATTCAAAGACTTCTATCTAATTAAAGAAAGTTTCTTCATACCTCCTTTCGCTTTACAATTCTCTTTTTATTTTATTTATCTTTCAGACAAGGCCTGAAAGAGAAAACACCAAGTAAGCAATTAATTTATTCAGAAGCAATATTATAATAATTTATTTTCTGTTCAAACATATTTATAACAATTTTCACCTCTTTATTCTGAATTCCATAGCTAAAAGATAAAGTAATCCTCTGAATTAAGTTGACTATATTTTATCCCGACTAAGGGAGTTTGTTTCAGCCTTTTTAAATATAATGAAAATCTTTTTGGTAACAGTTTTAAGCCATTTTTAGAAGGTCAAAAAAAAGGTTAAGAGAAAGTTAAAAAAAAAAAAAAACCGAAGAAATTAATTTGCTAAAAAGTAAAGCATTTTAAAGCCAATACAAAAATATTATTTCAAGTCTTTATATTTTATGCCATCAGACAATTATACTTCATGTACTTTGCTTCATTGTTCATTAGAAAGTTTTAACAAATTTATTAATATTTTTTTAGAAAATCGAGAAATTGGTAGAATACTTTTTATAGAAAGCTATATATTAGCCACATTAGATAGAAATAGAGGTGACTCCTCTTTACAGATTAATGGGAAAATCACTGAGTACTCTATCTCTAAATGTCGTAGTTTCTTTATAGAAGATTCTGAAAACTATAATAAAAGACGAAAAACATATAAAAATTGCAAGATAAGATAAAAATAATAGCAATATAACAAAAAGAAAGATGTATTTTCTCTTATACGACCTCTCCCCCTAATTGGGGTATGAATTTAATTTTGGTTCGTAACTCAATTTTATTTTAAATGGTATTATTGAATAATATATTCCAACCAAAACTGATTGCAACATCTCAATATTAATCTAAGCAGTCAAATTGACATATTCATTTTGAGAATTTCGCTGTCTTTTACAGAGAGCTGCATTTGCCTCATTCAAAATTTGAGAGTCGCACCTAATGCAATTCAATAAATGTCCATTTCTAATCAAGAATATTATAGTTACTATCACCAGAAATTCTCATCACCTCAACCATGGATGATTGCAATGTCAAAAAAGACGTTTAAATCTTCAATTAGGAATATGTCAAAACCATCTCCACAATTGAAACAAATTCATCAATTGTGGTTGGAGCCTAATGCCTATTGGTGTTGTAGCAAACCTACATTTCTAAAGAGACCAAGATCCAAGATATTTCTATTGAGACTGTTTCCAGGTTGACAACGTAATTTGAATCCATATTTTCTCACAGCTTCTATAAACTCACAATTACTAACATCTAAATATGGCTCTGAATTATCTTGTTTGAAAGGCCAAGACCCACAAATATTAGAGTCAAGATACAAGAAATTTAAAACGACAGAAAACTAAATCTGCAAAAAAGTAAATGAACACAAGAGATTTTTTGGCCTAAGCCCCAGAGGTTCGGTATAAACCTACTCCCCTGTTGAGCATCCACAAAAGGCTGACGCTCGGTTGTACTATACTACCTTCAAACTGGCAACGAAGGTTACAACGAGTTCAATCAACACAAAGAATACAGATTAGAGACTTACTCTTCAAGGATTCAACAGATCTTGGTTGAATCACACAAGAATCACCAGATCAAAACACTCGTAAACCACAGCAAATAGAATCCAACTTTTAGCAGATTTCTACACATGAAAATCAAGTATTCTAAGGCTAACAGTAAAAAATAATGAAAGAGAACAACAGATTTTACAGTGAACAAATCAAACGAAAACCCTAAGTTATGGACCTCTCTCGAAACCCTAATCCTTATTGTGAAGAATGAGAAAAGTGTCCAGATGAACAGTCGATCCAAGTATTTATATCTCAGTCCAGATTTAATCCAACGGCTAGCAATGGGACAGATGTCATCAGATCTAAACTCAGCTTAATAAGTAAAAACGTGTTCTTATGAAAACACAACTTTAAGCTGAAATATAAGGTAGCACCCACACCAGGGTTCGAATCTCCAACAATCTCCACCTTGCTACCTTAGTTTTTCGGGGAGTATTAGTGCGACCCGAAGCTCATCCAATTTTGTGTCATTTGCTCTAAGTACATGCAGAACAATTAAACAGTGTCAATAGATAATAACTTCAAACAATTTTGAAACTTGTTTAAAGGTATTATCTTTGTCCCCATGTCCGAGGGATTAAATTGTGTTGCCAGTTTACCAATTATCATAATGCCTTTAGAAATTACATCTCTAATAAAATGGTATCTAATGTCTATACGTTTTGTCCTATCATGAAACATGGGGTTCTTACTCAAATGTATGGCACTTTGGTTGTCAGAGTATAGAAATGCATTTTCTTCAACAAAATCAAGTTCCTTTAAAAGTCCATGTAACCAGATGCCTTCTTTAAAAACATCTAAAGCATCAATATATTCTACTTCAGTGGAAGATAAGGCCACAATTTTCTGTAGCTGGAATTTCCAACTGATCACAGTACCACACAGGGTAAAAAAATAAGATGAGGTAGACTTTCTATTGTCTCTATCCCCAACAAAATCAGAATCAGTAAACCCCTTCAAGGTAACCCCTTCTTTATTCATCGTAAACATAAGACCAAGATTAGATGTACCTTTTATGTATCTTAATAACCATTTTAAAGCATTAATGTTCCTCCCTAGGATTACTCATAAATCTACTAAGTATGCTAATACCAAAAGCAAAGTCAAGTCTAGTACATACCATCAGATACATGATCGAACCAATTACATTAGAATAAGGGATTTTTGATATTCTATCAAATTCTTCATCGATTTTGGGACAAAATTCAGATGGCAGTTTAAAATGGTTGGCAAAAGGTAAAGTTATAGGTTTGCAGTCAAACATATTAATTTCTTTAAGATTTTATTTACATAATCATGCTGACTTAAAAATAGCAGATTTTTATCTTTGTCTCTATAAATCTGAATGCCAAGAATCTTTTTGGCAGTACCAATGTCTTTCATTTCAAACTCAAATTTTAATTTTTGTTTTATAAAATCAATTTTAGATTTATCATAACCGGAAAGCAACATGTCATCAATATAAAGTAAAAGGTAAATGGAATTTTTACCTCCATTTCCTCTACAGTAAAGACATGTATCATAATTGCTTCGTTGGAAGCCAAGTTTCAGAACAAAAGAGTCAAATCTTTTATACCACTGCATTGGGGCTTGTTTTAAACTATATAGAAATTTCTTTAACAAATACACAACCTTTTCAGAATTCCCTTTTTCAAAACCAATAGGTTGTCTCATATAAATTTCCTCTTCTAAATCACCATAGAGAAAATCAGTTTTTACATCTAATTGATCAAGCTTCCAGTTAAATTGAGCAACTAAAGCAAGTAAACATCTAATTGTGGTATATTTAACAACAGGAGAAAAAATTTCAGTCTAATCAACACTCTCTTTCTGTGTAAAGCCTTTAGCTACAAGACTAGCTTTATATCTAACATTTTTATCTCTCCCTTCACCTTCTTTTATTTTGTAAATCCACTTACAGTCAATAAGTTTCTGCCCTTGAGGTCTTTTAACTAAAACCCAAGTGTTATAAGTACTTGGCTCATTTTCAAATTGTTCTTGGAAAGTAAACAGTGAAAAAAATTCATCACAGTCAAATCTAGAAGGTGGCCTAATCTGCCTTTTCTCTCTATCTCTGGTAAGCTGATAATCATTAACATGTAATGTAGTAATGTCTGTCTGATTATTAGAGCCAATATCAAGATCAGTATCAGGTTCAATTAAATTTTCAGTTTCACCAGAGACAGATTCAGTTAAGGCAGGAATAGGTGCTCCCTTTTCAGTAAATAGAGACTCCACCTCAATTTGAACATCTTTATCAGTCAAATTATTTTCTTTACCTTCTAAACATGGCATGACAGATTCATTGAAGACAACATTTCTTCTAACAATTACTTAAAAACCTCTCCTTAACCCAAAGTTTATATCCTTTTACGTTTTCACCATAACCTAAAAAAACACATTTAACCGATCTAGGTTTTAATTTTCCAATATTTTGATGAGCATATGTAGCACAGCCAAATATTTTCAAATGTGAATAATCAATAGGATTTTTAGACCACATAGATTCAGGAATTTCAAAATTCAGAGAACTAGTGGGACTTCTATTAATCAAGTATGCAGCAGTTTTTACAGCTTCTCCCCAAAATAATTTTGGCAGGCCAGAGCTCAAAAGCATACATCTAACTTTGTTTAATAAAGTCTTATTCATTCTTTCTGCAATGCCATTTTATTGAGGGGTATACGTAACAGTTCTATGTATTAAAATGCCAAAATCTTTGCAAAAACAATTGAATTAAAAATTGCAAAATTCCAAACCATTATCAGTCCTCAAAAATTTTATCTTATGATCAGTTTGATTTTCAACTTGTGTTTTTCAGTCCTTAAAAATAGAAAAAGTTTCCTCTTTTGATTTTAATAAGAAAGTCCAAATTATTCTTGAAAAATCATCAATGATTAAAAGAAAATACTTATAGCCAGAGAGTGTACACACAGAAGCAGGACCCCACAAGTCGGTATGTAAATATTCAAGTATTTGTTTGAATTTATGAATTCTAGGTAAAAATTGAAGTTTGACTTGTTTACCAATCAGACACTGTTCACAAGAATCAATGTCACCAAAATTTTGGCTTCCAAAAACTCCTTTATTTTTTAATGCCTTTAAACTCTTTTTACTAATATGTCCAAGTCTTTCATACCACAATTTTGCAAAAGAGAAATTTTCAATTAAGGCAACAGCAGTAAAACCAAGGATTTTGCCTTTAAAAAATATAGGCTATGTCTCTTAGGGGTGCTAATGATCAAGCCATTTTCCCTAAGAATTTTTATGTGTCCTTGACCCAATTTTATGTCAAACTCCATGTCATCTAACATTCCTAGAGACACTTGATTCCTTTCTAATTCAGGTACATATCTAGTTCCTTTTAGAATTAGAATATTACCATTCTCAAGTAACAACTTCACAGTTCATATTCCACTGACTTTACAGGTCATGTTATTACCCATTATTACTTGCCCACCAGTTGTTTTTTCAAAATCAAGAAAATAATTCTTATTAGGGCACATATGGAAGGAACAACCTGAATCAAGAATCCAATCATCATTCAATTTTTTCTCAACATTGACCAAAACAATACCATCATCAGGTACATCTATATTATAAACTAATGCAGCATTCCCATCATAAGATTTCTTTTCTTTCAACTCATTTTTCTTTTTATAACAGTCTATAATAAAGTGTCCAAGTTTTCCA